>OY720033.1:15932531-16270814 GCA_963082485.1 Eudonia mercurella | reverse complement strand
CCCGGATTTCGGAAATAGTTTTAAAACGCTTTCAATTTAAAAGTTTCGTGTCGGACCGCTGCCGTGCGTTTTCATAACGCCAGCCGCATGACAGCCGCACGCTTGTTTTAATATGGAACGCAATGCAAACGCACGGCAGCAGAGCGGTCCGACACAAAACGCCTAATTTAAAAGCGCCTTTAGTTTTGTTGTTTTTTAAAGCAATTCCAACGTCCAAATCAAATCAAATTATTTAATCACTGAAAATGGTGTAGATACAATGATGGTAGTTTATAAATAGTTCGCCTATTTTGCCATCGCAGCCTGCGATTCGCAGAGCATATGAATATGCGCATTTACAATATTTTTTCCAAATGTTATTTCTTAACTTGCCAATCATTACAACGCGGTCTGTTTACAATAGCGCGTGGATTTTTTGACGATTCTGTCTGACGGTCTGTTTAAACGAGTAGCGAGGCGGGCTGGGCGAGGGGACGCCCACCGCGCCCTATTTGATATACCTACTTCATATTATACTGACATGATACACTAAAATTGCACACTCGTTAAGGCCCATGACACCATACTCGTAAGCTTACACGCGCTCTATACCAGGTACAGACATGTACTGGGGCGTTTTCCCTACCCCTATGACCCGGTCAACCCGATCAAATCCGAACCCCTCGGAGAATCTTGTAAGAAAACGAGGACGTCATTCGCTCTAGAAAATCTATGACGATGTTTGGATCTCATGGCTCGAAGAAATCCTTTAAATTTCTCACCGCTCCTAAAACAGCGCGGTGACGCTGCGCTGAAAAGGCCTATCGAGGTCATCGGCTAACTCTCTCCGAAAGAAGCTAGTATACGCAAGACACGTTACACAAACTATATAAAATAGAATAGAAAAAAATCATTCATAACCACTTATATTAATAATAACACATGGAGAAAGAATTAGAACTAGTGGTGTCGAATCGGTCTCCACTCAGCATAATGTTGAGATACCTGGTTGGCACTCCGACGCTGATCTTCCGTGGAATCCAGAAAAATAATAATAATAAATTAATTAATAAAAGGTAGGTGATAAAATGTTTAAATAATTTTTAACGCAAATTTTGTTGCGAACAAATTACAAAAACACAAAATGTTGCAAAGGTAGGTAACATCACTGCATGCCAGCACCATCGACCACATCAAATCGGATACATTGTTCTGATCCCAAAATTAGTAGCTCCAGTATATAGAAAATTGGAAATGCGATCAATATAAGTCATCAATACTACCTATGGGGTACACTTTTGGATATGTAAAAGATATTCCTTAAATTTAAGTTTTAAAACTGGAACGCTACACGAACTTCTGCGACCGGTGGAGGAATGTCATTCCAACATTTCGTGGCCGCGTAGCGAAAGCTGCCACAAAATGCAGCTGTGCTGGTTTCGGGACACACTAAACGAGTATAAGGTACCTATATGTATCGTACGTACCTCTCTCTCGAGGTTGCCGTGCGCGTCGAACAGGAAGACGGAGCGCGCGCCGTTGTCGGCGACGGCGAGCCGGCGGCCGGCCGGGTCCGCCGCCACGCACACCGGCTCCACCAGCCGCGCCGGCGCCAGCGACCGCACCGTCGACCCCGACGCGCTCACCTGCGCCAGCCCCGCCCAACGGGGCTACTTATAGTGCTCGCCTATTGGCATGGCTTAAAATACCGGTATTTTCAAAAACCGGTACCTTTACTTTAAAAAAGTACCGGTATCGACTTGATACCAAAATTCAAAATTCAAAATTCAAAAACATTTATTCAGTTTAGGCTACAAGTAGCTCTTATGAATGTCACTATGCCATCGGTTCGTAAGTCTACTCTGGGCGGGAGATCTTGTACTGAGAAGAACCGGCAAGAAACTCAGCAAGTGTCCAGCTCTTTTCTCCCTTACAGCGTCAAAAATATTGGAAAATGCCCTATCATAGCAGGACACTTTCCATTACAATAAACACAAAAAATATAGAAGACAACCACAACATGTAAAAAAAGAAAAAACACAAAATAAAAAAATATACGTTAACAAATTTCCATCAGGTAACAGTTGCAATTTCCACAATGTCATACAGTACCACTACAGTACTATCGTAAAAGGAAAAAAATTGTTTAAGAAAAACAAAGTCAAATTATAGTGAATAATACTAAAAATAAGATAAGTATGCGTGAGCAGACCAGCCTCCACAGGCGGCACCCGTTCACGAGTATGACATATGAATCAGCCATCGCTTCGCTCAACCATATTTTAGGGAACGTAACGACCCGACGCACACGCCACCACCGCAGAGACAGTAAAGAGAGCATGACACACTCTAGATACTCTAAATAAAAACTTAGTGATCTATTTAACGCTTTTTACCGATATTAATAATACAGGTTATTCTTTGAGTACCGGTAAGTAGTATTGTAAAAATACCGGTATTATACAGATAAAATACATGTACTAATACCGGTACCTGATAAATAGATAAATAAAGATTTTGAATTTAAAATAAGTGGCTTACTGCACGCGTTGCGTTCTCGTCTCGTTGGTTTGCTTGTTTACGTTCATTTCGTTCGTTCATGCATCACGTGACAAACAGACTGGCAACGCGTATTTTTGAGGTACTATACCGGTACAAATTGAAGAATCGGTATCTAGGAACTGGAAAATACAGGTACTTACCGATATGATACCTGTATTTTCCGGTTGCAAGCCCTGTCTATTAGTAGAATTATTTAGCTTTTTTTATCAAAGAGTTTATTGCTATAATCATTGCATTAGTCATTAAAATTTTACATACTCGGCTGAATAACATTAACTTTATTGTGTATAAATTGTCTATGAAAACTGCTCTTTATACTTTTTGATGTGACCTTGTGATATGTAGATTGTTGCGAAGCACAATAAGAGGTTTATAAAAATTCTCAGTTTTATTAATTCAACAAAAGGCATGACTTAATAGTCATTAGAAGTGTCACACCACTATTTCAATGTTAAGGAAGACCTGATAAAACTTAATATATTCGATGAAAAACCGTTATCCATGGTCATGAAATTTTAAAAATAAACTGACTTAATTATGTTTAACATCCGCATATTGTTACACTACTCCGCTGCCGCTGCACCGCTATTGATTAAACCAACGATTTAAAATGTTTTCCAAAGCATGGAGGGATATTTAATTTGGTCACCCATCCTACAATGGAAAAGTTGCTTAAGGGGGTGCCGCGCGGAATTTCGAAAATTTACATGTTTTTAAGTCACTGGTGCTAGACGCTGAATAGGTCATATACATTAAAAAAACTAGTGTAGGTTAGCTTGATCCTTTCACAAGGCCATAGTTGTCTTGGAATTTGAAACAAATACCCAGAAACTGCATAAACAATACGTAAAAGTAATGATATCTATAACTTATTTCTTCAGAAACTTTGTAAATATAGCACATATGAAACAATGATCTGACATCAAAATGTTTGTATTGATATTCCGCAGGCCACTGTTGTCTTATTTTTCAATTTATAAATATGAATATGAAAATATTAAGACTTTTCTTAATTTTTACCCAAACGCCTATGATTTTACGAAAGTAAACATTGCTCTAATTAAATCACCAGCCTACTCTGTACAGATATTAGTGTGCGTGCGTATTCGTAGTCGTGCGCCGTTGTCACACCACTGCCACGCGCCGCTCGCTCGCTATCATAAAGAAACTTGAAACTCGTAGTTTTGCGTCCGCGCTGCACCCCCTTAACTAGCAAGATAGACCACGCAAGCCGCTGTCCCAAAAAAAATCCTTTAACAGTAAAGTGTTGGTAAATAAGTAAATCAAACAAAAGTGCGAAAGATTCCTTAATTTAGGCATGTGCAAGCGTTCGAATATAATTTTAATAAGTTCTTCTCTTTTATTATCTGATCATTATGGCCAACATGTTGTGAGTTTAAGTAGATAAAGTAAAAATAATATTCACCTCAGTAAGTGTTCTAGTCCGCCAGTTAACAGCAACTACTCCTTCTGCGGTCACTGCGATCCCCGTGCAACTCCTGCCAGCTAAGCCTGAGTAAACAATTACAATCAGTCACAATCACAACTACAATAAATATAGATTTTTCTAAAATCCTTTACGGGTAAGCTAAGCACTTCTAGATCTCACTGAATTTGATATTAAGTGGTGTAAAGGCCGATAGCGGACTTCACCCAGAATCTATTTTGTCACAGTCTTTACTAAATACAAATTGCCTTGTTTAAAAAAAACTGGAGTTGTAACACTCCTTGTATAAAGCCGAAAAAATCTTTATTGTATAACTACAATTTAGTTCTTAGATATTTGATATTATCAATAGTTAGTCTCTTACATCGAGCAAACAAAGAGAAGTATAGGAACCCGCGTTAAAGAACATATAGCCGACGTCAAGCATAGCCGCGAAAATAAGTCTGCAGTATGCGAACATGCCCTAGAGAGGGCTTACCAATACATCAGATTTGATAAACCACAAATACTCGCTAGAGAACAACGATTTATCCCTAGGATGATACGCGAGGCTATTGAAATTAAAAAACATCCTAATTTCAACAGAGAAGATGGTTGGAATCTACCACCAGCCTGGGATCCCACCATATAAAATATTAAATCCCAGCCCAAACACCATACCGCCAGACCAAAAGATACAGTAAGCTCTTTCTGCGTAAAACGGAACGCACCTGATTAAATTTAAATGAGGGTATACAAGCTACTAACTAATTATGAGACGACCAACACCTCAGTCTCCCTGTGACCACGGACCCTGCAAAGGGTTCGAAACGTCAGGATAAACATTAACTAAAAGTAATGTGTAAAATAAACGCGAGTAAAAGTTGTTTCATTTCAATTATCAATAGTTAATCCATTTCGGACGTACAGACACCTGTATATCAGCTATCATGTCAAATTTCTTAAATAAATGTTCAACCTTATCCCGCAAACACAAAGTTCAATGTTTATTGTTTTGTAAAAGTCCAAAAATATCTAAAAATAATACGATAAATACAACGTTACCTTCATTAACGATATCTGTTTTGAACGCGAACGTCTCGTCGTCCAGCACTTTGACTCGCGAGTTGCCAGCGTCGAGCACGTATATTTCGCGTCGTTTCGGACACCTAAGAAATAAAAAATGGTTTTCTATTATAAAAAAATGGGTTTCGCTCTTCTATCTATCTGGGCTGGCAGGATAAGATGAGCTCTACGATGAAGCGAGCTTGCCCAGAACATGCCTGTTCAACTTTTAACTTTAAGGACGAGGGGGTGCAGACTTTTGGAAATACAAACGCTATCAACTCATTAAGTCCACCACATAATGTATGCTGAAATGTTTAAATAAAAAAAGTCGACACTGCCCGTTTACACAAATACCACTCTTTTGTAAAATAAGAAGGAACGAGTGAATGGTTCTTATCTCGCCATCGCGACCGTTTGTTTAAACTGTTCTTTGCCCGTCCTTTTAGAACCCCACATCAGCAGCAGCGCAGCGTCGGAGAACACATTAGGGCTAACACTAGCACTCGTTTGTATAAAAGAACGAATGAGTGAATGGCTTTATCATGGCTTTATCGCTTTATCGGATCCCCCCAATCAGTCAACACGTAACTTGGATTGCCTTCTTGCGGCACAGGGCACTCGTCGCTTAGTGAAGTCAGCCGACATAGGCAGCTTCATTGCAGATTGAGCGCGCCGACATCACCACGGCGTGCACTCTGATTGAGTAACGCGACCGTTCCGTCAGCCTACGAAGCCCTTCCAGGGTCGGCTTCGGCCATCCCAGGAGCGTGGACCTAGGTACGGCTAGACCCGTTGAAGCAGGTTTTCCCCTGGGTAAACAAAAAATGGTTCCTACCTCGCTACAGCCACCGGTTGGTTGAGCTGTTCCTTGCCGGTTCCCCTCGACCCCCACACCAGCAGTGGGGTAGCGCTAGGCAACACGTTGGTGCGGAGCGGGGAGTCTCGCACCGCCCGCGAGAATACGAGCACGCGTAGGCAAATCCCGCCCGCGCTCCACGGACGCATTGTGATCCTATGACATAAAGTATATAAAGAAACTTCTGTGCTATAGCTGTAATCGCCTGCCAGATATCCGGAGGTCGGAAATAGTGTGTTTCAAATTAATCAATACTAGTGGTCGCCCAGTGGTCGAAATTCGACCGTAATTTTATTAAGAGTATGTTCCGATATACACTGCGAGCACTGTAAAGTGTGACGTCAATTTAGTGTACTGCGAAGCCGTTCCTTTATAGTTAGCTATACTGGTTACTGTTTAAAACGGAACGCAGTCGCATCACGTGATCAAAGCACTGAGAGCACATTACCTCGAAAATGCCAGTGCTTACAGTACAAAAATGGCGACGATTTATGACGTCATATATTTCCCTAAGTACTGCTGCAGTATACTGTAAGTTCATAACGGAACAAAATTCTCACCAGTAATAGCACTGGACAGCGCTCGCAGTGTATATCGGAACATACCCTTAGGCTGCACGGATTGTATAGTGCGATTCAAATAGGATGGCGGCTGTGAAGTTAGTCACAAGCCGCGTCGCACTAGCGAATTTAAGGTGTCAGCAAGGTCAGCGCGAGACGTTACAGGGCTGTTCCTGCGCACACCGGCGCCGCAGCATACTTCACAGCCGCCATCCTATTTGAATCGGACTGTATCCTAAGCAATGAACAATTAAAAAAGATAGAATGTGAGTTTGGATTGGCATTGACAGATTTAGGCCGCTCCTCTTCCATTTTTGAAATTTTTGAAGAGTATACAGGTCGACTTTTTTATCACCATCCAACTCTTCTGAGATGACTCCCGTGATACAAACGAACAACTCTTTCTAATGGACCTACTCCCTAGCTCAAAAATAATAATCAGCTGTTCCATACATTTTGGTCGAATGAATATTGATGTTTTGTATGGAACAGCTGATTTTTTTTTCGAGTTAGGAAGTTGGTCCAGTAGTAAAAGTTGTTCGTTTGTATTACGGGAGTCGTCTCAGAAGGTTTGGACGGTGATAAAAAAGTCGAAGCCTGAATTTTTTCACTGCTTTTTGATTTTTGACTGCTATTTGGCGGCAGAGTGCCATCTCTCCAACGGTTATTGCAACCGATGGCAGATTCATCTTTACAGATGAAATACCACAAATTTGATAACACAACGCTAGAGTAAAATTTACTTTTTTTAGGTCTTCCGCAAACCGCCCGGATTTCGGAAGACCCAGGTTCGATTCTTGGCTGGGTCGGGTAGGCATTTAACTTTTTTACTGTATTTTACAAATATTTAGGATTACTTCCTAAGGGGGCGTGTTCACTGGGAAATCGCGCGCGGCGGCTTCGCAGGCAACTATGCTATTTTTTTCAAAACGCTGCAGTCCAAAACGACAACAAAATGGCAGCGACGCGCCGCTTGAGCACCTGCATCACGACGCTGACTTTACTCCGCGACGCTCCTTTACGGTGTAAAACGAAGTAATATTATTGGACACACACACGCACACACACATACACACTATAGCGCTTATCGTATTAATAAATAAAATAATAGAAATTAATTTGCAGAAATAAAAAGGTAATATGTATTATAGATTATATTTGTATTTTTTTATCGTTTATTACTATATACTATTTTTAGAATACTTATATTATAGGGGTGGAGGGTTGATTGCTTGAGATACAGGATTTGTCCTAGTTCAAGTGTCAACCCACCATAAACAATCCGCAGGACCTATGCTAACTGGAAATTGTATACCATGTAATCATGTTTATGGTGAGGAATAAACGATTATTATTACTATTATTATTCTTTCCTCGTAAACCGCTTATCCGCCGCACTGCTTTCGTGGAAAAACAGTGTTATCATAAAACAGCAATGTGTCTTTTCTATGAGGATTTCCTCAAAGCACTCACGTATACAGCCCCGTGTCCAGGTCGGTGACGGTGCAAGGCAGGGGCGCGTCGTCCAGCGTGGCGGCGGCGGTGACGGGGTCGCCGCCGGTGCTGCGCGCCTCGCCGTGGTAGTCCACGGTCCGCAGCACCACCACCACCTCCAGCCCGCACACGCACTGGGACTCTGGGGATAATACACGTTTTTTAACCGGCTCTGTAGTCTAGTGGTCGATACCACCGGTATAGACCCATATCACTTAACATCATTTTCCGATTTTCCTAGTTAAATAAATAATAAATAAATAAATGTTTCCCACACTCACACCAATTATCTAGCCCCAAGAAAAGCTTCCTTAAGAAACTCGTTATATGGTTAACTAGACAACGGATAAACATACTTAATATACTTAAATACATACTTATTATACATAGGAAACACCCAGACCCGAAACAATTTAGAAAAACAAGTATTTCTAAATTGATATCGAACCCGGGACCTCAGAGATGGCGACACCATGAAAACCGGTGTGCAAGCCACTCGACCAAGGAGGTCGTCAAGTAGTTCTGGATGGTAAGTTGACATTTTTAGTCTCATTCAAACCCGAGGTGAGGTGCACATGTGCATGTATGTTTTTTGTATGATCAAATTACATATTTTCAAATCTTATGAAATTTTTCATTTTATAGGCCCCCTTTCGAAAATGTTTGCAAAGTCAGATTTCCTAACTTCTTTCTTTCTCATCTGGGTCTCAAGAGGATAAAGTGGAAGATTATGTTAATGACAAAAATATATGGACATAGCAGCTAGGAAGCAGTTGGTTAGTATTCAACTGTCGTTAAAGGCTAAAATCAGTCTTTTTTTTAATTTAAAAAAAAATATATTTACAGGTAAGCACAGTGCCTTGAGCTCGCCTGATGTTATGTGATGATAAAGCCATTTGGTGGAAGCGCTCTTCACCCGGGATCCTCAACTAGTGAGGCACTGGCTATCTTACCTCTAGCTGCCGGAACACAACAATGCTAAAACATTGATGTTATGGCGACATATTTAGATAAGATGGTGGTAGCTAGCCAGGCGGACAAACAAGTCCTACCACCAACCAAATCGAGTACACAAAGATAAACCCCCCGCTGGGAATCGAACCCGGGATCTCTGGGTCTAAAACCGGTGGTCTTAGCCACTAGACCACAGAGGCGGCAAAATGGCGCCTAAATGACCTCTTTACTTTTGAACAGACAGAAATGTTGATCATTAACCAGTGGTCGACATTTCTGTCTGTTAGTTCTTAGTGTTCTATTTGTACTGTGACTTTATTTCGTGTTTCAGTTTCTGTTTGTGAAGTCACTAAATATTTTCTCTTTCTTTATTTCTTTCACTTACCAAGCTGCAGCGTACACAGCCCCGGGAAGGTGGTGCTAGTCCGAACTCTTCCCAATTCGACGAGCGCATCTCCAAACCGATGCTGCGCGTCGTTATGCGCGAAGTCGACCGCCAGGAACGCGTTCTCCCGCGGCTCGGCCAGGGCTGCGGCGTCCCCCAAGCGAGCGCCCAGGGCTGCGGCCCGACTGCTCACCTCACGAACTTCTACCTGCTGTTGGAGCCCTGAGCATTCCGCTTCCACCTGAAATGTACGAGAAATAATTATAACATTCAGCATACACTGTTTTACTTACCACAATACGACGTCTAAAGTAGACAATGTTTAAAAATGCTTAAAACAGATGCTGTCAAATTTTAGCTAATATTTTTAGCCAGAGACACAATATTTCAATTTGGTCATTCATGATAAGCATTGCGAAAGTTAAATATTTGATGACCAGATCCTTTCAAAAATTTTCGGGTCAGGCATTGCTACCTGTGTTGTATTGATGTTTAACAAATGCATAGCCTTGTGGGGCAAGACTCCGCTTCACTTGTCAACCGAGTGTCGAGGCTATTGGACGTGGTCACACCCACACGCCTACTTAGACTTGCTAAGTGTTTCATTAAATACTCTAAATAGAGCATGCCACACTACCAGAGCAAACAACATTCTAAAAAGTGAAGTGCCATGTTAGTATTTACCTTTGTTTTCTCAGCATCAATCAACTTCAATTGTTCCTCGAGCAGCTTTCGTTTGTGCGTCGCAGCCGCCGCTGCAGCAGATTTAAGTTCACAGTGCCGCTTATCCAGAGCCGCTCTTAGCTCCGAGAAATGCCGGTCTATCGCTTCGTCAGCAGCCGTCGCAGCCGCTTCCAACCTCCTCAGTTCACTAGCCACAGCCTCTCTAGCAGAACCGAGCTTACTGAGACATTCGTTAGCTCTGTACAAGAGTATTTCGGACATTCTCTTCAGCGCTATCGAGAAAGGTACTACTGTATGATCACAAGGGGTATCGCTATGAGGTCCGTCAGCGCAATGTCTGCAGAACACGCAGTCACAAGTCTCACAAAACAACAACTCTCTACCGGGATGTGAACTGCACTGCGGTATGACTTCTCTGCGTTGGCGTGCCATTAAATCGAGCAACTGATTCACGAGGAACGAGGGTGGAAGAGCAGCCACACCGCCACGTGGTATAGTAATGAGTTCGCGACAAATAGGACATCGAAAGCTGCCTGAGTCTCTGGTTTGGGAAGCGGCTATGCGTGTGAGGCAATGCAAGCAGACAGTGTGCGAACAAGGTAGCAGTTTCGGCGTGTGTTCCCCGCCGTCATATGTACCTGAAACCGAAGAATAAAGACATCCATCAAAAATCTGAATTAGCTCCTAGGCAGGTAGACAAACTGCTTCTTTTTTAGAATAAAATAATAAAATCAATGTGTAAAATAAACGCGAGTAGATCCGTAACAGTTGTTTTATTTAGACAAACATATTAAAAAATATGTACAAGAGTATGGACAATGCTTCTTTCTTTTACTAATTTTATTTGTACAGTACTGGTACTCACAACCACTACTTTAAATTGCCTATGATAGTTCCTATGTTCATATGAAAAAGTGTCAAGAGGCCCTGCACAAGTACGGACAGTGGTGACTTTGATAATAATTATCTGCCATTGAACATTCTACTGCTGGGCTGCGGCCTTCCCCTATGAACATAAGCATATGGATAGATGGACCCATGACCCACCTTGCAAGTCCACAGTAAGTTGGTTTTAACAACTTACTGTAATCATACAACAACTGCATGGTTAAATATAATATACAGTCATCTTCACAAGAAAAATTAAGACTACTAATAGTGCAATTTAATAGCTGTCAACAACTGCTTAAACAAAATAGCCGTTCGAAGAACAAATAAACAGGTATAGGCTCTTATGACGCAGAAACGAATTTATGTATGTTTAATGTGTAGGGACTGACATTAATAAGAAATTCATTATTTAACTGGACCACCACAACTAAATACAAGAGAAAGTGTAGCAAAACAGTTCACAATAACATTGTACATCAACCAGTTTGTTATAATAGCATTTATACAACATCATACACAGATGTGCATGTAAACAAGTGTATGATAAATAAAACAATGTCTACTAACATAAACACGTGCCACAGGTGAGGAAGCTCTCGTTAAAGTCCTCGTAGTTGATGGAGACGGTCTCGACGAGCGTGGAGCTCATGCTCGCCATCCCGACGCCCAGCCGCGAACTGGACATCACACAAGACACAATTGAACCAACTGTAAACTTATGCGAACCTGGTACTTTATAAAATGAGATAACACAAGGAAAATGGCACACAATAACTAATTATATTGATATTGTTAACTAATAAAACATTCTTGAAGCTGTTGTGAGCGATTTACAATACAACATTAATAGTGTAAAACAAATTCAATTGATTTTTAATAGTATTCAATTCACAATTATTATGCAAATGTTATAATAACCTGTTTCACAAGTGAATATTAGATAATGTGCAGAGCATAATGTCATTTGTGATTCACCAATCATAGCAGATTGCATTTAATTATATGCCATTGCCTCCAATTGGATAAAGTAGTTAATTATTTTTACATTCAGCTCAGTCACAGCACACTTAATCATATTTTATTGCTGATTTGATGATTTAGTAACATGACACTAAGTGGATGTGAATGGAAGTGTTTTTGTACCTTAATTGATAAGTTTGCACTATGAAACAACTGTTTATTACTGTGGGTATATACATGCAAAGTGTTAAAAATATTTAATTGTGTGATATTGGACAAATATTGTTTTTAATTGACAAATAAAAACATATGCAACAGATAAATATAAATGTGCTAAAAAAACAAGAGAAATCTGCAATAGAATTAACATCATCATCATCATCACCAATATCAGCTCATTTAATGTCCCCACTGCCGGGGCACGAGCCTTCGCAATGGATGGATGGGGAGAACAGGCCATAATTAACATGATATTTTAATATTTTAAGTAATTTTATATTTTGCATAATGTAACCCACTTGGTACTTTAAGGGTCTAAGCACCAGTTGTGGTTGTTTCTGGATTCCTTTTCTACTTTAAATCAGGTTGAATAGAGCGATTTGTAATGCTAAATATTCAAAAAACACTTGAAACTTATACTCAACTACATAGTTTAAATTACATATAAAGAGTACAAATTAACTAACCTAATTCAATATCAAAAAAACTGTTTTGCAAGAAGTAGGTAGGTATATTTTGTTTACTATCAAATATTACCTCATTTGAGATAATGATAAGATAATGCATTTTGGATGCAGGTTTGGCTTACTTGTTATCTACTGTCTTGTGTGCAGTTCAATGACCTCATTAGCATTGTAAATATACAGCTTCATAAGACAGGTAAAAAGCTCAGGTCAAAATATGGTGTACAGAAATATTTACTTGTTATATTCTTTACTGTTTATTAAGAATAATAAACATTTTTTTTACGGAAAGAACTTCTTAGCTTTCTAAAAAATAAGAGACATTCTTATAATAATCAATACATTTTCTAAATCTAATAAAATAAACTAAAACTTTAATAAAGTTTTATTGCTGTACTATGTTTAATGTTTGTAATTATAAACTAAGGAAATGTTTATTCAAATAAACAAACAATGACGACACTCTGACCAATATTATTCTATAGAATTGAATTTAAGCGTAATAAAAATATATACAAGATTTTATTTAGAATAACAAGGCTTTGTAAATAAAATTTAAAAAACATTGTAACAAAAATACTTACAGGAAGGAGCAACAATACATGGACGTGCTATCAGGAACCAAGTACTAAAATAGCTCAGTCTACTTGTCTCATGTTATGCATAGACATAAACTTGTTTCGTCACTTCGTGGAGATTCGTGTAAAACTCTACCGTGTCGTGTATGTGCAACTAATAGTGAACGTAAACACCATAACACCAGCAAAGAAACACATAAATTGTAGTCACAACTGTACCGAACTTGTTTCGCTGACGTAATCGATCCTATTGCGCGTATAGCGCAAATAAACATCAATGACTACAATTTACAAAAACAATGTAAAGAAAAACGCTCTTTCGTAATCGATCGATAGTATTAGGAAAACTATTCCCATGACAAAGAAACTTCATTACAATGTTATTTTCTTAAGTGTAACCTAATTAGATAAAATATGAACAAAACACAGCACTTGAAAGGCCGTTTGACTATTTCTTGATTAGATTTTACATATTTGAATTGAGTTTATTTCTAAATATTTATCAGAACTATTTTCGTGCCGTCGTCCATTAACCTCCCTCACCTCACCAAAACAACCAAATGTCAAATGCAGAACTTTTTTACAAAAATCATAGGCTAAGGCAATAGAAACATACAGCTTTTTGATTACTCAATGACATGTTTTCGTAAATAATTATTATTGCAGACAAATTAAGTAAAAATTAAGGCTAAATGCACAAACCAAATAGTGGGTAAACGTATTGCAAAACTCTCCCTAATCCAACCGTTCAAAGGCAAACAAATAGTTTCAATGGCAACATTATACAAACTGACATTTGAAATGCTCTTTTGGGGACATCAAATTCATTCGTGAACATGTAAACTGAGGTCCCACCTCACAGAATGCTGATTTGCCTACCTGGAGCTATTGTGACGGAGATATAAAACCTTATTTTAGCCTTTAAATTCATTGTACTGGATTCCTGGAAGAAGTAATCGCATGAATGTACCGAAAAGATGACCATTCCAAACCAATGTGACAACTTATGTGACAGCTACAAATACATAAAACAACTAAAAATTCACAGATATCGCAGTCCCCGCAAGAATCGGATCATTGAAAATGAATACAACAATATAAAAAAAAACCATTTTATTTTAAATAACACATTACAAGTTAATTATTATATTTTACTAGCTGACCGGCGGACTTCGTACAGCTTTGACAGTTTCCATGACAACAAATCAAACAAAACATTGACAGTTTCCATGACAACAAAACAAACAAATCATTCGTCATCCGCTTAAGAACACCCGTATCCCATGATAGACCTCTATTAGCAGCGCCACCTACCGGGTCCAATAATTGTAAATCTAAACCATCGAATCCACTTGAACACACACAGAAAATTTCATCCAATTCGGTCCAGCCGTTTAGAAGCGGTTCAATAACATACACACGCACCTTAGAGCATTGGTTTAATGCTCTAAGCCAGCAGTATATCAACTTTATTTGCTTAGCCCATTGGCGTTCCAAAGGGCTATTTTTAACGAATTGAATGTGTTAGTTTGGTCATGATTTCCATTAGGAGATTTATTACTGAAGTTAATTGTTGCCTTTATCTTAGGATAGATGGCACTTATGTCACTCTAAAGCATTTCAAAAATCAAAAAGCAGTGACAAAATTCAGCGCTTACGTCAGCCTTCCCGGTAGCATAACGGTCAGTGCAGCCGCCCGGATTGCGAAAGACCTAGGTTCGATTCCTGGCTGGGTTGGGTAGGCGTTTAATTTTTAACTGTATTTTATATAAAAATATTTAATTCAGCTTAAGTGTAGCAATTAACACTTAAAAATAAAAGTAAAAATTTAATTGTTGTATTAGTTGTGTCATTAATAATTTCTTTCATTTCATTGTTGTTTTCTTGGTCGTTTGGTGATTCATTTGGACTAAGCTTGCTTGGATTCATTGGATATTAACGCTTGCTTATATGATGGTTGGTCTTGTTGCCTAGCATTATCCACCTTGTTTGGTTGATGTTTGATGTTTGTTGTGTGTCGGTGTTTTGCTGGTTGGGAGGATATTTGACTTTCTGGAGCACCTTGAGCAACCTATATATAGTTTGCGGGATGGTTACCGTCGCAAAGTATACATTTGACTGAGTCCGACCTTTCTTTACGTTCGCATTGGGACGATGCGTGGTCTCCAGCACATTTTATGCATTCGGGCTTCCTAAAACATTGTTTTTTTGTATGCTCATATTGTTGGCAATTGCCGCATTGTGGAATTTCCCGTTTAGGTCTTGGAGGTTCAAAAATGACTCTACAGTGCAGTAGACTTTTGATGTTATAGATATCTTTATTCTTGCTGTTGGATTCTATTTCTATGAAGAATATTGGTAATGGCTTTTTGGTATTCCTTTGTTTGGCATTCCAAATATTAGCGACTATATGTCCTTGCATTTCTAGTTAAGTTTTTATTTCTTCTATGTCCGTGGTGGGGTGGAGGTTTTTGAGGACTACTTTGAAACAGCGATCTTGTTTAGGCTTTTAGGTATAAAATTCTGTATTTTTTTCTTACAAGTTTTTCACTATTTTTATATATAATTTTGTAGATTTAGGTTGTATTGTAACTTGTTCATTACGGAGAACTTTCACTTCATAGTTGTCTGCAATTACCTTTTCTAACATTTTTAGTAATGGTTGAATATTACTGACTCGGTCTACATATAAGGGCCGGGCGGAGCCTTAGGTTTTTCAACGATTTCATTTGTTTGTGTGTCTTCCGTATTACTATCTAGTTCGGAAAATCTATTTGAAGTCGGTGTAGGTTGGCCCAGCCAGTGGGTATCAAGTTTTTTTTTGTTTTTGGGCTTTATTTGTTTTAGAACTTTCACGTTGCCTTTTTCTATCAGATACTTTTGTCCATTGGTCGCTGTTAGTTGTGAGTGTGCAAATTTCCGGATCGGCTGGTGTTAAGTTTTCGAGATTGTTTAGTGACAGAGTTCTTGTCCTAGTAAAGAAAGATTTGTGAAAAACTTGTTGGGCTAGTATTCTGTTTTGAGGTTTTTCAGGTTGAGAGAGAGTGTTCAATTGTTCTTTATTTTCTTTATTTTCCATAGTGTTCCCACGAGTATGGTCGATTAAAACAGGTCACACACAGGGTTACGTCCATTCCCATGTGAAGGCACTGTACAACAATGTGAGCCAGGTCCACTGAGGTTGGCGCTAACGGCTGATTGCCCATCAGTCCATTCATCCTATTGGCGCGTATCCCACCGTAGGATTGGGGTGAATTTTTATTGAGGCTTTCTACCTCTTGGCCCGGGCGGCTAAGCCAAGACCCCCGATTTCGCATGAGTGACTGCGGACACGAAGTTGTGGGTTGCAGTGGTCATTTCCTACCTCTGCTAAAGCTCGATCGGGTTAGTTAACCGTCGCCCGAGGCTGGACGTTGACCTTTTACGGATAGTAAGGTCTCTCCTATAGCAGCCAACCCTCGTCCTTTTTCATACGGGCTTGGGACCGTCAACGGCGGATGTACGACCTTAAAGCCGCTTTTTAACGTCTGTTTTCTTACTGGACACCGGGCCGGTGCTAAATGTTTGTCTTTTTCTGAACCCCTCGATAGTAAAGACAGCCGTATGGGGCCGGTATCCGGTAAAAAAACGGGTAACAAGAGGTCTAAACGTGTATTGTAAACTTTCGAGTCCATACTTAACATACATAGTTCCATCAGATCCGACTACGTTTTTCGCGACAGTTGTAATGCGATTTAATATATTATTTTCCTTAGCATATTGAATTATTGACACATAAACATAAGCCAACTCGTTATTTTAATGAAATAACTAAAAGTGAATCGATTATATTTTGATAAATCGATTTGCTTGTTACAAAAAAAAATTCAAACGAAATGGATTGGCTAAATCATAGCGATCATACAAGAAATTGAATTGAATTGAATTGAATTACTAAATAATATGGGGATTTTTGGTCGTCGAAGTTAAGACAAATCATTTAACAGGAATTTATGAAAATGAAAAACTTAATTTTTGATATAAATTAGGTGGAGGTACAAGTCGAACAAGGACAATACCAAGAATGGGCATTTTCCTTTAACTTACAAGATTTGATTACAGACACCGGGACAGGTGAAACTAAATAAAAGCTTGTAAAAATTACGGTCGAATATCGACCACTGGGCGACCACTACTAGAAGTAATTAATTACCCTAATCCTAGACATAGTCATTTGCTATCCCATAAATGAGTTAGGTAACAGTACATAATTAATCAGAGAATAATCAAGTGTCGCTTGTATTGTGTTCACATAATCTTTTATGCCATTTTATCATGTAGTCAACGCAGAGTTATCTACACGATGACTAGATATAACTCAGGGTCAAACAAATTGGAATAGTCGATATAAATAAGCAGAGTTGTTAGTATGCGTAGCGGCACAGCTGTGTTAAGTCGTTTTAGTATTTTTTATAAGTGAAAATGAGACTATATGGATGTACTGCATCATTTGTTCGGCAAATTAATAAAGTTCAGTAGGTATTCCTTTTTATATTGTGTATTATACAATGTTACTTATCCTTTTTATAAGCTTTTAATGTATGTATGTATGTATGTGTGTATGTATGTATGTATGTATGTATGAACATATGTATGTATGTATGTATGTATGTATGTATAGCTATTTAAGTTATTTAATTTACTTGTTTATCTGCACAAGTAAATCTCACACCAAGGTTTTTATCATATAAATTGTGTAATAATGACGTTATAAATTGATAGTAAAAGTTTTAAAGTAATAGTTATTTGTTATACAAGAGTGCAAAGTTGCTTTTTAACCGCGTGCTCAATTTTGATGACCGAGCAAGCGAAGGATTCTAAAATTGAATCACGAGCGCAGCGAGTGATTCAAAAGTTAGAATCCTGAGCGTTAGCGAGGGAATCAAAAGAGCACGAGGTGAAAAATCTTTGCACTCGAGTGCAACACGTAACTTTTCATCCCACCTCAGCGAGGAAATGAATAAATGCAAAAAAAAAAACATTTACAATCACAAGATACTTTTATTTCAGTTTAGGTATTAACTACTACATTATGATAGGTAGGTAAGTAATTATAACAAATAATACTTAGGTATATTTAAGAAAAATTTAAAGTAACGTTGCTACAGTTACTTAAGTTGAGTGTAATATTTTTGTTAGGTACTGTAATGTTGGTGTTAGTGACTTGTGTACTGATTAATTCGGCATCATGGAGGTAGCAGTAAATAGGTTTAATGATGTTTTGACTACACAAACTTTGTGCACTCGATGTTCTAAATTCAATTTACTTTATCCTCTAGCGGATAAAAACGGCTTTTGCATTCAGATATCGAAGAGCAAAAATACTCTTTCCGAGATGGGGGGATGAAAAAGTTTTTTTCTTCTTTTTAGCACATTTAAAAAGGTTTTTTTTATTATTAATTTTATATATACAATATGTAAAACATCTTAATAGAAAAATCTTTAATTATTAATATTTCTTGTAGATTGACATGGACGCGAAAACAATCAACGGATACTATCAAACCCTTCGATGCGGTGCCTGGACTAAGAGCATTACCCATTATAGGTGTAATGCACCACTTCATACCGTTCTTTGGTTCGTAAATATACAATAAATACTTACTTAACTGTTTCAGTTTGTTTATACATTAATAGTCGTGATAGCAAAGAGCTGGTTCTAAGTCTAACCCAGTTTGAATACTATTAAAATTTCTAAAGAATGCATTCAGCTGCACTGCATATCGTAATTTACTCTATCATTTCTCGCGGCATGAAACTACTAATTTGGTTCATAATTACGCAGTAAATTCTATTGTTTTTGTATAAAAGTAACTCATTCGCACAAAGTGCTTAGTGCAAGTTTTATTTGCCATTTAATTACGTTAACGACAACGAGAATTTGTATGGGAAAATTTTAACTATTCTCGTTTGTCACCAGGGTGCCTAGCGTGAGTTAAAGTTTAAACTGCCATAAAAATTCTCGTTTTCGTTGTGATCGAATGGCAAATTTTTTGACGTTTGAACACATTAACTAACATTTAGACTAACATTATACTAACTTTAAGAAGTGCATTATCAGCCTTATCTTCATTTAGATCAGGGTTTCTTAAAGTGGGGTCCACGAACCCCTTAGGGGTCCGTAGCAATAGTATCAGGGGTTCTCAGTAGCTCTCATTTTATTAGTAGTAATTGTAATGAAACTACCAATAGAAGTGGTACGAAAACGAGTAACTTTTCTCGTTTGTCGCCAGGAGGCGCTGCTTCAATGCCATACTAATTTTCCTTTTCGTAAATGTAATAGAATAAATACTCAATAGGCACTCAATGCCATACAAATTTTACGTTAACGTGATCGAAATAAAAGTAAAACTTGCACTAGGCCTATTATTGCTTCTGTGACTAGGCACTGAGTGAGGACATTAAAATTTCAGGAACGGTGGGGCCCAAGAATAATTTCTTCGACATGTTCGATGTGCTGTATAAAAAATATGGGCCGGTAGTAAGGATGGAAGGAATGCTCGCACGTGGAAAGATGGTGATGTTCTTCGAACCGGAGCATTACGACAAGGTAAGTACTTTCGGCGTAGGTACTCGTATTTGTGTGTGTAGACTCCTAGGCACTGCATGTTTCTGGGTTTAGTAAAAAAGTCTCAGATATCATATTTAAGTCATAAAAAGCCCATCTGATAAGTCTCAGAAACGCTACCTGAGACTCATCAGATAGGCTGTCACAGACTCATCAGATAAGCTATTTAGAACTTATCAGACAGGCTATGTGAGACTTATCAGATATCATATCTGAGACTCATCGGATAAACTATCTGAGACTCATCGGATAGACTATCTGAGATTCATCAGAGAGGTTATTTTATACTCATCAAAAAAAGCTATTTAAGACTTATCAGATAAGCTAACTGAGATTTATCAGATATGATATCTAAGATAGGATTACTGAGACTTATCAGATAAGCTATCTGAGACTCATCAAATAAACTTTTTACACTTATTAGATAAGCTATGATAATATGATATCTGAGATAGGCTTACTGAGACTCATCAGATAAGCTATCTGAGACTCATCAGATAGGCTATCTGAGACTTATAAGCTAGGCTATTTTAGACTTATCAGATAGGCAATGAGACTCATCAAAAAAGCTGGTTGGACATAGCCGATAGCATAATGGTGCGCGTCCTAATCCCGCTTGTGAAAAAAACAACCTTTTCACAAAAAAGAGCTGTTGATCTTTGTGTTTATTAGGTATCTGAACTATATCCATTTTTTTAGATTTATAGAGCTGAGGAAACGCCTGCGCCTGTCCGTATGGGCTTTCAGGCTTTGGAGTATTACAGAGAGGAGTTACGAAAGGAAAGATTCGACGGTGTCTATGGTCTGACGACTGCGTAAGTTAAAATGATCTGGGTGCCTAGTGTGAGTTTTGTTTACTACGAAAACGAAAATGAATATGGCATTTTAGCAGCGCCTCCTGGCGACGAACAAGAAGAGTTAACATTTTGCCATACAAATTCTCGTTTTCGTTAACGTGGTCGAATGGCCAATGAAACTCGCACCAGGCACCTGTAGTACATAGAATAAAAAGGTCACGAAAAATGTAAATAATTAAAAATAACGCACTAAGTATATAGCTCTCCTTGTTTGTCAGGAGGCGTTACTTCAATGCTTTACGAATTCTCGTTTTCGAAATCGATCCAAATGTATGTATGTTGATGTCGTCTGCCCCTGCTTTGGGGCCGGTTCGGGTCTCGAGAGGTATCTCACTACCCGGGATCTCATCTCAGACGACTCAGTCGTACCGGGTCTCCTTGGGGGCACGGCAGGGGTACAATTCTTTTTTTTGTTGAAGTTTTTTAGGCTCCTTTTTTTTTAGTTTTTTTTTCGAACCAAATGAATTCGAATAGTAAATAAAACACTGAGCACGGATATAATATTTGCATTTGTCAACGTGGCAATATAGTTGCCACCATAATTTGAACCTTATATGGTTGCAATAGCGTCGAAAACCAATAAAAAATCTATTATGTTGTACCATTCAAAGGGTTAAACCAAGAGGTCCCGGGTTCGATTCCCAGCGGGCGGGGTACACGTTTGTGTACTCGGTTTGGTTGGTAGTAGGGCTTGTTTGTCCGCCTGGCTATATAGCTACCACCATCTTATCTAAATGTCACCATAATGTCAATGTTTGTAGCATTGTTGTGTTCCGACAGCTAGAGATAAGATAACCAGGGCTTCAGTACGTATAGTTGAGGATTCCGGGTGAAGTGCACTTCCACCTTCAGCCTTATCATCACTTTACAGCAGGTGAAATTAAGGCCAATTGCTTACCCTAAAGAGCGTTTACTCCGCACACTGAAAAAAAAAACATATCTAGTAATTAGAGATAGAAAATCAAATTATGCTCAACAAACTATTTGAATGAAGTAATTTAGCATTTTTGCGTCACCTAATGAACATCTGACATGTTATGGTTTAGTTAAATACGGCGGCGTTATAGTTAAAAGTGGCCGTTTTAGTGCGGCGCTAGTGTGCGACGTAAACGCTCTTAAGATATAAAAATAGTATAAATGAAAACGACAACTATTCATGGGAGGTACTAATGGACTAAAATGATCAATAACAGGATATAAGTGGGATTAAACTATATTATATTACACACTTTTACACACACGATACCAATCACAAAGAAGAACGACCAAAGAACAACAAACCAAAAGCAAAATCTATAAAAATGTCAATATTAAAAAAAAAGTATAAAAATAAGAACATAAAAAGTATTAAAAAGGTTTTTGAAAGAGTCTGCAACATCCCGGGCCGTTGTGCACAAAACAGTGGAGAAAGGCTACCCAGGATGCTGAGACCCATATTTTAACTAATTTTCTGGATATACTTACATAATCTTTTAATCTGCTAATGTATTTCAGGCAGGGTGAAAAATGGCGGAGTTTTCGTACTAAAGTGAATCCAGCTTTGCTCAAGCCCAAATTGGTGAAACTGTACGCGCCAGGTCTTGAAGATATAGCCAACGATTTGGTTGCCAGGTAACATTTGCACCAATGTATAATTAAGCATACGATGTAGATAATTTGAGCACATGTTGTTGTACTAGCCTTTCTTCTTCGTCGTCGAGTCCTCATGCCTGAGGGTCGTGATCACCAATAGCAACATCGCAGACCAGGGCTCTCCGAGAGGTCCTATCCTGGGCTAGATGGATAGCCGCCTGCGTGTTGCATTTCAGGGCTTCCAGAATAGCATCCGTCCACCGGACAGGCTCTCTTCCTCTGCTTCTTCTTCCCTCAACGTGACCCACCAGTACAAGCTTCTCCAAATTACTAGACTTACGAGACTATTTTTTGTAAAATGATCATTCATTATCATCAGCTCATTTTATGTCCCCACTGCTGTTGCACGAGCCTTCCCTATGGATGGATAGGGAGAACGAGCCATAAACCACCACGCGGGCCCAGTGCGGATTGGTATCATCATTGGTAAAATTATCATTGATTATTGTTAAATAAACAAATCAAATTTCAGATTTTTGAAAATGAAAGATGATCCGGAGGCTCTGTCACGAGAATTCGAATTAGAAATCACTAAGTGGTCCCTAGAATCAGTGGCGCTAGTCAGCCTCGGCACTAGACTCGGCTGCATGCAAGACAACCTCGCCGACGACCATCCGGCCAAGATTCTCATGAAGTGCACCAAGAAGATACCAGACTTGTCCTTCAAGTTGGAGTTTGTTCCGAAGTTTTGGAATAAGCACAACTCTTCATTGTTTAAACAACTTATGAACCTTTTCGACTCACAGTGGGAGTAAGTTTATATGAAGTTTATATGAGAATTTCTTTAAAATGTTGCATCTATACTCCCTACTGATTCCGCAGTTAAGGCTATACGAGTTTTATTCCCAATACGATCTCGCTAACCACAACGAAAATTTGTATAGCAAAATTGCACATCACCTCGTTTGTCACCAGAAGGCAATGCTTTAATGCCAAACAAATTTTCGTTTTTAACGAAACGTGATCGAATTAAATCAAAGTCAAATTTAGTTTAGCTAAACTACTAATTCTACCACCAGTTCGGATTTTGGGAGAGCTTTCGTCCGAGAAGAGCTGGCAAGAAACTCAGATGGCTTTTTTCACATTTTACAATCACAAATAAAACTCGCACCAGGCGTTTTTCGTGTAAATTAAGCAATATCATAGATATTCCTCCTTAAAATTAGGATCAGCGAAGTTTATATTGAACAAGCAAAGAAGCAAATACGAGAACGCGGTTATGCCACCCCAGAGGAAGACCAGAGCGTAATAGAGAAACTCCTCGCGATTGACGAGAAGGTCGCCGTCATGATGGCAAACGAGATGTTGTTCGCTGGCATAGATACAGTAAGTTATACTCTATGCTATAAGAAGTTTTTTTAAAGTTTTTATCACAAAAAAGTTTCTAGTTTCGCCAAACTTCGATAATAGATGGCACCACAAATCATTTAAAAAATAGCATGTACAACGTGTCACAGAAAGTTGTGGTAAAAATTAAAAGATCCAAAGTATATTCGAGCTAGATCTAGTGAAGTCATAAGTGTCAGGCGCGCATAAGCAAGCAGCAATGATCATACATGTAAGTACACAGAGGTTACTAAGCCTAAAGCTGACTCTTTAATTTTGATGTGACGTCACAATAGAAATATTTATTTAAACATTGCATAACAAATTAAAGTTATTAATTATGTCTTAGCAACTCAGCATACAAGGTCTAGATCGGATACACTTCGGGATCTTTTTATTTTTACCACACTTTCTGTTACACGTTGTATACTGTCACAATGCTGGCAAATCATTGATATCAAGTTATCCCAACAACTTATGGGTATTTATTACCTTTATCACCATCACGTTTGCCAAATGTGGGTTATCAGACCCGAGTGAAGTTTTGAAGAATACGAAACACACTTTCCCCGACCTAGGAACTGAGCCAAGGACCTCTGTATATCGGACCGAGCGCTCTGCCACTTAGCCACCAAGTACATGAGTATTTGTCGTTTATCAAATCTGATGTAAGTAATGGTTGGGCCCCTCTAGAGCATGTTCGCATATTGCAGACTTATTTTTGCGCCTATGCTTGTCTCCCTCAGTGTCCCTGTGACCAAGGACCCTGCAAAGGGTTCAAAACGTCAGGATAAACATTAAAAAGTAACGTGTAAAATAAACGCGAGTGGATCCGTAAAAGTTGTTTCATTTCAATGTGTAAACTTTAGAAAACAATAAATTAAAAAAGGGGTCAGTCTTAAATCTCTTTAGTCTTAAACAACAATTGAATACCGACCACTTGCATCCTTGCTGTCATCCCGAAACTCTTCTTCCTAGTCGTGCACTCTTGACAGAGTGGTCGTGGTCACGTCTTGGTCACTTCCCCGTTCACCGCTTTCCTCGTGATGCGTCGCCATGTGTCCCGATGCTTGGCAGAGTGACAGCAAACGTCACGTGATGTCGTGACGTCATTTGCAAGCAAATCAAAGATGTCACTCGAAGTTTTGTACGGTGTGATTTGACAGCTAACAGTTTGTTTACATGCAACTGACGTTACGACATCACGTGACCTGCATGAATCGTTTTGGCTATTTTTTTCATTTGAATTTTAATGGCGATTTTCATAAAAAATAAAGAAATTCACAATGAATTAATCAAATTGCACATATATTATGCTATAATGAACCATTAGACATATTTTTCTAAAACCTGTCAAATACCCTACAAACTCCTTATAGGTAACCTACGCTGTCACCGGCCTACTCTACAACTTAGCCATAAACCAAGAGGCTCAACATAAAGTGCGCGACGAGATCAGAACCCAGGCGGGTTCCCGGTACCTCAAGGCATGTGTTAAGGAGTCGCTGCGGTTACTGCCCGTGCTGTCAGCTAACCTGAGACAAACCACGCGAGAGCACATCGTAGGCGGCTACAGAATTGAAACAGGAGTAAGTTTTTTTAATTCCTTTAGTTGATGGCAAAGGTAAACGATACGATCTGGTAAAGGTCGAGGGAAGCCGCTAGATGCGAGCAGCACAAAACCGGTCGTTGTTGAGATTCTTGGGGGAGGCCTTTGCCCAGCAGTGGTCGTCCTTTGGCTGAGATGACGATGATGATGACGATGGCTACGTGCGGTTAAAAAAAATACATATTTTAGCTTAAAAGCTATCAGCTAACATACCCTTTATTATAATATCTCTCTTTTAATTTCAGACATTTGCCATAGCACCAAACGAGTTTCTATCCAAGTTAGATAAATACTATCCACGTGCCAATGAGTTTATACCAGAGAGATGGCTGGTTGACAAATCGCATCCACTTTACTATGGCAACGCTCATCCCATGGTGACCTTACCATTTGGGTTCGGTGTGAGGTCATGCATAGGCAGACGGATTGCTGAGTTGGAAATAGAGGTTCTCATCAAAAAGCTATTGGATAAAGTTGAAGTTCACTGGACGGGACCACCGTTGCGAGTTGTGACCAGAGTAATTAACAACTTCAAGAAACCCTATCATTTCAAATTTGTAAATGCTAAATAATTTAGTTATGTACTATGAGAAAATTGTGAAATATTTGATGTACCTACAGCCATGATCATTAACATGTAAACATGTAATGTATGTGACTCTTAACACAATGGAATAAGAGTCAAAACTTGTCAAAAGTGTATACATGTTAATGGTCTTAACTGTACCTTAAGTTTACTGTTTTTTTTTTTTTTTCTACTGCCATAAATTGTATTAGCATCTCATGAGAGCACTATTAAACCATATTTGAATACTGTTTACTTTGAGAGCATTTAAATACTAACAATTATGGAATGTGTATGTGAATAAAAACTTTAAAAAAAAAGCCAAATAAAACATAAATATGTTACAATGGTTTTCTATATTTCCCTTGGATCCACACTCTGTACATCGTCAACATCTTTCCTCTGTTAACTTGCAATCTTCTATCAACCAAATTTTGTTCTTCAACGAAACCAGCGCCTTTGAAAAGGTTTGAAACTTCCTCTTGTCTGAAGAAGTATACCTTCGTACTGTCACCACGGGCATAAAAGTTGTCAGATATACAACGTCCTTTCTTGAATCGTAGTTGAGCAAGGTCGTATCGACCATAATCTCTGAATACTACTAGACCACCAGGCTTTAAATATTTATAGATGTTTTTTATGACGGATTGCATTCTGAAACAAATAGAAGAAAGTATATTAAAATATACTTTGAAAGAATATATAGTTATGTATTTCAATTTTGTTACTAACCAAAACAAATATAATTATAAATACATACAGCTTGCCTATTCATAAATGTTCTAAACATATTTGTATTATGTAATTATAGGTACAAAACCATTGAGGTATTATAACTAAAGAGGACACCACAAACTATGCGCCCGCCCGGCAGCGGGGGGCACTGTAGGGTGCGCGCCGGGCAAACTAACGACTGAGAGACGGTGAGAGACTTTGTAGTCCATGTTTCTCAACTTGTGTGGCAGATTTTTTTTTTGTTGTGTCTCCTCTATATGTAGTTATAATAGCTCAACTGGAAGAGCACTTGACTCGGTATGTCAGAAGGGTGCAAAATCCTGCTCGTGGAAATTTTTTCAAATTTGTTTTTGTAATTTGTTCACAACAAAATTTGCGTTAAAAATTAATGAAACATTTTATAAATAGCTTGCTTACTCCTTAACTGATCTTTAATATTTGTAAAAATATTATGATTGGATGTTAGTGACGGTAGTTGTTGACATTGAATGGGCGCCTTTGGCTTTCAAAGTAAAAAGTGTTGAATAATTTCGGCGGGCTGGTTAGAACCACGATAGCTTAATTGGAAGGGCACCTGACCCGGAATGTCAGAAGGGTGCAGGTTCAAATCCTGCTCGTGGAAATTTTTTCAACATTTGTGTTTTTATAATACCCCTGTATACAAAACATATTATCAACCCTTTAAGCTACATTAAAGCAATATATATTACAGTTACGGTTAGCCTGTATCATCTTATTGTCATGCAAAAGGTCTTCCCTATTCCACTTTTCAAGACATTGTAAAATTTGCATGTCTCTCTCAAAGGTGTCTAACTCTTACAACTATCACTTTATTCTTGAAGTTAAAGTAATATAGTTTTACTCACTTTGCTGGATCAATAGCTGATAACACAAATATAAGGACAATAATGTCTAATGAACTCTCTTGAAATGGTACATCCCAATCTTCCTTAGTGGCATCTAGCACAAAGACGTTACACCTACTTGTATCATACAGGTCATTTTGTTGCATTATTTCAATAGCTTTGGATGAAAAGTCGCAGCCGTATATGAAAAGGTTAGGATCTCTGCTGTACTGTACTATTGGAAAAATTGTGTTTCCCACACCACAACCAACTTCGAATATGTAACGTTTGGTATCGCTTTCTCCATTCTTAGTTTCTTCAGCCGTTGTTGAGTTTATAGTTTCATTATCTGTAGGGTAAACGCGAAGTGGTGCTGACGTGTTATCTGGTGCTAGCTCAGGGAACTCGGTGAACAACCAGTGCCGGTCTTTAAAGAACCTGCAATGTAAAATTTTTAGGGGTTTTTACTTTGTTGTACTTGTAATGGCTTTCCTGCTGTAAAGGTAATATTCTTTCATAAACTACAGATTGCAAAAAGCTTATATTCTATTCTATTCAATAGAATTATGTAAGTTTTATTAACATAGATAATCCTCACCGATTTTGGTGAATATCATAAAATGCATCCCAGTGTTTATCTGCATTTATGTCCAAATCTTGCAAAGAGTTTTCATTGAATGTAATTTGTGAATTCAGCTCAACTTTCTCTTTTGCTGCCTTTTCTTGTTCCTCATCCCATTGGACATTGTCCCTGCAAACGCAAGACAAAATATTATTTATAACTATAATATATTAGGTACTTATAATTTATTTATTTATTTATTTATTTATTTATTTTATCACTGCCATCCTGGGTTAAGGCGTAGCAAAGGGGGTCCGAGACAGCCGATTTTTTAAATCATGTTTTTTATGGAGCTAAAACTTGTAATAATTTATATTTAGATGATTTTGTATGGAGTTATGGAGAGAAAATTTTGTAATTATGTAGTGGCGATGGGGACAACTAGGTTCAGGTTAGGTTAGTTTTGAGACCTACACGTAGCGGAGGCTCGCGCGAATTTTTTGGGGCCCCCTTTTCTACACCCGGACCCCATCCTGCTTATAGTAAAAAGTTCTAAGCTGTGTATTAGCAACGGAAGGAAATGGCAAAAGGACTATGACTATTCTCGATGATGACGGCGCTCAGCGGCTCAGCACTGTCATCGAGAATAGCCTAATACAAATCTGTGCCACTGCCAGTGTAGATAAAAGTAAATTAGGTAGCGTGATTTACAGTACCAAGCATTAAATAAGTACACATGGCTTTTGTCCTTCAGACGTCGTGTGCCGCCAGCCGGTTTCTTTCTGTGTCTTGTTTCCTCTAAGTCATGTACACTCGTACAGTATTTGTCTTTAAAATATTTAATAAAAGTGAATACGATACCACGCGTTATGCTTGAAGACTTCGTCAACATTTTCTAATAGCCTGTTCCCGAACTGAGGCCGTTTCTCAGTATTTGAACTTTTAGTTAATGGCATTTATATACAGTACAATTGGTACAATGAGAAGTTATAAGAACTATAATTAAGTAACTCAATAAACAAACAATCAATACTTTTTGAGGTTATAGGAATTTGTTGTCATTTATTTATGAGTAGACTGTCAGTGTCATGCATGTCATTGTCAGCTGCAGTCTCAGAATAATAACAGCTACTGTAGAATTTTTTTTTTAAATTTAGTTTGATGGCTTTGTGCGATTAGCACATTTAACCAGTGTCAAAGTAATTTCTCTTACAAGTAATACATAAATAAACAATATTTCTTTCCTGTATGATGATGATGAATAATAATAGAAATGAGAAGTGAGAAATGATATACCCCCAACCCCTCGAGTATCTCAGTAAAGATGTGGGGCTTTACGTTCTCGGGCGGATTGCTTGAGAGATTTTGAAAAGTGACGTTGCACTGTTTTGTTTTATTTGCCAACACTCATGCACACTCACGAACACTTAACGGTTAATAATCCACCATTATTTTACATTAATATTCGACATAACACAAATTTTAGAAAATAAAACAAAACCGCAGACATGACTCTCTTCACTTTCCCGCCAAGAAGTCCCCTGCTGTGGACTACTACCACATGAGTATTAGATATTTACTCATGTGCTACTACTTTAGTCTTGGTCACGTGAATAAATATGAATATTCTATTCTATTCTTTGCAGGAACAATAATAAGTTCTATCACCATCTCAGCCAAAAGACCTCCACTGCTGGACAAAGGCCTTCCTTATGAAATAAAATATATAAAATATTGATTAAAAATAAGTTTCTAAGAGCTTCACTGAAGAAGAAGCTTTGGGGGTTGGGTGAGTTTCTCATTAAATAATATTTTTTACTATTACTCAACGGAAGATAAAGTTGTTTGGGTAAGATCCCTTTGCATGCCCTAACATGAGAAAAAGAAAGTGGTGACATTCTGGCGGGAAACTGGAAAGCAGGAGAGCATGGATGGGGAATTGGGGACTGGGGAGTCGTGTTTGTTTTAATACCATAAAGTGGTGTTAGGATGTGGTAAACTAATCTTTAAGTGATCGTGAATGTGCATGAGAGACGCCTATCAATGAAATAAAACAAAATAACGTCACTTTTGAAATTCTCTCAACAAGTTAGCGCCCGCCGCCGCCGTTTTGAGTATCTAACTATTATTGAATTTTAGTTATAAGTTCCAGATTTGTTATACATACTCAAGGGCATCGGGGAAATTTAATTTATCATTCGTTATTCGTCATTCGTCATTCATCAAGCAACAAAAATTTAAAAAGCTAATAATGTACTAGGTACTTACAACTTTCTGATCTATGAAATTGTATTCAATTATACTTAATTAAATAAAAAGCTTGATGAATGATCCCCTGATCCCCTTTACATAGTCACTGGCAAGTACTGAGACTTCCGCTGTTAAGATTTTGTTAACACATGAAAATAGCATACCCACCTTTGAAATGTGGAAATAGTTCCGTCACTTTCGCATAGATGGGGCTAGTCATCTTTTTAAAATGCTACTTTTTGATCAAAATTCTTTTAAATTAGTTTCAATTAAAAGTGGGACGGGAAGTTTAGTTTTAATAGGTATACTTATATAAAGCATTGTGGATAAAAAAATACAATTTGATTTTGTATAATGCCAATCATGCGAACCATGCACGCATGAAAAACTGAAAAATATTTTCCCCTTTTTTAATTTATGTTTTTTTCTCTCCTTATGATTTTCGCAATCTGGTATACTTATTCTGTAGTAGGTATTACCGACTGTTAAAAGATAAATAGGTATTTCAAAAGACGTTAAAAAAAGTTCGGTCACTCAGTTCAGGATAAATACTTTAACTGCTTGTTTCTGATAAATACGACACCGTTTTCTAAATTTTTGTGTAAACGGCTAGTCATCCAATTTGCTAGCGAATTTTAAGTTATAGTCATAAAACGCCGTAAAAGACGTTCTGGTGCTGTTCTCTGATCAAAGTAAACATCATAAAAACGATTCTACGGGTCATTAATGATTTCTCATGAGCGAAATGGCTGCATGTTGAAAATATTTCCCCCTGAATAAAGTTTAGCGGCTGTGAACGCACGCAAAACATTTATTGACACAACTAACAAAGTGCACATGCAGTAGGCTATGTAAAAACATAAAATTAAGTTGTTAATATAGTGATCTACATAAGCCTATGTACAAGATCAGGGTGCCTAGTGCGCAAGTTTTAATTGCCATTTATTTGATCACATTGAAGATTTGTATGAAGTCCAGTTTCACACGAAATTTAACTCTTCTCGTTTGGCACCAGGGGTAATCGAATGGCTGACGAAACTACGCCTAGTGCGACTTTCGTCCACCATTTTCTTTCATTCATGACTTTGGTCAAGTTAAACTCAAACATTTATTTGCACAATATTGTGTACAGTACATTGAGATGTGCGACAAAGTTTAGCAGTGTCAACACTATTCTACCTTATTTAGGTATCCCAGGAGTCTTAAATGTCATAAAAAACTAGTCGTTCGTCAAAAAAAACTTACTAGGCACGCTGGTGGCATGAGGAGAGTTAAAAATTTGCCATACAATTACTCGTTTTCTTTAATGTGATCCAATTAATAAATTCGTATAATAAAAATCGTAAATCGTAAATAAAACTCGAACTTGGCACTCGGAGGATTCAAAATTTGTAATAATTCGTCGGTGGTAAAATGGCTTAAGCGCCAAAAGGTCAGTGGGAAATCAATTTTAGGGTTGAAACGTTAAAACTAATTTCTCACTAAACGATTTTTGGCGCTTTAGCAGTTTTCCCTTACCACCCACGGTATAATGTCGTAGTCAGTTAAATTTAGTACACTCTTTATAGAATCGAGGCTAGCAGGCTACACTTCGCTGGTTTTCATATCAAAACTTACATTTATTTTTAATGCCAATCAATCAATCAATCAATCAATCAATCAATCAAATATTTATTTGCATAAATATGCCTTGCGTAGGAAGCAACAACTAGAAGAAATCGATGGGAATCCAATGTCTCGTTGGAGCGATTGGAAAAGCAGTCGCCCGGATTACAAAAGGTCGAAGGTTCGGGTTACAGCTGAGGCAGTGTCTTTTTAAAATACCTAACTACTAAACTTAATGCAAAAAAGGCAGTATCAGAACGGGAATAATATAAGTACTAGAGTTTATTTCTGTCACTACGAAAACTGCCTAAATCATTATTTATTAATTCATTATTACATTTTGATTGGTTAGATCAGCAGTATTATTTGATAGAATTCAAATTTTAAATTCAAATTGTGTTTTTATTTTTATTTTCCAACACCAATTGTTAAAATAAACTACTGAATATTGTTTTCTAAAGTTTACGCAAACACTACACATTGAAATGAAACAACTTTTACGGATATCAGAAAATAAAATAAACGCGAGTAGATCCGTAAAAGTTGTTTCATTTAAACCAACCACCAGTGCGGATTGGTGGTTGTTAACGACTGCTATTTGCAGCCGGGACCAACAGCTTAACGTGCTTTCCGAAGCACGAAAGAGCTGGAGAAGATAAATTTTTGGTCACCCATCCGATGACCGGCCATTGCGAAAGTTGCTTAACATCAGCACTCGCAGACCGGGCGCGTTAACCACTGCGCCATTGAGCTCCTCATAATAAGTATTAAAATAAATAAAAAAAAGTTTGTTTTCAAATTATTAAAAGTAGGTATAGTATTAATTAATACAATCGAATTAGATGTTATTGTTAGGACATTTTTTAGCTAATTTTATTTTAATTGTTTTATAATGGGACTTTGTTCCTACCTGAAACGTACCTTTATTATGTTATCTATATTAAGAACATAAGAACAATGATCGTGTCTACCTATCTAAGTACCTATACCTAGCTATGGTTGTCAAAGTTTGTAGGCTGTTATAGTTACGAGCTGGACGTCTCCAGTTTGCTCCAACTGTGTTATTCAGGCAGGTATTACGTGCGACAGTTCCGAAATCGACTGCAACTTGGTAGCAGCTGGCGTTTGCACAAAGTACTTACACATACACAAATACAATACGCTTGCACAGCTCTATGACTGAGTTGGATACGTAACGGGAATTTAGTACCTTTGGGGTTGAATTTAACGCTTAATTTGGCGCTGGAAGAGTACCTACCTACAGAAATCTGCGGAACTTTTGCTTACTCCATTTGAATTGGTATAATCGATTCGTTGCGACAGGATCAGGTGGGGTTGACAATGTTGAGATACGAAATTCATGTACATAACTACTTATGGAAGAATTCCATACATTTCTTCAGGATTATACTTACGTACTTAAAATACAAAATACAAAATATTTATTCGGCGTAGCGGTTGGGCTTAGGTTCAAAATAAATAATATATAATAAATAGAATTAAGAAATAAAAATAAAATACATAAAATTAAAATGCATTTATTATTATTCTCTTTATTAAACATATATGTTAAGAAATTTTTTTTACAATATTTTATATAAAAACATTAAAATATTATAAAAAACTTAACCTAGGTTGCCACCGGTAACTCGGATAGACCCAATAGCTATCGGTGATTAGGGCTGCAGAGTGAGGAACCTCCTGACAATACGTGCCGTGTCAAGGAGTACTGCATTTTGCATCTGACCCTTGACCCAACCTTTCAGCGAGAGCCTCTCTAGGTGTTGATCGAGGCTCTTGGCTAAAAGACCGTTTGCCGAAACGACTATCGGTACAATAATGGTTGAATCCACATCCCACATGGCGGTAACCTCGTGAGCCAAGTCAAGGTAAGTACTTACTGAGCTTGTCCTTCTCGGCTTTCACAAGGTTCTCATTATTATTATTTTTAATGAGTAATGGTAAGCCATTACTCATTAAAAATAATAAGCTAAGCTCCACTCATTTAAGTATTAACCATGAAGCTGTCACTCTATCTAATTACAATAGGATTGAAAAATGGTATCATTTTAGTGCTGGAGTTACCTAAGCCTTCACGAATGGACAGATCGGACCATAACCTTTGTTCGTATGTTAGTGATTTTTTGCTTTGACTAGACTGGAGACTGGTAAATAATATGCGAAAGAAAAAGTAGCTACATTATACCTTGTTAAATGTCAATAAGTATTACCTCTTCAATAAATCTACATTTAAATATACTTATTTTTGTTAAATTAAACTTAAAATTTTTATATCTTAACGACACACGCAGGCAAACTTGGAACGGGTCTCGTATATATTAAACCAACAGCGATGCATTCGGAAATGCGGGCCGGGGGCATAGGGGATGTGTGAAACTTAAAAGTTTAATCACGACATGCCAACGTGTGGATAACGAGAGGAATTTTGCAACTATAAACGATGCGAAACTTCGAGCGCCTAGGGAAGTATTTCTTGTGTGTGTTTCTTGTGTATGCCCGCGGGTCGGTCTGCATGAAATGAAAAATAAATAAATAGTAATTTCGTTACTAATAACTTAATTAAAATAAATTATTTATTCATACCTTAGGGTATGTATAAATAATTTACTTATACTTTCGGTCCCTTTAACTCTGTGCAGATAACGTCGATTCGCTGATAGACAGATATACTTTCTAATTATATGTACGAAATTTTTTTGCAAATTCTAACACAGGTAAACTTTTTTTCTTCTTTAGTTGATGGCTTCGTGCGATTAGCACATTTAGCCAGTGTCAAAGTAATTTTTCTTACAAGTAATACATAAATAAACAATATTTCCTTCCTCTAAGATAATGATGGATGATAATAGAAATGAGAAGTGAGAAATGATATACCCCCCAACCCCTCGAGTATCTCAGTAAAGATGTGGGGCTTTACTAAATCCTCGGACGGACTTCTTGAGAGAATTTGAAAAGTGACGTTGCACTGTTTTGTTTCATTTGCCAACACTCATGCACACTCACGAACACTTAACGGTTAATAATCCACCACTATTTCACATTATTATTCGACATAACACAAATTTTAGAAAATAAAACAAAACCGCAGACATGACTCTTCACTTTCCCGCCAAGATGTCCTCCAGGCAAACTTGTATTATGAAAAATGTAGGTAGTTTAAGTAATTACTTTTAGTTTTAGGGCCAGTCTTTTTTTTATCATTAATACCTTAGTTGAGGAGCTCGATGGCGCAGTGGTTAACGCGCCCGGTCTGCGAGTGCTGAGGTTAAGCAACTTTCGCAAAGACCGTTCATCGGATGGGTGACCAAAATTTATCATCTCGAGCTATATCCTCCGTGCTTCGGAAGGCACGTAAAGCCGTTGGTCCCGGCTGCATTAGCAGTCGTTAACAACCACCAATCCGCACTGGGCCCGCGTGGTGGTTTATGGCCCGGATCCATAGGGAAGGCTCGTGCCCCAGCAGTGGGGACATAAAATGAGCTGATGATGATGATGATGATGATGACCTTGTTGAGTATATTGAAAGTATAGGTACTATGCTAGCGCGTAGAGCTGCGCAATAGTCGAGTTTACATTCTGATTATTTCCGATCCTATTGCACGCATCTGTTGCGGAAAGTAAGCATGTACTTTACAAGTACGCAAAAATCGAGTATATTTATTGTTTTCTAAAGTTTTCGCGAACACTACAAATTGAAGTGAAACAACTTTTACGGATCTACTCGCGTTTATCTTACACATTACTTTTTAATGTTTATTCTGACGTTTCGAACCCTCTGCACCACCAAAGTTGTTTCATTTCAATCGAGTATATTTTCTAGCACCGCATACAAAAATCATTACTGGAAAACAAACTGCGTTAGTACCACTAACTAATAATATCCAATAACCGAGTATGTTATAAACCATAGTCTATGTAAAACATAGACCGTGTTTTATTTACCTAACATCTTTTAGACGTTTTTGTGTGATAATCAAAAAACTTAATATCAATACTTATCCATTTATGATAGAGAGAAAACATATAGATCAGACAGATATAAAGAAACGGTAAAACTGGCACGAGCGTCAAGAAACGTACAAAAAGTCAGTTTAGTATTTTTGTACCAAGCTAAATGTTATTAAGATATAGAGCTGTTTTAAAAAAAAGACTAAACTAAATCAATAGTTAATCCATTTCGGACGTACAATTGTTTTATGGTTAAATACCTATTTATCAGCGTTTCGTTTAAATTATAAAAGGCTTTTTGTACAAGCCATACTTTCCAACATTATTTAAAGATACAAATGTTGAAAAAATTTCCACGAGCAGGATTTGAACCGGATTTGAATTCTGACATTCCGGGTCAGGTGCTCTTCCAATTGAGCTATCGTGGTTCTAACCAGCCCGCAGAAATTATTCAACACTGTGTTCAACATTTGTGTTTTTGTAATTTGTTCGCAACAAAATTTGCGTTAAAAATTATTTGAACATTTATTATTTAAAGATGTTCCTCTTTTTTTAACTCTACCGATGTTAAACAAAATAAATAAAAATAAATATACTGTCTTCATCTTAAGGCCCGTTGCGAAATATCTAACTATCAGCCAAAGAACGAAGACCACAGAAAAATAAAAAAGTTTCTACAGCACCAACTTTTTATATATAACCTCTTTAGAAACTCGTTAGACAAACATTTCCATTCTCACTAAGAAGAATGAATACTGATAAACGGTACATTTCTGCAGTCGATAGTGCGAGTCCACTAGGCTGTGGGGGAACTAGGGGGGCTCCACAAACAATCCTCGCGGATATTGAACGGGTGCGTTCGGAAATGCAACGCCGGCGGCTGGCAACCGGTGTTGCCAACTATAATTTTGAAACACCGCTAAACGTAGTAAAAATTCCGTCAGAATTCCTCCACACCACAAAATAACGAGGGCACACTAAAAAAATCTTGAAAATGGCGCCATCTATACCCACTTTTAGGTCGAAACCTAAACAATAAGTGCACCTTTAATATTGATGACACTTCTCATATTGAGTACCTAACTAGATAGCGCTGCACAAATTTCATACAAAATCTTCTAAGATACCTAAAAAATAGTATTGGTATAAAATATTATCTAACATTCTGTCACAGCTTTTAATATTTAATGTTATAACTATTTATCAGCTTAATAAGATAGTAACTAATCTTTGCATGTTAACGTGTAATTTTTCTAATGCTGTGTATTCACGCTTTTGGGATGCATTCCTGCTCACATCTTTGTTTTTATTATTGTTCTTAGTTTGATTTATATGTATCCTGTTGTGTATACCATAGTAAATAAATAAATTCCGCTAGAACATCTGTTAAACGACCAATTTGCCCGTTTTTAACTCATCCCAAACCGCTAGATATGGCGGGAAAGCCGTCAAGATGCTGGCAACACTGCTGGCAACCGAACGCTCACGTCCCATCATCGGCACGAACCAGCGTGTGAAGATACGACTGCTTGCACTCATTTTCATACCGTCGCGGCTGTTCGTCTGTATTCAGATTACGAATGCTCACCAGTATTGGTATTGTAAATGCCAACCAATCATCCCACGGTAAGCGCTTGGCTATTGTGAATTGTGATGTTAATAAGTGATTATTTTATTCGTTTTTAACGACACATTTTTCATTCATATTGTTTTTGTCATTTAAGTGTAAGTGGAATGGATAAAAATTTAAGTTATGGTATTCGCAACTTTCATTACTTAAAAGTTGTTGTATGTGAATAAAAACGAAAGACGTATTTTAAATAGATTAGAGGAATAAATACTAAACTTATTATTATCTTAAGAATTCATTTTTCATTGCAGAATAAAAAAGGTCATGAGCAGAGTATTTATCTAAATCTTTTATACGCAACGGGGCTGGCAGCAGTTGGATGAGGACAGCCGAAGATCTGGCGGTTCCAGTCGCCCTGGTGGCAGTTGAAGAGATGTGCTAGGGTTTTAGTGGGTATATCCTTAGCTAGGCGAAAAGCGCCACATCCATTCGTGACTCCCGGAACAAGATTTCCCTAGGATAAAAAAGAAAAAAAGAGCTGAAGATTGGGTTCGAGAAATCTTCCAAAAATATTTTCCCTACTACGCTTTGGACGTCTTTTAGCTTTATGTCGTTAAAAAAACGAGCCAGCTTTACACTAGTTGCATATGATGTGTAACATTTGACATCTCACCTTAGTAATAAGCAATTTCAACATTATTTTCTGAAAAAAATAGGTCAAGTATTACATCATTTTTTAATGCTCTAAATTTTATAACTATAAAATAAAGGCAGTAAATACTCATTAGAAGTTATTTGACATATTAAAATGATCTTTAATAGTCAAATGACACAATATGCCACTTAAAATAATTATAAGTCATGTTCGTAATATCGATTTTAAATTTAAAAAAGGCACTTCCCCGACTTCCTGTTACACTGTTACACATACTTCCGTCCCATTTTTCGAAACCACTCCCACAAATTGCTTATATAGAAAGCGAGCGGAAAGATGTTACACATCAAAAAAATTGGGCGGGTGATTGTTGGACATAGGATTATGTCCAACAGTCACCCGCCACGAGTTAATTACCTTAGTTAGTCAGTCCATTCGTGATCAAACTTCCATGGCAAAAAGGTTTTATTCTTAATTAATTTTATAATTGGTTTTAATAGCAAATCTATATATATAATACTTGCAAGTGCAGGTAACTAACAAAGCTGAAGTCCTTTCCAAAGCACATATAGACAGATAGGTGGTCTGCGTTGCAATCTGTTGCGGTAAGCTCGCCTCCAACCGGGCGGGCAGTCTCCATTTCCAATCCTTTATGGATTAAATACACTCAACTACGTGCAGTTGTATTTTATTATTTTACGAACAACGACCTGCCGCCTAGAAACGTGGCATAACGCTAATAGAATAGAATATTGAAAGCTTATACTCTGTTTATAAGTCTGTACTTTCATACGGATAAAATTATATTATACTAGATACTAGTGGTCGCCCAGTGGACGAAATTTGAGCGTAGTTCACAAAATCTACAACGTTTTAGTTATTTTATTATATTTTTTAAGGTTTTTAGTTTTGGGGTCATTGTTCTTTTAAAAAATATGTATTTCTCTAAATAAAAAATAAATTACCAACTATAAAAAAAAGTAATTGTTTTTTAAAGTTTACGCGAACATTACACCTTTAACACGTTTACTGCGAAGCTAAATTTTGACTATTTGAAGAAATATGCGTTATGGGATAGAATAATCCCGCACCTTACCTTTCTATAGGTGCTCTTTGAAATCTTTTGGCCCAAAAACATATTTTTTTCTAGGAATGCTTATTTGAATCCAACTAAACCTATTTCCTCATAAAAATATATGCCATTACAAATCAAAAGAATGACAGTATGTAAATTTAGATTCGCCCCGGGTTCTGATCAGAAAAAAGCGAGAAAATGAAGAAAATGTTTGTGGGATCGAAAAACCCCATAATGCACTCAAGCGAGTACCTATGGGTTGTGAAGACAATCTATCGATAAATGGGAAAGTCGTTTCATTGCAATACGTATGTTTCGCTTATTAAAATTATATGTGAGCACTGAAGAAACATTCCAAACACATAGTTTTTTCACATTCTTTACAATAAGATAAAATCTTTTTAACTTTTTTAGTTGCATCACGGCTCGATCGATTTTGTAATTTAAATATTTTTTGCATGTTTTTGTTATCACAACTGTAACATCTTTCTGCATCCTCTTTCACTGCTTTGAGACATTTTTATTGGCGGGCGATGACGAAACGAATGAAAAATAATTCGATAATGCTTCCACTGCACATCCGTCTTGCGTGGGCGTCACGCGACATGAATCACTAGTTCGGATTGATTTGACTGCGTTGTTATGCAAGTGGGGTGGGGGGCAGTAACGCCTCACCCATGCGTGAGGTAGAAACACCTCATGTTCGCACAGAGAAAATATTTTTTTATTTCTATGCGACATCTAATTGCCTCATTTATATTTTTCTAGTATTTCATAGACAGTTTTAGTAGGCAAATACAACTATATTTGTCTCGTTTATATACGTAGTATTTTCTAAGATACGAGCTCTGCAATAGAGAGAGAAAGCAACATTTGTATCCCGCATGGAGTGGGAGTACACTTGTGTGGTCTTAAAACCCCATAACGCATAGAACGTGTCAAATAACACAACTTTTACGGAACGCGAGTAGATCCGTAAAAGCTGTTTTATTTGAAAATGTAAGGTAACACATATTCTACCTACTACAACATGTACTACTAAATGTATATTTTATATAAACGCGTAAACTTCGCGTAAATTTTAGAAAACAATACATACATTTTATCTTTCTCGATCATTTCTTGTTATGAACTTTAACTATGCCAAATCTCACACTTCTCCTTGTACGCAATGTGCTTTTTTTTCACGTTTAGAGATGCCTCGTTCAACTTGATGCCGACCGTACCCTGATAAGAATTCACAGCTATATTCGGGTATACTTTTCACTGTCCGACATAACGTTATAAAACGTGGGTGGAATTGTAACGGAAGTAGGTATGCCCTATTTATTACGACGTCCAAATCGCTGTGCAGGGTAACACCATATATTTCACGCAATAGGACTACTCGTATTGTGTACGGAATATATTCGTATGGATTCCGATCTTGCCGAGTGGTGAACCACTGACCTCGGTGTTGGGGGTTGTTTTTTATATACTTTGTTGTTAGATGCATCGAGTTCCGTATTGTATATACCTAACTGGTGACCCTTTTCGTAATCTTACAGAAAATATATTCTGTTTAAGCACGTTTTGTTTCTTTTTAAATCCATACATTTCATGTGAAAACACTATCATCTTATAAACAAAACAAATAAGTAAGAAATAATAAGAAAGAAAAGTATATAAAGAAGAAGAAAGAAGGATAAAGAAGAGTAGAAAAAACATTTATTTTAACACAGACAAAAGACAATAGGAAATAAAAGGAGTAAGTAGTATTGTTTTTTTTCATGTAAGAATGTTTGACCCTCATGAATATAAATAGAATTATAAGTATTTTTCAAAATGTATAAAGTGGGAGGCATGAATCATCATGACGTACTTATGTATGTATTTAATATGCATATCAGAAAATTTCAAAGCCATCAAAATCATACGTGTAAAAAAACCAAGTCTCGCAACTCAGAGATCCATGTAATACCAAATCGGTTAATTTATTCAGTCCCTACTTAAGAGACCTTCTGTCTTAAGTTATTACATAATTAGCTAACCTAACAATATCTTATAGTGACTATATCAATATTAAAAATCTTTTGTTTTAAATTTATTAAAATTAGTGAGTGACAAAATTTAGAAACTTTGACTAGTTATAATTCTTAACCTACTGGTTCAAACGGAATGAAATTTAAAATATACCGTGATTATACAATGCCTGCTTGGTTACTGAAAATTCTGGCTTCTAGTTTTATCCACAACGAAGTTATAGGGGGTCAAAAATGGCCTGAACTGTTTCGAGAAAAGGATGGCCGTGCCGCTTTTTTTCTCGACTTGGCGGGGGCACTACCGTGCCCCCAGATAGTATGAGCCTTAGATCAAATTTAAAACGAACGCTGTCCCATTTAAGATAATAAAATATAGTATCAGTTTTAAACCAGGTTTCATTATAGTTCAGTATTTTTCTTATGACAAGCTAAATGGATACAGCACCAGTTTCAACCAGAAAACCACGTTCTAAAAAAATAAGAAAAAACCTAATTTATCTCGAAACATGCATACCATAATAAAAGTCTCAATTAAAAACGGCTCAGCCTCTCCAATTGTTCTATTTAGCAGTTCCAAATAACATTACAGCCATCCGGCATGCGGACTGAGCTTCAAACTGTGTCGGAAGCTTGGAGCGTGGCCAGAACACAATGCTTGCACCCAGTTACATTTGAACGGAGATCCTAAATGTTTGGGAAGGTTGAAGGGATTCGAGCTACTAAGTTATGAGCTAGATTCGGCGGTGTGTTGTTTTTGGGAAACAGTTTTAAAGCTAGAAAGTCGTCAAGTATCTGTAACCTATTCCACATGCTTGCTAAAGATCATACATGTTTGGGTAGGTCAAAGGGATTGGAGCTAATAAGTTATGAGCAAGATTCGACTTTGTGTCGGAAAACGGTCATAAGCATACGTTTAAGACCGTTTTCCGACACAAAGTTCGAGTAGAAACAAGAATGTCATCAATTCTTTGACAGGCTTTCATTTGAAAAAGTGCAAGCATTTGCTTGCACGTAATCACATTTGCAGGGAGATCCTAAATATTTGGGTAGGTTAGAACTTGGAACAACTTTAGGAAGAACAAGATTTAGTCATGTATCTTCTTTGAAAAGCGTTGGCAAGAGTAGTTGAAATGGAAATAAGGGAAATTTTAACACCTTGTGATACTTTTAGACAATACTTTCAAAAACCTAGACGAGAGCCTTCCGATGTAATTTCATCAGTCTTCTGTGTAATTTCATGAGCACGATTGGGCTGTGTGTAGTCTTCAGGAAACGAAAAATAGTAAAAAAATACAAAAAAACAAATAAACTAGAAAATTATCAGCAACCTTTTCCAGATGTTTGCATGGAGATCCTAAATGTCTGATTTTCAAAGGGAGAGGAAGGGAAGGTCGAAGGGATTGGAACGACTAAGTTATGAGCAAGATTCGACTTTAGGTCGGGAAAAAGTCTTAAACGTATCGTTTGAGTAGAAAAAAGAAAATAATCAATTATATGGCTCCATGCTCTCCAAATGCTTCCACCCAGTTACATTTGCACTGAGATCATCAATGTTTGGGTAGGTTAGAACTTGGGGCTTAGTTATGGCCAAAATTCAGTCTTTGGGAAGCTTTTGCAAGAGTAATTGAAATGGAAAAAGGGAAATCTTAACACCTGGTGATATTTTTAGACACCACTTTTTAAAACCTAGATAAAAATTACAAGACGCTGTATTTAGGTGAAGTTTTCATTACTGATTTAACTTTACTAGAATCTGTTATCTTTAAATGCTAAATAAATATATATATCCAGTTATCCTGATTTTGCAAATATAGCTAGTGGTGCTAGTGTGGTTTAAGGAACTCCGTAGTATTTGCGATTAGCCAGTCTGTCAGTGAGCAGCGGTATAACGTTTTATATATTCACAAAACAGAAAAGTCACCATTTAAATTATCTCAAAACGTCTACGTAAGGTTTCAGTAAAGTCCGTTACCTTAACTAAATCTTAAAGCGGTCGGCAAGATATCACTTAGCAGTTATCACTAATCATTTATTAATTAACATTCACTATCATCTATTTATCGCTAAGCTACCAACTTTCCCCAACTTTGTTGTTTTAAATTGTTTATGCACAAACTGCGCCAAGTAGTTACAATATAAGATACCTTTATGGTTACTGCTCACTCTCGCGAATAAAGCTAGACATATATTAACGTGTGTGGTAACTTAAAAATATAAGCTGCTGAAAATCCTCATCCGTAATTCCCAAAATTTTTCCAAGCGAAATCATCGCGAAACAGTTCCGTCCTCCTCGTGGCTCGTGTTAAGAGAGCATTGGGCGGGCGCCAGATGACTCTCCTTGAAAGCACCCTACGCCCGACGCTAATTGCTATCAACTCTTCTATAATTGTCTCAATTAAACGAATTAATAACGTCGTTTCATAAAACAAATTGTGACGTTTGTTTCAGCTCTAATGTCGTCGCTGGCATGCGGATTGAAAGATGTGCTATCAACTTTTACGGGCTCAAGAAGTGTTTGAAGATTACTGACTTCTGTATTGATAATGTTGGCAAACTTTTTGTGTAAAACATTCTTTGTAATCTTCATTTTGAATACCTTATTTTGGCTTGTTATTTTATGTCTTGGCAGGATAGCTATATAACTAGACAACTTGACCCGGATTGTGGGTATTTTTCAAACCTTTACTTTAATAAAAATCGTCTTCAACAAAATTTATTACCGTTAGATAAAATAAAAATTATTATGACTAGGAAATAGCAAACTTAGAAAATATTCGTAAGTATTGGTAACAAAATCAGTAATAAAATCGACCAATATATTAGGTTATTTACCGTATCGATGGCGATATTATTAAGTTATGTACGGTTCCGCCTTTTTTATCAGTACCCCATAAAAATATTTATTCACATACAAAATCCGCAATAGTAATTTATTATAATAAAGACTATGTTCCTACATAAAATTAGGTCGGGAGTCGTATGGCACGACACGCTAAATCAGCTCCTTGTTAATATTTGCTAGTAGGTACAAATTTGATTATATTATTCAATCTGGCATCGCTCCAGGGCGACTGGTCGCAGCAAATATTGCCAAGCCTTCAATGGCACCTCGTTTTGTGCCTTCGTGTACAGACAACAGAAGTTGCACAGAACAATTTTGGTAATATGAACCTTATTGCAGTGATATTAAAGTCTGGTTTTAGGGCTAGTTTTACAATTGTCAACTGTAAGTACATTAAAATGAGCAGTGAACAAATGCCAGAATGCAACACTTCATATGCTCTTGTTACGCACTTCATTGGTCTTCATTTACTTTTAAACTTTTTACTTAAATGCTTTTGTGGTCTTATACTTATTGCCGATGTTAGACCCAGCGGTTTCAGGATCGTTTTCATCAGGAGATATGATCAAAATCTGAATACCAGTAATATTAAAAGCAAGTTTGCCTACTTTTCGATGTTTCTTTTATTTCAATTATAATGGCATTCTGGTTTTTTAATACAAGACATCGATACGTCTCGTATATAGCTCAGCGGCTTACCACCGTAAACCTAAGTTTTCAACCTGCTCAACAAACAAAACCGAATATCCCAAATCCAAATTTCAAGTTCGCCCAAGTGGCCACAACATTCCAGGCGGGCCTGTTCAAGCAGCGTGCGAAGACCTACAATACTTCGTGGATTTCTTGGTCACTTTCTGATTATGTTATATTGCTGGCAATAATCAGCCAGGTATTAGTAAGATTTATAATCTTTCGTAAATGTGAGCAAATTGTGTAGTGATATTCTTGTTTAGTTATTAAAAGAAAAATACCGAATCTAAAACACAAGATGTCGGTTGAACGCGGCTATCCCACGTATACCTACGTAATAAGTTTCCAACCTGCTCAACAAACCAAATTTCAAGTTCGCCCAAGTGGCCACAACATTCCAGGCAGGCTTGTTCAAGCAGTGTGCGAAGACCTACATCAAACGGCGGCGAGAGGGCAGCCGGCCCTGGCGTCCATCCAAAACTATTCGCTGTGTTGTCGCCGCTATCGATTTGACTGAGTGAAACTGTAATTTCTGGTAACGGCTACTAGTGTGTGCTAGGGTGCAATAGCTTCGTGGATTTCTTAGGCGCTTACTGGGTGCCAAGTGCGGGATTATTTGCCATTAACACACGTTAACGATGAGACTGAATATAGCAAAATTTTAAATCACTTATTTTGTAACCAAGAAGCGCTGTTTCGATTAAATGCCATACAGATTCTTGCTTTAGTTATAATATGTGCATCTAATAGTATAGGGCGTTTGTCGTCTATACTAATACTAAACTATACTACTTCATTAGGTGCTGATATCTGCACGGGTGCAAATGCAAATGCAACTTCTTATATTGCTGGCAATAAGCAGTCATTTATTTAAAAATCACACAAACATATTGTCTCTAATATTTAATTATAATAAAATTATAATTCAGAAAACTGTTAAACCCGCGCCTTCTGACATACCGGGTTAGGAATACTAGCAATGAGGTTTTCGTTGCGACTCTAGCGTTCCTCTTACCTAATGAAAATTTGCGTACACACAACACATAGAAATGAAATGGCTTCACTCGAGTTTACTGAGGGATACTGCATGCAAAACGGTACAAAATGTTCGTTTAAAATAAATCATGTACAATAAACAAGAGTAAATTCGTATAGAGTATTTTCATTTTTACTTTTATTATTATTATTATGGTGGTAAGTAATACCTCTTATATTTTAAATCACATTTTTTTTATTAGTCTATTTTTTAACCAGCTTAGCGACAATGTAATACCATTTTTATAGTATCGCCATCATCGAGAGTACTTCGTGTTTACACTAAAACAGTTCGATACAACATTTATACCGTCCCGTCGCTGATATAAATCAAGAAACAAATGGAAAAATTACATAGAATCACACCGTCTAGACGTTTATTTATAGCAGTACCTAGGTGCGCTGTTGGTACAATGCTTCATACACACAGAGGAAGCGTCAGTCTGCAGCTAGGGTTGCCTCCACTGTTGCTAAGATTAGCTAAAGAAGGTTGTAAATTATATAATTTACATATAATTTTACGCAAATATTGTTGCGAACAAATTACAAATTGAAAAAAGACAAAGTGTTTTCAATTCTATGTGAGACAGCCAGTATAGGCGATTGTCTATAGTATATAAAAACCCATCAACCATAGCGATTGATTTCAATAACGGAGACCTTTGCCAAGCAGTGAGATATTATACAGGGTGTTCGGCGCATGATCGGACAAACGAAAACAGCGAACTGTCCAAAGCTATAACATTCTGTTTTCTTGTCGTTTTGTGAATATCTATGGGTTTAAGTGGTGAATTCTGGTGTTTTTCGAACTTTTTAATAAAATTCATTTTAAAAGAAATCGTGGACAAATGTAAAACTTTTTGGGCGTGAGTACATAGTATATGACCCCACCACTTCGCTGTTTTCGTTTGTCCAACCATGAGCCGAACACCCTGTATATTCTATTCACTTTACTTATTAAAGGTTTCGTCGGTTTCGAAGTGTGTAAATACACAAAGCATACACAACAATTTTACTACTATTACGACTTAGAAGACGACGATGGTAGCTAGGAATGCCAGACAGCTAAACATGCCTTCTGAAGCAAATATGCAAGTTACAGTAACATAACAAATAATAATCCCAACACCTAACCATCTCCTAACTCAATATTTGGTTGGTGGACCACCGCCTTATAACACAACAGCTAGGGATCCGCAAAAAGTATCGATACCTCAGAGTATCGATAAGTAGTTTTGATATATACTTTCTAAAACTATCGATACTTTCCTTCTCCCCATTTCTAATAAATTATTAGCTTTAAGAAAAAGAAAAAAATATTAATCGATATTTTAAACAAAATATTTGTTACAACACTACTAAAACTTCCCACTCAATTGTCGAGCACTTATGTGTGTTAACATTTTATTTCTTTAAACTGTTTCAGTAGTTTTTTTACGAGTAACCTTTACAGGTAAAAAAATCTGTGTAGCGTGTTTTTGTTGTTTAAACTATTTCAATAATTCAGTTTTCGGATAATTGCAGCCCTTAATGGTATGGACTCAATTATTAGTGTTAATAAAATGGTTTAATAATATAAATATAAGAGATCGAAGTTTAGTTCGCATGGATTCCGATAGATGGCGTATGACGTTGTGCCGTCTGCATCGCGCTTTTGAAGTATCTTCAGTTTGATATAAGCCAAAGGTGTAATCGTATGTTTAGCTATCCAATAAACCTGTCGTGTACTAGTATTTGGTTTATTTTTAATTCTATTTGCTAATACACACTCGTTGCGACCAGGGTTTTACAGGTATTATTGCATTATTTGCACTGCATCTTTCAGTTTTTTAGTTACAAGAAAGTACTTCTGACTAGACATGGGCTGGATTAGGTAAAACCTGTACCTATTCCGCCTATTCCTAATATTTAAAAATACCTAATCCAAATACCTATTCCTAATATTTATTCAGTACTGCATATATATTTAGAATAGGCATTGTATTGGTGTAAGTAACGATAATAGGTACTGCAAAAATATTCGGAATGGGTAATGTTACGATTAACAGTATTGAATAAATAAATAATAGGAATAGATATTATGTAGATAACGTGTTGGTGTAAAATAATCTTAATTTGAATGATGTCGCATATTTATGCGTCAAGACTACTTCTGACATATTCCTGAAATAACAAGTAGCAACACTAAGCCACCAAAATATGTGAGTTATTTGTAGTACACGATATTATTCTTTTGCTTTCGTCTCGTATTACTCGGAATAAAAACGTATAATATATTACTCGTACAGTCGTACTTGCATTTAAAGTTAAATCAATCTTAAGAAGATGCCGGTGCGATGCGATGCCAAATATGGAAGTATTAAAAAAATATATGTTAAATTTATTTCGGTTTACCTACGTTTACGTACGTTACCAGTTTATAAATATCTATTGGATATTAGTGACTATTTTGTGAGACACGTTCCTGCTAGATTTTTTTGCGAAACATAGCAACACAAACAACACTCCAATCAGGTATTTTATAAATGTTTTAAAAAGTACTTAATACCTTCGGGTATCGATACTTTTGTTCCGATACTTTTTGGTATCGATACTTTTGATACGATACTGGTATCGAGTAAAGAATCGATACTTTTGAAATTTTGCGTACCTATCCCTAATAACAGCTAAGAGAAAGCTCTTTGGTTCTAAAGCTATTTAATGTAAACCAATTTTTAAATATATTTATTATGTTTTTATGTAACGATTGTCTTAAAGAGAAATAAATTTCATCTTTAAACTGACTATAATTTTTATAATAACTTAGAATTAGTGAATTTTATTATTATATGAATATTATTATACTACAATAAGCAACGTGCGGCAGCCCTGCACGCCGCTCTAGAGCTTGAAACTTGAGTGGACAACTTCGCCGGCCACGCGGCGAAACTTCGTTTTTCATTTAATTTGCCCGAAACGAGTGCAGCTTACAATATTTTCAACGCTGGCAACTTTCGACTGGGGCCTTCGTTATAAATTTCATAGTTTGCACGCGCCGCACTGTAAATGTGGCCAACGGCAACAACCACGGGCGCTCTGCGTAATGAATTTAGTGGGAGACGTCAAAGAATCATGCTCGCAGACTTTTAAGAAGTTAAAGGTGGTATAGTTTAATTTTTTAGTGTGGCATAATAAAGCTATATATATAGCTTTTTATACAACTGTCATACAATGAGGGGTGTAAACACAGGTGTGAGTTATTATCAGCATAGTACGAGTATAACATGAGAGTTTTTAAACCTATTATTTACAGTTGTGTAGGTAGGTACATATTTTTTTACATCATTACGATCATGAAAATTAAATATTTAACATTATTAAGAAAGTATTTCATACTATTTCTATAGTAACACGTTTAATAATCAGTCATTCTAAACAAGAGCTTATTGCTTAATTAATAGAGACTTTGTTCCAAATATCATAGGTGCCGAGTAATCATTGCTAATCAACTAATCAAAGTCTCTGAGTGCAGCAGTTACAAGTTCAATTAACTATCAATCCAAAAATGAGCTTAAGTCATTTCTAATAGAGACTTCATTGTAATAAAATATCTTAAAGTGTCAAGTCATAATTAATGCTTGTCGACGTCTTTGCGTGCGGCGGTTAGTGTCGTATCTAGCGTAACAAACAAATATTTTTTATTCCAAAATAGAACTTACGTTCTAACTAATAGAGACTCTTTTTACAATGAAATATCTTATGTGCCAAGTGATTATCAATGCTAATCGATGTCTCTCAGTGCGGCAGCTAGTGTCATAAGTAGCGAACAAGTTCATGAAATGCTTACCAGAGTTAGAGCGGCGTGACGCTTACTGTCAGGCTCGGTGCATTCGACGTGAGCTGGTTAATGAAACTTGGAATTGCTTGAGCGATGTTCGACTAATAAGTTTACAGTTGTGAGGTTATGAATTCATGTAATGAAATTCATGGTTACCGAAATACAGACAACATCAAACACACGGTTATACGAGTACTGTAACTCTTTCTGTCTTTCTATTAATTCGAGAGACTTTTGCAATAAAATCGTGCGTATGTGTGTACGTGTGGGTCTCTGTGTGTGAGGTTTTTAGAATTATCTTACAATTTGATGTAGATATTTGATAAAGAATTTAATAAAACTCAACAATCGTATTTATACGATTTAATGAGATTACAGCCAGACTTAAACACAACCTCAATGGATTTGATGACACCTAGATATACGAGGGGCGTTCAAAATATTCTCGGTATGTGGATGAAAACAAACAAGTACGAAAAGTTTGATATTTTTATTTTTCAATATACTCCCCCCCTATGTTCATACACTTATAAGATCGATCAATTATTTTTTTTAATCCCTCATAAAAATATTTTTTATCTTTGGTGAAAAAATGCTCCTCCACGGCCGTCTTCAACGCTTCATCGTCAGAAAATTTATTTCCACGCAGATCCTTTTTAAGATTGGGGAACAAAAAGAAGTCGCTTGGGGCTAAGTCCGGACTATAGGGTGGATGAGTAACAGTTTCTAACCCACATTCAACAATAGCTGCCTTGGCAATATGAGCAGTATGGACAGGGGCGTTGTCATGCAGAAGCAGAACACCTTTGGTTAACTTTCCTCGCCTCTTTTCTTTGATCGCATCTCTTAATTGACGTATAACGTTAGCGTAGTACTGCTCTGTGATATTTACACCTTTTTCTTTATAATCGATAAGCAAAACTCCTTCACAATCCCAAAATATTGTGGCCATGACCTTGCCAGCTGACGGGATTACCTTGAACTTCTTGGGATGAGCTGAACCCTTAATGTGCCACTGCATGGACTCCTGTTTGCTCTCTGGGTCATAATGATGAACCCAGGTTTCATCTCCAGTAACTATTTTTTGCAGCACCTCATCGGGATTTTCACCACACAGGTCGATAAAATCTGAACAGCAAGCCACACGCATATCCTTTTGAAGAAGCGTCAGCATTCGCGGAACCCATCTTGCACTTACTTTTGACATATTAAGATGGTCATGTATAATGTCATGTACGGTACCAATAGAGAGATTGGTTACTTGAGCTATAGATTTTACCTTCACTCGGCCGTCTTCCAATATAAGTTTTTCCACTTTATCAATATTTTCTTGTGAGGTAGCCACTACAGGCCGGCCAGGTCTAGGGTCATCTTCAATACTCTCCCTTCCACGCTTAAATTCGCTTGACCATTTTTGAATAGTAGATAAAGAAGGAGCAGACTCACGGTAAACACAATCCATTTCCTCTTTTATGGTTTTTTGATTTTTACCCTGTTTTGTCAAGAATTTTATGACGGATCGGTGCTCTAATTTCGTTAAAATTGTTAATTCGCTCATGGTGTTCATGTTTGTTCGGCAATTGCAGAAAAACAAAAGAACATCTCGGTTCCAATTTTACTTTTTTTTAATGTCAATGGATGAATCTTAGCGGCCAGTAACAAATATATATATAAAAGAGGTTGTAACGTATCAATACCGAGAATATTTTGAACGCCCCTCGTATATACATAAGTGTTTCAAAATAAAAACATTTACCGCTTTCCTAAAACAACCCAAACATTTAAAAGCTATTGCAATTTCGGCGACTGTCGTAGTTGCTACGTCGTAGCAAGGTGCTACGAGACATTGAACGATTGTAGCACAGTCTACGGACTAACTCATCGTAGTAAAAACTATTTCCCTATTCATATCTACGAGTACATCAATTTTATTTAACTTTTACTAGGCCAGTGTGTTGGGTAATGGCCTTATCTTCCCACGTGGGACTGTGGGAAGCCCTGAGCCCAGCAGTTGGACATTAATAGGTTGATGATGAAGATTAAGATTTTTTTTATCTCACCTGCTAGTAGTCATGAAAATCTTATCTTCTGTCTAACTGTTGGAATAGAACATTGTTTTAATGGCAATAGAATTAGACAAGAGGTAGATAGCCAGGCGGACTTAAAACAGACTTTACCAAACCTCTCCCTCAAATAATATTTTTTTATAAACATAACTAGTTACATAAGTTTTAAACATTGTTTTAAAAACTTTTTCTAAGTAGATAACTATGTAATAAAAATTACGTCACATATTAGACAGATACCAAACATCATCGTAGCATCATACGACATATCAACGCGCGACCTTTCATACCTGGCACAAATATTTTATGGCACATAAACGCATTTACTGCCCGAGATTGAGACATAACGGCGAACGGTTTTCAATAAACAGGTTTTAACGGTCCGTGTGAGCGGCAATAGTTGCCTGCACGCGTGTACCTCGCAAAGCCTTTTTAGCCATCATATGTGCTCGTCCACAGTGAGAAGCTACGCGGTGGCGACGGCAGGCGCTATATACCAAGCGTAAGAAACCGCCGCGCCCGCCGCCGTGTGCGGCCACAGGGAAGCGTCTGGGGCGGGCGATTAGCTGGTCTTGAGCGATAAAGCACGCGTAATTTTTAAACGTACCTTTCGAGCGATCCAACGCGCGTTTGGCGGTTGTAACAAACCTTTTTGGTCTTGCATGACTCTATTCAGTGTTGCCAACCTGACGGATTTCCCGTCAAATCTATCGGATTGGGTAATTTAACAGCTAGCGGATTTCTAGCGAAATGACAATATGTTAAATAATATTGTCTATGCAGCCAAATACCGTCCATGCAGCCAAATTATGGAATAAATTGCCTGCTGACAATCGTGAGAGTCCATCAGTAGAATCATTCAAACATGTTGAAAGATCACTACCTTTCCAACACTGGTAATCAGTTACGTTATATTTAATTATACATTTAAATTATTATACGTACATACGTGTATGTGTATGTATGTATATACATTATGATTAGTTTAAGTATGTATGATGATACATATCAGTAATTAGTTTCGCAGAATACTCCCGCAAACTTCCGTTCCACACCACAGCTAGGGTTGGCTGGAAGAGATATCTTCTAGAGATAAACTCACCTTTGTATATGTCTTGTATAACGTCTGTTTTAATGTGAGTTTTATATGTGTAATAAAGGATACTTCTGCAGCGCCATCTAATTACTATAAAAAAGTCATTTTAAAAGTGGGTAAAGATGCCGCTATTTTCTAAGTCATGTTAGACTTCCTTATTTATTCTCTGACGGAATTTTTGACTATGTTTTACAAAACAAATAATAGTAGTCAACACTGACACTAGTGCTCGTCCACGCCTAGCGGGGAGGGCTTGAACGACATATTTACGAGATAACGAGACTTATACAAATGTAAGTAGACTATAAGGAAATTAATTAAATAAGTGCTTGTACTATCGCATTAGGTTTTAAGTCTGTAATGGAAGTACTAAGTTTGTTAAAAAATAAATAAATAAAAAAACTCGCAAAACACTCTAGTCCCGTCTGTCGCACCCGCCGCAGCCCTAGTCACCACTCGTTCACCCTAGACGTGGCCTTAGGCTATACAACATGTAACATACGAGTATATAATATGCTACATACATGTTAAAGCATCGGTAGACGAACGGATTGATCCAAACCCTGTACCTCCGTTAGTACGTGAACCCATGCTAACAAGCATATTAAATTTTTATGTGAATTTATCAGGACTGTTATTTATTTGTTATTGCTCATTAATAATAATTGAAATAAAAAACGCACACCCTTGGAGAAGTATCGGCTACTGAATCGAATTCAGCCACTTATATTGGTATTTATTGGTATTTATTAGCAGAAGCTTCCGATTTAGATCTCTTCTTTAGCAAACCTAATAGTGCTAAACAATGTAATTGTGTACTCTGTTATGTTTTTTTTAATGTCTATCTGTGTTTTTCGTTACTGTATCGTTTTCCAAATAAAATAAAATAAAAATAAATAAAATAAATTTGTTTTCTTAATAGTACAAATAAATTATAGTCATTCCTTCATTGAGCAGTCGCAAGAAATGAAATTAAAACGTAGGCGCGTGTCTTTGTTCATTTGAAAAAGCCTTATTGTTACTCGCATTTTGTACATACATTATTTTATCCAGACGTTTCGAGCCCTCGACAGGTTCCGTATTTACAGAGTCACACGTGTGTGACCACGTGTGACTTTGTAAACACAGTCTTTTTCATTTCGTTAGTTTCGTACGTTCAACGAAGGAGTAAATACATAAATTTATATTATGTTAAAAACAAAAATGTACTTATGTCTTTTTTTAAGGCTAAAAATTATTCAGCCGCTGATTTTTTACAAACCGTGTTCGTTTATTACGTTACACGGTGTATAGAAAGCCTGTACCGACGATAAGGACTGATCTGCGGAAGACAGGCTTGCATCGTGCTGCAGACAGGATCGATATGGCGGGTGGCACCCCCTGCCGCCCCCCACCCGCCCCCTGGCTGAAACTTTAGCGATAAGTGCAGAACTAACGCGTCCTAGTGGCGTACGGCGTACGCAATGCAATATTGTTAGCCGGTTACGAGTTGAAACTGCGGATATTAAGGCAGAGCTGCACGCTCCCGTTTTTACAATGGCCGAGTTTGTAATGAACGCGGAGTTACCTACGTATTAATACGTTGCTGACGCCGCTTATTGGACAGCTTCTGTCTGTTGGGAGAGATGTATGGCTTTTGTGGTGGTTGGTTGAGCTGCTTTTTATGATTGGGTGATGTTTGGTATTGAAAGCAGCGGTAATGTCTGTTTGTTGCGATTGTTTGAGCTTAAGTTGAAGTCAAAATAATATAGAACAATTTTTTTTTACAATTAGGCACTTATTCACAGTCTAAAACTAAAGTTTTTTCAATCGAGATTCTAACGTTCGGGGTAGGTAGGTACATACGTATAACTACAAGTAGTATGTATAAGAAAAGGATTGTCCAATATCTTCGTAAGGATAGTTGGAATATATAGTTACGGATGAGATAAATATGTTTGTAAATGACAAAGACTTTAAACGAAACAAGATTTTTAAAAAAAACTTATTTTGTATACCGAAGTTTTGTCTCAGTAATCAAACTAGCAATTTCGTTACATAAAATCCTGTTAACTATATCGAGACGGGACAAATTGTATTTTTTCAATAAAATTCATAAAAAATTTAACGAGAGCCCGCTATTTTTTTATGTGCAGTCCATTGAGTATTGTTTCCGATTCGATGACTGCCGATGGATTGTTCACACGAAACGGCTTTACTGTGTCTCGCTATAAAACTGGAGTGTTCGCCATTTGTAGAATGCAATGTCTGCTTTATAGTTTAAATAAAACTAACTCATCGTAGACTGAAAGCTTTGGTTCTTTTTTGGTTTTATTTTGAGAGAGATCTTTTAATACAAACGTTTTTTTACGTTCTCATTACAGTTCTTGTCTCGTCTCTTCTTTTTTATCTATTTGGTTTATGAACCTGCTGTTGTAATCAATCATCAGCATCATCATCTCAGCGAAAGGACGCCTACTGCTAGACAAAGGCCTCTCCCCAAGGGTCTCCACAACGACCGGTTTTGTGATGCTCGCAACCAGCGACCTCTCACCTTCACCAGATTGTCAGTCTAACTTGTTGGAGGCCTGCCTGTTCTGCGTAGTATGGTCTTAAATTTACAAAGAATTTGGACAAATAGCAAACTGTTCAACCTATCTTTACTGAGATAGTCGAGGGGTTGAGGGGTATATCATTTCTCACTTCTCATTTCTATTATCATTCATCATCATCATACAGGAAATAAATATGATTTCATCATCATCATCATTATCAGTTCATTTTTATGTCCCCACTGCTGGGGCACAAGCCTCCCCTACGGATGGATAGGGAGAACGGGCCATAAACCACCACGCGGGCCCAGTGCGGATTGGTGGTTGTTAACGACTGCTAATGAAGCTGGGACCAACGGCTTAACGTGCCTTCCGAAGAACGGAGGAGCTCGAGACGACACATTTTTGGTCACCCATCCGATGACCGGTCTTCGCGAAAGTTGCTTAACCTCAGCACTCGCAGACCGGGCGCGTTAACCATCACTGCGCCATCGAGCTCCTCTAGATAACAATAGACGATTAATGTTTCAGTAAATCTATTGACATTATCCCGGCTCTTCATTATTTATTTCATCATTAATTTTCATTTCATTTCATTTATTTGTGTTTATTAGAAGTTGACAAGCACTTGTTTACATTTCTTTAAGTTATGTTTCTTTGACATAGTGCTAAAGTGTTAAGTGACTTTTGTGCCGACTGTACTCATTATCATCATTAAAATCATGCGTGTCAGTCTGTCTCTCCCAATTCATGTAACTACCCACACCCAGGGTTGCCAGGTGACCCAAATAATTAGAGTGGACTTTTTGCGGCAAAGGGTCCCCCTCCCCCTTTTAATTTTTTGGGTTACTTTTTTTTTAAATCAAAGGGCTTAAGACATATTACTTTACACATTCTTTTTATATTTTCAAATGACGCACTAAAATTCAAAAACAAGGACACTTCATAGTCCACGTTGTTTATATTTTTACCATGGACAGAGAGAGCATCGAAAACAAGGCCTGTCTACGGTAAACGTGGACACCTTGCAACCCTGCCCACACCCGATCGTTTTATTTTTTAAAAATGTATTGGACAAAAATAAAGCAAAACTATATTTTTCACAGCTGCGCTGAAAGAAGGGAAGTTTACGACCGAGGCGTGGGTGGCCGCGAGTTGGGAACTTGCGGCCACCAACTTTCTCGGACGACTGTACCGCGAACTGCGCCGCGTGAAATTTTCTTCTGTTTCAGTAATGTGCACGACTGTACTGTAAGACAGGAAATTTTCTTCGTCGCTGCCTTTTATATACAGAATGATTATTTTCTGCTATATGGGATCGCAGAAATTTTGTATACTGATCTCCAAATTTCAGTATGAAGATGGGACTAAATGATGACGATGATGATTATTATTTCAACATCAGGTGAGATAAAGGCTAAGTGCTTACCCGTAATATATGAAAAGAAGTAGAGCGGAGACATATACCAACCTATCTATAAAAATAATAAAGTAGAGCGGAAACATATACCAACCTATCTATAAAAACCGGCCAAGTGCGTGTCGGGCCACGCGTAGTGTAGGTTTTCGTAGCCCATCTCAATAATGCGTATATTTTTAAATGACTCATATACTTCAATGTAGATACTACCGGTTTCACATACCTGACGACGTTATTTAAGAGGGTGCAGCGCGGACGCAAAACTGCGAGTTTCAAGTTTCTTTATGATGGCGAGCGAGCGGCGCGTGGCAGTGGTGTGACAACGGCGCACGACTACGAATACGCACGCACACTAACATCTGTACAGAGTAGGCTGGTGATTTAATTAGAGCAATGTTTACTTTCGTAAAATCATAGGCGTTTGGGTAAAAAATAAGAAAAGTCTTAATATTTTCATATTCATGTTTTTAATGGAAAAATAAGACAACAGTGACCTGCGGAATATCAATACAAACACTCTGATGTCGGATCATTGTTTCATTTGGGCTAAATTTACAAAGTTTCTGAAGATATAAGTTTTTAGATATCATTATTTTACGTAATGTTTATGCAGTTTCTGGGTATTTGTTTCAAATTCCAAGACAACCATAACCTTGTGAAAGGATCAAGCTAACCCACACTAGTCCTTTTAATGTATAAGACCTATTCAGCGCCTAGCACCAGTGACGTAAAAACATGTACATTTTCAAATTCCGCGCTGCACCCCCTTAAGTAGTTCCCAATGAGGAATTTGTACTGCACCAAATACATTTTATAAGTTGGTCGACTGTTACTCGTAAACTTTTAAAGCCTACTTAGTTATGATAGTTTTCCTTTTAACTTGATCATATATAAAATTACCGTGAATTTTTTGAGAAATAATAAATTGATCCACAAAAAAATAGTAGGCTAGCACCTAAAATGCTACGTTAGCATCTAAATAGTAGTTTAGGTGCTGTATTTTTAGGTGCTAACTTAGTATTTTTGTGGGTTAGGTTAGGTTAGTTTGGTGATCGATTAAATACAACCCGAATTTTTTCAAGTATGTATCCAAAATCAACCATTTGGCTGGCAGGGGACACTTGACTCTAACAAAATTTTGCTCTTTCAAGCTTAATAGTTCACAAACAGATGCTTCAATCAAAAACTGCTATCACAAACCCGCAATATTTTTGAAATTGCTATCCAACGACACCCCATATTATGGGGTAGACAAAAAAAAAAAAAATTACATCCCCACTTCACGTGTCCCCTACACGTGAAGTGGGGATGTAATTTTTTTTGACATATACCAACCTATCTATAAAAATAATAAAGTAGAGCGGAAACATATACCAACCTATCTATAAAAATAATGAAGTAGAGCGGAGACATATACCAACCTATCTATAAAAATAATGAAGTAGAGCGGAGACCTATATACCAACCTATCTATAAAAATAAAAAAGTAGAGCGGAGACATATACCAACCTATCTATAAAAATAATAAAGTAGAGCGGAAACATATACCAACCTATCTATAAAAATAATGAAGTAGAGCGGAGACATATACCAACCTATCTATAAAAATAAAAAAGTAGAGCGGAAACATATACCAACCTTTCTATAAAAATAATGAAGTAGAGCGGAAACATATACCAACCTATCTATAAAAATAATAAAGTAGAGCGGAAACATATACCAACCTATCTATAAAAATAATGAAGTAGAGCGGAGACATATACCAACCTATCTATAAAAATAAAAAAGTAGAGCGGAAACATATACCAACCTTTCTATAAAAATAATGAAGTAGAGCGGAAACATATACCAACCTATCTATAAAAATAATGAAGTAGAGCGGAGACATATACTAACCTATCTATAAAAATAATAAAGTAGAGCGGAAACATATACCAACCTATCTATAAAAATAATGAAGTAGAGCGGAGACATATACTAACCTATCTATAAAAATAATAAAGTAGAGCGGAAACATATACCAACCTATCTATAAAAATAATGAAGTAGAGCGGAGACATATACCAACCTATCTATAAAAATAAAAAAGTAGAGCGGAGACATATACCAACCTATCTATAAAAACCGGCCAAGTGCGTGTCGGACCACGCGTAGTGTAGGTTTTCGTAGCCCATCTCAATAATGCGTATATTTTTAAATGACTCATATACTTCAATGTAGATACTACCGGTTTCACATACCTGACGACGTTATTTAAGAGGGTGCAGCGCGGACGCAAAACTGCGAGTTTCAAGTTTCTTTATGATGGCGAGCGAGCGGCGCGTGGCAGTGGTGTGACAACGGCGCACGACTACGAATACGCACGCACACTAACATCTGTACAGAGTAGGCTGGTGATTTAATTAGAGCAATGTTTACTTTCGTAAAATCATAGGCGTTTGGGTAAAAAATAAGAAAAGTCTTAATATTTCATATTCATGTTTTTAATGGAAAAATAAGACAACAGTGACCTGCGGAATATCAATACAAACACTTTGATGTCGGATCATTGTTTCATTTGGGCTAAATTTACAAAGTTTCTGAAGATATAAGTTTTTAGATATCATTATTTTACGTAATGTTTATGCAGTTTTTGGGTATTTGTTTCAAATTCCAAGACAACCATAACCTTGTGAAAGGATCAAGCTAACCTACACTAGTCCTTTTAATGTATAAGACCTATTCAGCGCCTAGCACCAGTGACGTAAAAACATGTACATTTTCAAATTCCGCGCTGCACCCCCTTAAGTAGTTCCCAATGAGGAATTTGTACTGCACCAAATACATTTTATAAGTTGGTCGACTGTTACTCGTAAACTTTTAAAGCCTACTTAGTTATGATAGTTTTCCTTTTAACTTGATCATATATAAAATTACCGTGAATTTTTTGAGAAATAATAAATTGATCCACAAAAAAATAGTAGGCTAGCACCTAAAATGCTACGTTAGCATCTAAATAGTAGTTTAGGTGCTGTATTTTTAGGTGCTAACTTAGTATTTTTGTGGGTTAGGTTAGGTTAGTTTGGTGATCGATTAAATACAACCCGAATTTTTTCAAGTATGTATCCAAAATCAACCATTTGGCTGGCAGGGGACACTTGACTCTAACAAAATTTTGCTCTTTCAAGCTTAATAGTTCACAAACAGATGCTTCAATCAAAAACTGCTATCACAAACCCGCAATATTTTTGAAATTGCTATCCAACGACACCCCATATTATGGGGTAGACAAAAAAAAATTACATCCCCACTTCACGTGTCCCCTACACGTGAAGTGGGGATGTAATTTTTTTTGACATATACCAACCTATCTATAAAAATAATAAAGTAGAGCGGAAACATATACCAACCTATTTATAAAAATAATGAAGTAGAGCGGAGACATATACCAACCTATCTATAAAAATAATGAAGTAGAGCGGAGACCTATATACCAACCTATCTATAAAAATAAAAAAGTAGAGCGGAGACATATACCAACCTATCTATAAAAATAATAAAGTAGAGCGGAAACATATACCAACCTATCTATAAAAATAATGAAGTAGAGCGGAAACATATACCAACCTATCTATAAAAATAATGAAGTAGAGCGGAGACATATACCAACCTATCTATAAAAATAATGAAGTAGAGCGGAGACCTATATACCAACCTATCTATAAAAATAAAAAAGTAGAGCGGAGACATATACCAACCTATCTATAAAAATAAAAAAGTAGAGCGGAGACATATACCAACCTATCTATAAAAATAATAAAGTAGAGCGGAAACATATACCAACCTATCTATAAAAATAATGAAGTAGAGCGGAGACATATACCAACCTATCTATAAAAATAATAAAGTAGAGCGGAAACATATACCAACCTATCTATAAAAATAATGAAGTAGAGCGGAGACATATACCAACCTATCTATAAAAATAAAAAAGTAGAGCGGAAACATATACCAACCTTTCTATAAAAATAATGAAGTAGAGCGGAAACATATACCAACCTATCTATAAAAATAATGAAGTAGAGCGGAGACATATACTAACCTATCTATAAAAATAATAAAGTAGAGCGGAAACATATACCAACCTACTCGTATCTATAAAAATAATGAAGTAGAGCGGAGACATATACCAACCTATCTATAAAAATAAAAAAGTAGAGCGGAGACATATACCAACCTATCTATAAAAACCGGCCAAGTGCGTGTCGGACCACGCGTAGTGTAGGTTTTCGTAGCCCATCTCAATAATGCGTATATTTTTAAATGACTCATATACTTCAATGTAGATACTACCGGTTTCACATACCTGACGACGTTATTTAAGAGGGTGCAGCGCGGACGCAAAACTGCGAGTTTCAAGTTTCTTTATGATGGCGAGCGAGCGGCGCGTGGCAGTGGTGTGACAACGGCGCACGACTACGAATACGCACGCACACTAATATCTGTACAGAGTAGGCAGGTGATTTAATTAGAGCAATGTTTACTTTCGTAAAATCATAGGCGTTTGGGTAAAAAATAAGAAAAGTCTTAATATTTTCATATTCATGTTTTTAATGGAAAAATAAGACAACAGTGACCTGCGGAATATCAATACAAACATTTTGATGTCGGATCATTGTTTCATTTGGGCTAAATTTACAAAGTTTCTGAAGAAATAAGTTTTTAGATATCATTATTTTACGCAATAAAAATTTTGCTCTTTCAAGCTTAATAGTTCACAAACAGATGCCTCAATCAAAAACTGCTATCACAAACCCGCAATATTTTTGAAATTGCTATCATACGAAACCCCATACTATGGGGTAGACAAAAAAAAATTACATCCCCACTTCACGTGTAGGGGAGGTAACCTAAAAAAATATTTTTCAAAATTTTACTTTACCACTTTGTCGGCGTGATTAATATGTATATCCATGCCAAATTACAGCTTTCTAGTACTAAGACTATGAGCTAGGCTGGGGAATGACAGACAGACAGACAGACGGACATGGCGAAACTATAAGGGTTTCTTGTTGACTACGAAACCCTAAAAATAAGAAAGGCATACACAAATCAAGTCATACGTATGTATACGATTCCTTGTGTATGTTACTTTAATTGCTAGTAGTTACAAGAGCCGAACACACATCATTATAATATGTAAGCCAGACAGCACACGCTGAAACGAAAACTAGACGCTGCATTGCAATTGAAAATGCAAATTACACAAAACTGCAGCAGATAGCTATCCAAAGCAGTTAGCATTTTTAATTGCGATATCTCACTTAATTACCCGCTTCCTCACAACCTCGATAAACCGATATTTATCTACATGATGAGTGTACAGATTAAATTAATAATCAAGTCTCCCTGTGATCACGAACTCTGCAAAGGGTTCGAAAACTCACGATAAAATAACATAAAATCAATGTGTAAAATAAACGCGTAGATTCGTACAAAGTGTTTAATTTTAATGTGTAGGTACTGCTCTCGTAAACTTTAGAAAACAATATAAATCAAGTATGGTTCCTGGTATTACCTAATAGATACAAGTACCGAACAAACATAATTACGGAAGGTAAGTCAAAACTACTAAAACTAGACTTTGCAAAAAACATACAAAACTGCCGAAACAGGTTAGCATTTTTAATTGCAGTATCTCTCCTGATTCCTCGCTTCCTCAAAAGTAAATAATAGCCTTAAGTCAAAACTCTTTACACAATTAATATAATAAGCTCTGTCAAAATTTTCTACGTGTCTGTGTGTGTGTGTGTGTGTGTGTGTGTGTGTGTGTGGGGGGTGTGTGTGTGTGTGTGTGTGTGTGTAAGGTGTGTGTGTGTGTGTGTGTGTGTGTGTGTGTGTGTGTGTGTGTGTGTGTGTGTGTGTGTGTGTACGTACGTACAAGATTAAATGTATTTTGTGTTATGTTTGGGCGCTCATTGTCTATTAATGTTATAAATTTTTAGTATAAGTATTTTTTTTGTAATGACTGTTACGTGCCAAAATAAAAAAAAAAAAAAAAAAAAAAGCCTGATGGTACAATATTTACCTACGTGATGAGTGTTAAATATCCATACTATAATAATATACCATGGCGAGTGCTCTGAAAAACTCTTTGACCTCATCCCACCTTCTCCCTTCCTCCATAGGAGTACACGTGCTGCTCTCCGGAGTCATCGCTTCACTGTCTCAAATATTCCATCGCGCACTAAGAATTTTGGTGACTCGTTTCTTTGTCGCACCTTTAAAACATGGAATAGTTTGCCAGCACACGTTTCCCCTCCTTCCTATGATATGGGGTCCTTCAAACGAGGCGTGAAGAGACACCTTGTGGGCCAGCAGAGTGAGGGTAACTGATGCTGCGTTGTTTTCACGCTGCACCAGTTGTCGTCGCATCTGGATTCCATATTCACTTAACATCAGGTGAAATGGAGTCATTTGCCGTGCTACGTATAAAAAAAAAGCTTTCAATGTTATTGTCATTATCTAGTAGGTTCCGAACAAACATTATGGTAGGTAGTAGACGCTGCATAAGCATTTGAAAATGCAAAGCGGTTAGCATTTTTATTGCGGTATCTCTCCTATACGATTTGCTAGCACTATGAGTAACAGTAATGAATGTGACTGTCATTAGCTAGTACATACAAGTACTGGTATAATAATAATAATAAGATCATAGCCAAGACCCTCGATCAACACCAGAGAGGCTCTCGCTGAAGGGTCAAGGGTCAGACGCAAAAGGCAGTACTCCTTGACACGTTACGGATGTATTGTCAGGAGGTTCCTCACTCTGCAGCCCTAACCACCGATAGCTTGGGTCTATCCCCGCTGCCGGTGGTAACCCAGTTTAAGTTTTTTTATAATATTTTATATTGTAAATATGTTTTTATATAAAATATTGTAAAAAAAATTCTTAAGATGTATATTTAATAAATAGAATAATAATAATAAATTTGTTTATTTCCATTAACAATTTTTGACGTTACAAACAATGGGTTGGAGCTTCTCTTTAAGCTTTAAGGCCTGTTTTGAGAAGCCCCGCTCCTCCTTAATAATTTTACATACGTACAAATTCATAATCAGTCACACAAGAACTGAACAAACATAATTACGGCAGGTACCTAAGTCGCAAATGAAAACTAGACGCTGCAACTGCAATTGAAAATGCAAATCATACAAAACCGCCGAAAGCGGTTAGCATTTTTAATTGCTATGCTATCTCGCTTAATTGCCCGCTTCCTCAAATGCACGATGGAACAATATTTGTTGTTGCAGTTGGTGCAATTATGGCACACGGTAATGCTGCACTTAAAAACGTTTTAGCCCGCCGTGTTTGTAGACGAACGCGACTGCTGTCTCGCGTATAAAAATATACGCAACTAGCGGCCGCTCGCGACTTCGCTCGCGTTGGCTTTCGTATCGTGGTTGTAAAGGGACATTTATAGCTTAGCTTAGTGTCCTCTATTTTATGGGTTATAATGAATTACTCTTAACTCCTGAGTAGGAGTGTGGCGTGATCCGTACGCTTCAACGCACAGCTGACAAGTGACACGAGCGGTCTCAACCCACACGCACTATGACATCAATACACTACACCTAGCTCACTGTAAGATAACCGCCGCTGTGGTCTAGTTGTTAAAACCACCGGTCTGAGACCGAGAGGTCCCGGGTTCGATTCCCAGTAGGTACTCTCCATTTTAGGCCTATGTCCAGCAGTGAACTAGTATAGGCTGATGATGATGATGATGACGATGATGATGACTCCCCATTTTTATGATTATCTACATATAATTTTACGCAAATATTGTTGCGAACAAATTACAGTTTGAAAAAAGACAAAGTGTTAAAAAATTCCACGAGCGGGATTCGAACCCGCACCCCATGACATGCCGGGTCAGGTGCACTGCCAACTATCGTATATCGTGACTCGATTCAAGTCGCCGAAATTAATCAACAGTATCTACTTACTCTGTAAGCTAAAGAAGCCCTATTCAATGTCGCCAACTACGTCATCAACATCAGGAGGATCCCGTGTGAAGTGCGCTTCCATCATTAGCCATATCATCACTTAACATCAGGTGAGATAACGGCACTGTGCTTACCCGTAACATATAAAAAACGCAGTGTAGACAGGCCTCCAACAAGGCGAACCGATGATCTGGCGAAGGTCGCGGGTAGCCGTTGGATGCGATCAAAGCAGAACCGGTCGTTGAGGAGATCCTTAGGGGAGGCCCTTGTCCAGATGTGGTGGACTTCATTCGGTTGAGATGATGATGATGATTATGATGCTTAACTCTACCTTTTGTTGCATTGATATGTCTCTTAGATTTTTTTATAGGTTTTAAGCATTAATTAATTGATGTCTCGAATATTAAGACTGATTTATTGGAGTAGTAAGTTATTCTAATGTATAAGAATCGGAGCTTAAAGCAGATTTGTCATTTTTTTACTTAAACAATAATAATATCTTGATATGTTAAAATTGTGATCAAACTGCCTTTAATAAAATTAAAGAAATAAAAAAGACATTCAACAAGACCGCTTTACTGTAGCTATAACGTTTTTCATAGCTAGCTCTTTATTGCCCCATCTTTAATGTCCACCAGCTTGACAATTACGAACTATATATAAAAGTAAGTTAACGTATTTCGAAACATATTTATTATTTAACTATGTTATTTCTTTATTTAAAAGGCTTACCAACTAAATACACGGAAAATTAATATAAATTTAAATAAGCATCAAAATTACAACATACCTATATGCATTTTAATTATAGGCAAGCACAACAATAAACAAAAAATAAATATTTAAATATAACAACTTTTACGGATCTACTTGCGTTTATTTTACACATTTTATTCTGACGTTTCGAACCCTTTGCAGGATCCCGTAATTATGAAACAACTAACACCTCAGTATCCCTGTGTCCACGGATCCTGCAAAGGATTCGAAACGTTAGGATGGAAAAAATATAATAATGTTTAAAATAAACGCGAGAAGATCCGTAAAAGTTGTTTTATTTAAATATTTATTTTTTGTTAAATGTTGTGCTTGCCTACAATTAAAATGCATATACTCGTAGGTATGTTGTCAATTTATTTTTATTTAAGTTTATATTAATGTTCCGTGTGTTTAATTTACTAGTAGATGCATAAAGTTGTTTTATTTAAATGTGTAGTGTTAACTTTAGAAAACAATATAAATAATAAATAATAAAATTAAGTACTATAGCTTTTAAAACATCGGTCAACTTAATTGTTGTCAGTTCCTTACCGGTAAAGAGTCACCAAAAACCGACCGAACTAAGAAAGAACAAAGTATCCCAAGAATATTGGAGGAACAAGAGCCCGGATCGTGATTTCTTTGACGAGATGTTAATAAATGGGGCGCTTACACCTTATAATTGGGAAAAACTGTCGCGTCGCCCTCTCAGTTACAGATAGGAATAAATCTTTATGCAGACGCGATCGGTGGATCTTGTGTCTGACAGGGCCGGCCGCGGCATATCAATGTGGGCACCCTATCGTGATTGCGGTCAAGTACAACAACTTACTTACCTACCTACCAACTTAGCCAGTATTTTTACACCGTTCGTATTGGGGGTTCAGAGTTACGCCTTTTTGTTTTATACCTTTGTTTGTAAGTACTTGTTATTTTGCGTGACGTTTTACTCTATGGTGTTTATCTATAACTATACTATAGCCAAATTCGATAAAGAATGTTTACCAACAAAGCGTTGCCAAGCAATCAGTGACAGGCATGTATTGACAACAATGACAAGGAAAGATTTTACGTAATTTACGTAAAAGATGTACTTTTATAAAATATTGTATGAATATTTTAAAAACTAGAAACCATAGTACAATCATAGCTCAGTTTTAACCTATTTGAGTGAATATATTAGCTACATTGAAATAATTGAAACACTGCACTTAAAGATTCAATAATTTATTTATTACATAAATTAATCAACTGCTGTTACAATCCAATTTTCTTTAACGTCAATTCAATTTGTTCATGAATGTTTGTTTTGCATTTCAAATGTACTGTTTACGCTGCAGATTTCAAAGGTAGTAAGATAATCGACCCCATATGGATACTAGTGTCATCTTCATTTGGAATGCTAGTTTATAATAACGGAATTGCTTAGAATACCTCAATTTTAGTAATGACATTTGTATAATAGAGTTAACAAGTGACAATATTTAACGTTTTTTTTACGTTCTTTGTATTATAACGTTTTTACCGACGTTGAGCGAGTGATTTAAGTGAGATTTGTAGTGAGAATAATAAGTCTTACAATATCTTTTATGTAAAATGCAGTAATCAAGTAATAATACGAAAAACACAAAAACATTTTTGCCCAGATTTGTGATGACCCTAATTTGGTTTGTTTACATTTATTCTTTATCGAGTTTGGCTAGAGTATAGTTGTGTATATAGTTTAGAGTTACTCATGTGCTACGGACTACGCTGCTACGGACGCCGCGTCGGTCGTCTACAGACGCTAGATAAAGTTAAACGTAAATCACTTGTACCAAGAACAAGAGTTGTCAGTTTTCTTGAAATAGAAAACTACGTTTTTATAATTCCAATTAGTTAATGAAAATGTTCAAACGGCATTTAACGCAAGCTCTTTAGTAGAGGTGTATTAGGTGTTTATTTTGAAATACCCAAAGAGATAACTATTTCATTATAAAAACAGCGAAAGACATAATTTTTTTTAGCATATTTAATCCTACTGCTGAAAAAAGTCCTCCAAAAAGGCCCTATTTTTACGTAGTAAGTATATAGTTTTTATGTCAGTGCAGCCAGTTTTAAAATTACGTGTCAGCGACCCCCAATCTGGACCTTAGTACGCACCTGTGCCGGTGTCGGTAACGTATTCAGGGCACGTGCCCGCTCTGTCCCCGGAATATAAGGCATTGCAGCCCATTTATTGCACGTCGGCTCGCTCGCTACGCTAAAGACGCTCAAACTACGCTAAGTAATTAATGGCGGCCGTCACTTTAGGCAAATTTTAATTACAGCTCAAACGATACCAAACTGATCCACTAAACTTTCTTTGCGAGTGGCACGAAAGGGGACATCTTTTCAAAGGTTTTTCAGTTTTAGTGGGAAGCATATTTTTCTAAACAGGTATTTTTAATCATAAAATTGGTATGATTATTAAAAAGGAAAAGTAACGATAGTAAAACTTTATCGGTCTTCTGGTCTGGTCTGACCATGCATTGTAGTGTAGAAAATATGATCAGAAAAATGTATGAATGGCTTACTGCTGCTGATCTACACACACTAGAACAATATGGCTACGCAGAATATCAGCGTTGCAGGTGATGTTCATGCTGCAACATGTGCTGAGTGGAATCTTTTTCGGTTTTACTTCTTTATTTAACATTTTATTTTTGTTCATTATTTTCATTTTTTATTTGAGACTGAAAAAAATATTTTGCTTATGGGTGAGGTAATATTAAGTTCGAACCGCTTCTTTGGTGTAGCGCTAACTACCGGGTTCAATTCTTATTTGTACTTAGGCTGCTGGTAAACAGCCTTGCTACTTATCACTATCGACCTAATCATCACTTACCATAAGAGGAAATTAAGACCATAGGGTATATATTTGTCTCAGACCCAGGGATCCCAGGGTCTCAGGAGCGATGGTAGAGGAAAGCATGGCTAGCAACAACTATAGGTCTCATCATCACTTATTATCAGATGAAATAAAAAAGCTAGTCCCGGCTGTGGTATATATATAAAAAAACCGGCCAAGGGCGTGTCGGGCTAGTGTAAGGTTCCGTAGCCCATCTCAATAATGCGGACTCTGAGAAGAGGGCTTTCATGAACATTTATTTAACGATGGCTCTTAAACTTAAATATAGATACTACCGGTTTCACACACCTGACAACGTTATTTAAGTAGTTTCCAATGAGGAACTTGTAGTGCGCCAAGTATTATAAGTTGGTCGACCGTTACTCGAAAACTTGTAAAGCCTACTTAGCTGTGATAGTTTTCCTTTTGACTTCGTCATATTATATATACCGTGAATTTTAACGTATCCAAAAACAACCATTTGGTTGCTTGATTCTAACAAAATTTTGCACTTTAAAGCTTAATAGTTCACAAACGAATGCCTCAATCAAAAAACTGTTTCCACAAACCCACAATATTTTTGAAAAAAAATTATATCCCCACTTCACGTGTAGGGGAGGTACCCAAAAAATATAACTTTTAAAATTTTACTTCGCCACTTTGTCGGCGTGATTAATATGTATAGCCATGCCAAATTACAGCTTTCTAGTACTATGAGTCTATGAGCTAGGCTGGGGACGGACAGACAGACAGACAGACAGACAGACAGACAGACAGACAGACAGACATGGCGAAACTATAAGGGTTCCTGGTTCACTACGGAATCCTAAAAAGGGTTTGTATGCGAGTGTGTGCATGTACAATACAAAACATCAAATATACTGTATATTTCATCATCCTCTTATTTGAAATTTGTTTACCAAGTATTCAGAGTGAGTCAAAGTTTTCATTGCATGTTTCTACAAAATGTTCCACATTTATGGTCGTAAAATGCGCAGCTAAGTCGCTGCGATGCAACCTCATGGGAGTTGTGGTCTTAAAGCTGGCAAGGACTTAGAATTAGAATTATTTGCAAAAAGTCAGGCAATTCATATATTTTGTTTAACTGAGCATTGGCTTGGAAGTCATGACACATCATTCCATGTAAATAATTTTCGAATAGCAAGCGCGTACGTGCGAAGCTCAGCTATTCACGGTGGTTCTTTAATACTAGTAAGAAGTGATATAAAATATAAAGATCGCAGCGATATTATAGACCTATCAGTGGAACGTAACATTGAGCTATCATGTGTGGAGTTTAATAGCTTTGTAATAGTGTGTGTATACCGACCCCCATCGGGCAATTTCAATATTTTCGAATCTGTAATGGAGGATATACTAAGAAAATTAAAATTAAAAAATAAATTTGTTTTTGTATGTGGCGATTTTAATATAAATATTCTAGAAAGCACTTCATTGAGTGTTCGTCTTATTGCCTTGTTTAAATGTTTTAATCTCATTAATTTATTTCTCGAACCCACTAGAATAACTTCACATTCAGCCACTTGTCTTGATAACGTTTTTACAGACTATGACCCTGTTTCTAAGTCAGTCATTAGTCAGCTTACGTCTGACCATTGCGGTTTGAAGGTGACCTATGATTTTAATATTAAGGATAAGCCAAAAATAGTGAACTGTAAACCAGTTACAAAAAAGCGAGTGGAGTGTTTTAAAAATAATATAGCGTGTAAAATTAATGCATTGCCATTTGTACAAGATGACCCAGATGTATTATATAGTAATCTCTTTAACTTCATAAAGACTGAATACGACCAAGTGTTTACACAAAAAACAATAAAAATTACTCATAAACTTAAGTTCTGTGACTGGGCCACGACTGGTATATATAAAAGTAGAAATAAGTTGTATGAGTTATATAGTTTAAGACAATATAACCAAAACGATAATTTTACGGAATATGTAAGAAAGTATTCGAAAACGTTTAAGAGAGTGTGCATATTAGCTAAATCTAATTACATTAAAGATAAAATAAAAAAGTCTAACAATAAAATTAAAGCCACTTGGGACATTATAAACCGTGAAACAGGTAAATTAAAACCACGGAATAATACTTTCACTATAAAAGTAAACGACAACCTTGTGAATTCAGATATGCAAATTGCAAATATTTTTGATAATTATTTTGTAAATATACCTGTGCTGACAACCTCAGATTTAGATTCATCACCAGAAGCTGCACAAACATTACTCCAAAAATATGTACCAAAGTGTAATGTTTCTTTTCAATTTAAATATATTGATTCAATGGATATTATAAAAACATTTAAATCACTCAAAATGAAGAACACAAGTGATTTGTGGGGCATATCTATAAAAGTAATTAAGAATATTATATATTCTATTGCACCATATCTTGCTGAAATTTTTAATAACTGTGTGAACAAAGGTATCTTTCCCGATCTTATGAAGTTTAGTAAGGTCATACCTTTGTTCAAATCAGGAAACAAAGAAGACCCCAGTAACTATCGACCCATTTCAATACTACCAGCTCTAAGTAAAATTTATGAAAAAGTTATATTGGAACAGTTGATATCATATTTTAACATAAACAATATTTTACATAGTAAACAATATGGATTTACAAAGGGTCGTTCTACTATTGATGCAGGTGTTGCTCTAATAAAACATATATTTGATGCCTGGGAGGAGTCTCAAAACGCCCTTGGAGTTTTTTGCGACTTGTCCAAGGCTTTCGATTGCGTTGAGCATAGGACTCTGGTGATGAAGCTACATTACTACGGTCTCAAAGATACCGCACTAAATTTAATCCAGTCTTATCTCAGCTCTAGAACACAGACTGTCGATATTAATGGAACTAAATCATCTGGTTCTCATGTAAAAATGGGAGTTCCACAAGGGTCCATTCTTGGTCCTTTTCTGTTTTTGATTTATATCAATGACTTGCCATTCTTTGTAGAGAACTTCTGTGAAATCGTATTATTTGCAGATGATACTTCACTCATTTTTAATGTAACTAGGTGTAAGAATAATTACGACGATGTAAACAAAGCTCTCTCAGATGTACTCAGTTGGTTTACTGTTAATAATTTGCAGCTTAACGCTAAAAAAACAAAATGTATTAAATTTAGACTACCAAATGTCAAGAATGAACCAACCGATATTAGAATAAACGGTGATCGATTAGATTTGGTAGACTCAACAGTTTTCTTAGGTATAACCCTTGATTCAAAACTTCAATGGAATCCTCATATAACGAAATTGGCCGGCAAACTCAGTTCTGCTACTTATGCCATTAGAAAAATAAGGCAGTTAACAGACGTTGAAACTGCTAGAACAGTTTACTTTAGTTATTTTCATAGTGTCATGTCGTATGGCCTCTTACTGTGGGGAACAGCGGCTGATATTGAAACTATATTCATTTTACAAAAACGAGCAGTAAGAACAATCTATAGACTAGGTTCAAGAACTTCTTTAAGAAATCTTTTTAAAGAGATTGGTGTGTTGACAGTGGCTTCTCAATTTATTTATAATTGTATAGTTTTTGTACGTTGCAATATCAATTCATTTACCAAACACGGTGACGTACACAATTTTAATACTAGAAGTAAGACAAAACTTGTGATGCCACTGTTCAGGTTACAGAAGGTCCTTGGTTCTTTCTTGGGGCAAGGTATACACTATTATAATAAAATACCAAACACTGTACTAGATTTACCTCTAGATAAGTTTAAAAAACATGTAAAGTCTTCTTTACTTAAAAAAGGTTATTATACAGTCAGAGAATATTTAGATGATAAAACAGCCTGGCTATAACAAGAAACGCATACTTTACTACTTTTTATAATAAAAAATTATACTGATATGATAGCCTTTATAAACAGTGTCCTACAGATAACAAATAGCGTTACGTTAAACATTTCAATTAGTTTTGATTTAGAGTAGCTTGGGTGTGTCATGCTCTCTTTATTGTCTCTGCGGTGGTGGCATGTGCGTCGGGTCGTTACGTTCCCTAAAATATGGTTGAGCGAAGCGATGGCTGATTCATTATGTCATACTCGTGAACGGGTGCCGCCTGTGGAGGCTGGTCTGCTCTTGCATACTTGTCTTAATTTTATTATTATCAACTATAGTTTAACTTTGTTTTTTCTTAGACAGGTTTTGACTTTTACTAGTACTGTATGACATTGTAAAAAATTTAACTGGTAAATGGTGTTTTTGCAAACTATTTTTTTTTTTTTCTCATGTGATTGTCCTTTATATTATGTGTTTTTTTTTATTTGTGATGGAAAATGTCCTTTTATGATAGGGCATTTTCCAATATTTTTGACGATGTAAGGGAGAAAAGATCTGGACACTTGCTGAGTTTCTTGCCGGTTCTTCTCAGTACAAGATCTCCCGCCCAGAGTAGACTTACGAACCGATGGCATAATGACGTTCATAAGAGCTATTTGTAGCCTAAACTGAATAAATGATTTTGAATTTTGAATTTTGAATTTTGAAAGCTCGCTACATTCTATAACATTGATAACATCACATAAAATGTTAGAATCTCGATTAAGTACCTAACTTTAGATTTAAAATCGCGTCATCAAACCTTGTTCTATCTAACCTTTTTGATTATTAAAATTTTTCCATGCACAATGCTTTATGTAGTTACAAGATAAAATTTTACTACAAAAATTAATCAGTCGCAGGAAGCTCGAGATTATGTATTTTGTGGCTCGAGTGGAAATCGACCCACGACCTTTGGATAAACGGTTCAATAGGGTATTTGACTACAATGAAAATATAGATCAAACTGTTGTTAATTTAACAGTAAACATTTTTTTAAACCAATTCAGCCAGCACATAACTTTAAAATAATCATAATTATTATAAAAAATCATATAAAATAATTATTTTTTTATGATTGACCACGTGATCGAAAACGCACGGGATTGGTCGCGTGATGTCGTGACGTCATTCGCTTGATGTCACTCGAAGTTCTGTACGGTGTGATTTGACAGCTAACAGTTTGTTTACATGCAACTGACGTCACGACATCACGTGACCTGCATGCATCGTTTTGGCGGCTATTTTATTCATTTGAATTTTAATGGCGATTTTCATAAAAAAATAAAGTAATTCACAACGAATTAATCAAATTGCAAATATAATATGCTTTATTGAACCATTAGACATATTTTTCTAAAACCTGTCAAATACCATATTCCCACTCCAGCTTCCTAAGGCTGCGGTTGATTTTTTCTAATAAAAGAGAGATAAACTTTAGTGTTACAAGCAGAATGTTGAGTTCGAGTTCCTTTTTTTTACCTACGGGCAAGCTCTTTGCATTCATCTCACCTGCTGTTAAGAGTTAGATAAGGCCGAAGGCAAAAGCAGATTTTACCCGGAATCTTCAACTGCTGACTATCTTATCTCTAACTATCGTAGATGGCGGTAACTAGCTAGGTGAACTTAAAACACGTCTTGCAAACCAAACCGAGTACAATCATGTTGGCAATCTAAGCTGGGGCCTTTGGGTCGGTGGTCCTAATCACTAGACCAAGGAGGCGGTTATTGTTTATGCGGGTATTCACACAATTTTATGACAATAAAAAAAAACCTTACCTTACAACCGGAACTAACAGCTTTACCTAGGTAGGTACATACCTAAATAGAATACCATCATCATCATCACATCATCAGCTCATTTTATCTCCCCACTGCTGGGGCACGAGCCTTATGGATGGATAGGGAGAACGGGCCATAAACCACCACGCGGGCCCACTGCGGATTAGTGGTTATTTTTGACTGCTAATGCAGCCGGGACCTTAAAAGAGTTCCTTAAGTGAGAAAACCTTTCTAAGCAAGAAGGAGTTCAAGAAGAAACATTTTTGGTCATCCATCCGATGACCGGCCTTTGCGAAAGTTGCTTAACCTCAGCACTCGCAGACCGGGCGCGTTAACCACTGCGCCACCGAGCTCTTCCTAGTAACCAAATAACCAATGAAATAACCAATAACCAACCAAGGCCCAATTAATATTTCATTAGCCGGTAGTCAACGTGCCCGTCCCGGTTTATCAGGAGTTTGAACAGCATCGGCGAAATTATTAAAATGTTTAGCTTGGAGCTGTGACGCAAGGATTAAGCTACTGTTCGAATGTAGGGCTGTCGACTGCAAGTATTTAAATTTTTTTTTTAAATATTTTACATTCCTTACGGGCAACTTGGCAAAGCTGCTTACAAGATTTTAAGTGATGATAAGGCCGAAGTGGGAAGCGTATTTCACCCGGACTTCTAAACTATTGAGGTACTTCAAAACTATTGCCATCTTATCTCTAACTGTCGGAACACAATAATGCTACTAACATTGCTGTTACGGCGATACGACCTATAGTTCTGAGACCAGCGGTCTTAAGAACTAAGGCCACAAATGCGGTTATATTGACCATAAAAAAATGAAAATAACGTGAACATAGTGCAGGGCTAAGGATCTAAGTATATCTTTTGTATCTTTCGGATTAAAATATAATATTTATATTAATATATCCCCTTGAGCGTCGATCGACCACCAGGTGGCCGATAACAATTACAATTCTATTGTGTCTGGTATTCGCGCGCTGAAGCTCATCTATACTAATAATATAAAGAGGAAACCTTTGTATTTTTGTATGTATGTATGTTTGCAACGAATAAACTCAAAAACTACTAAACCGATTTAAAAAATTCTTTCACCATTAAAATGCTACATTAGCGCTGAGTAACATAGGCAATAATTATTTAGAAAAAAAAGAAAAAAAAATGCGGTACGTAGTCCGCTGGGTCAGCTAGTATATTATAAACGAAATTAAATGAAACGAATAAAAGTTTATTTAACAACAACACACAAGACAAAATATAAAACAACAACAAAATTACAACTATTACAATTATTACTGATATCTATATTTGTAAATTATTGTGAGCTTTGATAATACTAACAGTTTTCGTTGCACAAAAGCAAACAAATATTGAGAACCATAAAAAGAAGTTTGGCAAAAAACAAGATCATAAACAAAGGGTGGTATTATTTATAAGAGTGTTATTTTCAAGACAACTAATAAATGGAAAAATAGAGCTTTTGTACAAAATGTGGAGTAGTCAAGGAAGATGAAATGTTTTGAAGGTTTTGCCAGTAATGGAAAAAAGTTTTTTGATATATACTGCAAAACATTCCTTCTCACTACATCACATACTGGTACGAGACAGTTGATTTATAGTCCAAGAGTTGGTAGTCGGGTGAAAGCTCCACTTGAATACGAGAAGGCATGGTTTGATCCTTCTTACTAAAGCATAGTATCTATTGACGTAAACTGATTTCTTTTTTTATTTGGGGAAAATGCGTTGCGCATACTCGGCGGGTCCGGGGTGACCCACAAGTCTGCAAAGACCTGGCAGCTAATTAGCTTTCTGAAGGTAAGAAAAAAACTATCATTAATGTATTTTATAATTAAGTCGGAGGAGCTCGATGGCGCAGTGGTTAACGCGCCCGGTCTGCGAGTGCTGAGGTTAAGTTTTGTAAGGGCTGGTCATCGAATGGGTGACCAAAAATTTTTCATCTCGAGTTCCTCCGTGCTTCGGAAGGCACGTAAAGCCGTTGGTCCCGGCTGCATTAGCAGTCGTTAACATCCACCAATCCGCACCGGGCCCGCGTGGTGGTTTATGGCCCGTTCTCCCTATCCATCCATAGGGAAGGCTCGTGCCCCAGCAGTGGGGACATAAAACGAGCTGATGATGATGATGATAGTTAGGATTATTATCTCTTAGGAGGATTATATCTAACATTTAAAGAACATAATTTTCTTAGCAATTGATGCTTAGTACGTAATATAAAGCAATAAATCGTGGCTTACGCAATAAAAACCGTATGATAAGAGGACACCTCATCTGGTATTCCGTTCACGCGCCGCACTTCGTGGAAATGAGACTAGGAGTGGTCATATATGCATGTATTTTTCTATCGCACGTTGCTACGAAGGTTTGAATTGACTTTGTATTACTTATTTCTACGATATACATGTATTAAAAGTTATATTTAACTCTAATCGTCTTTAGTGGTTAGATTGCTAGTTTCGAACACAAAAGTTCTTAGGTAGGGCTATTTTTGAGTCCATCTGGCTAGCTACATCTGTCTTAACTAAATCTGCCGCTTCAACAGGTTAATATGTCATAAAATATTTGAAAAACAATAATTATTGCACAATGAAAGAACATTGAAACACCTTTGTTTATATGTCCTATGTATGTACCTATATGTCATAGGATATATTATATAAACAAAGGTAAGCTTATCTTTCGAGTCAACCCTAGCTATGATTGACAAGCAAGTCTGCGGTATAAATAAATTGTAAAATTTTCTATATATTAATACGTGAAGCAAAAACATTGTATCCCTTTTTACAAAAAATTGCGCGGACGGAGTATGAAATTTCGCACACTTAAAGTTTATATAGAAGAGGATTGCAGAATATTTTTTTTTTAAATTATGCAGAAAAATTACATTAAATCAATAAAACAAACATTACACACACTACCATGTATTTGACACACACGCATATATACTCTTTTCATAATTTAAAAAATGGTGAGAAGCGGCCGAAATTTGTCAATGCCAATCCAAACTCACATTCTATCTTTTTAGGGTTCCGTAGCCAAATGCCAAAAACCGGAACCCTTATGGATTCGTCATGTCTGTCTGTCTGTCTGTCACAGCCACTTTTTTCCGTAACTATAAGAACTATACCAGGGATGGGCAAACTTTTTCATTCCCGTGACAATATTTATTAACAAAATCTATGACGGGCCAGGCTATTAAATTTTTTGCTGAATTTTTTTAAATAATTTTTTTTGTGAAAAATAAATATTAATAGATATGCATTTTCTGAAAAACACGCGCACTTGAATTTTTGTTTGATGGTCGCGGGCCTGACTTCGATCATTCACGGGCCGGAGATGGCCCGCGGGCCGTAGTTTGCCCATCCCTGAACTATACTGTTGAAACTTGGTAAATAGATATATTCTATGAACCGCATTAAGATTTTCATACAAAAATAGAAAAAAAAAACAATACATTTTGGGGGTTTCCCATACTTAGAACTGATACTCAAAAATTTTTTTTTCATCAAACCCAATACGTGTGGGGTATTTATGGATAGGTCTTCAAAAATGATATTGAGGTTTCTAATATCATTTTTTTCTAAACTGAATAGTTAACGCGAGAGACACTTCCAAAGTGGTAAAATGTGTGTCCCCCCCCCTGTAACTTCTAAAATAAGAGATGATAAAACTAAAAAAAATATATGATGTACATTACCATGCAACTTCCACCGAAAATTGGTATGAACGAGATCTAGTCAGTAGTTTTTTTTAATACGTCATAAAGTACGGAACCCTTCGTGCGCGAGTCCGACTCGCACTTGAACGGTTTTTTTAAATTTTTCATTGCTTAGGATACAATCCGCGCAGCCTTAATAAAATTACGGTCAAATTTCGACCACTGGGCGACCACTAGTATTATATTTATTTATTTATTTATTTAAGGACAACCAACAAAACAAACACCATGTACATTTATAAAACAACAGATATTGGGTTACATTCTAAGGCGCTGTCTTAATTAGAGATTGCCACGACATGCATAAACTAAAATAGACTTATTAGGAAGCGAACTATGCACACACTTATATAATCACACAAACAAACTACTTAAGAACTACAAGATTTATTAAAGAAACCACAAGCCGATTTTGTATCAATCACCTTGTGGTTGTGGCCCCTCCAGGCAATTGATCTTCTAATTCGGTTATCAATATGGATCTAAACTTATATTTAAACTTATAACTTTATATATAAACAAAGGTAAGCTTATCTTTCGAGCCAACCCTAGCTATGATGGACAAGCAAGTCTGCGGTATGAATAAATTGTAAAATCTTAATAATTGGTATTTCTCGTATTCATAGGTATTTCTACAATCCGGACTGTGCCCGTATGGTGGTTTATGGCCCGTTCTCTCTGTGATGTTTTCACCCATAGGGAAGGTTCGTACTCCAGCAATGGGGACATGAAATGAGCTGCTGTTGTTGTTACTTAAACAAAACTTTGTCCAGGGCTTAGAGTCTAATGTAGTTATTGTATCATTTATGTATACTTATTGACGTTCTTTGACTGACGTAAATATATGCGGGCCGGATCGCCAGTCGAGCTTTGGTAAAACATCCTTCTATTTTTAAGGCGAACAGGAAACCTTTTGGTATGCTGCTTATTTATGCATAGTTCGAGATAAGTTTGCATGAAAATGTTGTATGTAGCGTGTGTTCGTCTCCGTTGGATCCATATTTATGGCACGCAAAATAAAAATGGTTCCTGCCTGTCGTCGGTTGATAAAGATGCAAACCGCAGCCGCGGGCGCGTTGCCGGCGCCACAGTGGAAACGACATAGTAACTCATATTCATGGAAACGTGCAGTGTTTTGTAGCTGGCCTTGTTGTTTCAAAACTGGTCTTAGACCCGGGGTTGATTATGAGCAGTATATTGTAGTCGGTTTGGGCAGTGGTTAGCCTTATTTTAATACCTGGCCAGCTACAACTATTTTATCTAAGTCTGTCGCCATAAAAATAGTGTGTTAGGGTTTTTTGTTCGAACAGTTAGAATAAGACAGTCAGTCCCTCAGTTGTTGTAGGATCTGAGTGAAGTGCTACCATCTTTTCAATATTAATATTTTAGAATCTAATAAAAATACCAAACTTTTAGTCATTATTATCCAGTTACAACATGGTTTGCACAATTAATAAGCCTACACGCATAACAACCAACTCCAGAACGTGTATCGACAACATGATAACAAACTTAAAAAAATATGAGGCAAAAGTTTTGAATACTGGTACATATTTGGAAGTGTCCATCTAAATCAAACTTCCATGTAAATCAAGAACTATCTGTCAAATGTGGTATGAATATAAAAGAAAAATTGATAATAATCTACCAATTTTTAACAATTATATCTCTCAAATCAATTTTGCCGAAATTTACGAACAAGATGACGTGAACTCCGCTTATAATATATTCCTTGAAATATTTCGTTTATCTACAATAAATTACCTATATGTATTAAAGAAGGTACAGATCATAAATTTAAAAAAACGTTGAAAGAATGGTTTTTTGTGTAACGTGTTCTATGACCTGCACAAATATTTTGATGTACTTATAGTATAGTTTGACATGCCTATTTTAATTTTTATTAATTAATTGTCAATCATAATTTATTGCTTTTAGTTTATTTTTATAATTAATTCATTAATTGTCAATCATAATGTATATTACTTTTAGTCTTTTTCTATAATCGATTATTAAATTATTAACATTTTAAGTATTTTTATTGTAAATTATACTTATTGAATGTAAAATTAAATAATATTGGCATGCAAATTTTTATAAAAACCTTATTGTAATGCCCGACTAGGGTAACTGTTTGGACAAACAATCACAATTTCACCCAGTCATTATACACAATTGTAAACAGTTATGCAATAAAATGTTCTTTATTTTCTATTCTATTCTATTCTTCGGCAGACAGGTAAGTTAAATGATAACCGAGGTGAAATAAAAAGTAGTAATCTACACTTCCGAGAGCTGTGAAGCCGATAATATAGGGTGAGAGTTGACCTGGTAATAAAGGCGGTCACGGATCACCCTGGTGGGACGTGAGGGGAAGTAAAGGCGTTTTTAGTGGGTTCTTTTCCCCCCATGGTGAATAGGGGGGAGGAACCCACATAACCATCTGCGACTCCCCGGATGAAGTGGGTACGCCTATGCCTAATGCGTTTTCTCCAGTATAAAAAGGTAATAGAATTAAGAATTAAATAGCCTACATCTGTCCCACTGCCGGAAAAGGCCTCCATCATTGAAGTCAAATCATCACTACAATTGATGGGAGATAGCCTAATCACCACGCTTGCTAAATGCGGGTTGATGATCACAAACCCGGGCTATGCATCGAAAAATCCGAATCACACTTTGTACGACCTGGGAATCGAACCTGACCTTCATTTGATAAGGCGAAAAATGTGATATAAATACTATGTTGTAGTATACTATGGCTTCGACGCTCACTGAATATGGGTATCGCGAGGATGACAAGATTACGTCCTAAGAATGTTGGAGCCTTATGCCCGACTCAGTAGACAGCGCAGTATCCACGACTGGGTGCCTGCCTACAGTTTATTTACGAGCATCTCAAAGATGAAAATGTTATTTTCGTACTAGAGGAAACGTGAGGCTACTGATAGCTTCGCAACAATCTTGCATCTCACCGTGTGGTGTCGGGGGCAAAGAATTGCACCACCCCATCTCTTCCCGTGGGTGTCGTAGAAGGCGACTATGGGCCCATTCCAGAGGATGGGCAGCAGCGTCTCTCTGTGATTATTCTCACCTTACTGCGATCGCCAACCCGCCTGCCAAACGTGGCAATTATGGCAAATTCCTCTAGAAATTATTTATCCTTGAGGGAGGCCTTGGTCCAGCAGTGGACGTCTTTTTGGCTAAGATGATGAGATGATGAATCTTGCATACAGCTGCCCCAGTAGGTACATAGCCAGTACAACTTCATCATCATACTAGTTCACTGCTGGCCTCTCCAAGTGCACGCCACCGAGCACAACTTAATCTATCTATCTTCTTCTATATCTGTCTATATAAATAAAAATGAATCACTGAAATATATGTACGCGCATAACTTCCGATCCATTGCACAAAATTGGATTTTTTTTGTGTTTGTTATTGTCCGGATATGGTTTATACAGAAGAAAATTAAAAGAAAAAAAAATGTTTGCGTTCAGAAAGTCTTTTTCACAAATATATTATGTACTTAGGTGATACGAAGTTCACCGGGTCATCTAGTTAGAGATAAATATTCATATACATGTTTGGCATAATACTAAGTATATTGTACCAAACCAATTACAACTTGGAGAAATATTGAAATATTTTAGTTCGTCTTAGTCGTCGAGTCCCTTTCGTGGAGTTTTTTTTAACACTTTTTCCGTTTATAACTAATTCGTAGTTTTAACTTTTTGACCTTTCTACCGTTAACTAAACGTTGCCAATATCATTGGCAACGTTTAGTTAACGGTATCATGAAGCTGTTTATGTAATGCCGCGTATATGTCACAGGGAAATCTTTCCAAATACGACACGATTGTGTACAGTGCATTTATTTTCTTAATCATCATCATCACCACCATCTCAGCCAAAAGACGTCCACTGCTGGACAAAGGCCTCCCCCAAGGATCTCCACAACGACCGGTTTTGTGCTGCATTTTCTTAATGTTTCCCGGCAAATTTCGTATTTCGGCTGTCGTCGGATTTGTATCAGTTATAGAGTAAAAAGAGTTGTTACTACTCCTTTCACTTATTAATTATTAATTTTAGAATGAGGGGAATTACTTTTGTGTTTTAGTGGTGTTATACGTAATTGATTTGCGGTTCATAATTTTACAGCTCTATATGTATAAGGTCAAATTTTATCAACTGCAAATATTTTGACAAAACATCTAATTATATCAGAGAAATAAGGCCCTAGCATTTAAAAAAAAATCAGGCAAGTTATTTTTTTTATTTTTCCTGACAAAAAAATTGTAATATTTTTAAGAGCGGCCTCTCTGTCGGCTCCTTTGAATGAAACTACAGGCACGTGTAAGCGGCGAAGGCATTGCGGCCTCTCTGTTTCGGCTCCCTAATTTTCCCGAATTGAAACTACCGAAAGTGCTTTATTTTACTTTTTAATCGAAATGTCTTTTGGCGTTTTTCTTGAAAACTAGCGTATAAAAATTTAAGGTTTTTTCATAAAAATAGTTTATATATGTTGTTGAATTTATCCTCAAAATATTTGTCGTTGATAAAATGTGACCTTATATAGTTCACCAGAACAATCAAAACTACGTCGTTCAGAATTAAATTATTATACATGATAGATCTAATAATTGATGGACATAGAAGAATAGAATAGAATAAAAAACATTTAATGGTGACACAACACAAATGACATTACTACATAAAATTTTAACAATAAGTAAGTGGCACTAAAAGGTTCCGCCTGCTCAGCACAATGTCAGGCCTCCTAGATTATATGAAAACCTGATGCTGGTCTTTCGTGAACACCTTAGTGTGGGAGGGAGCGCAACCATACACAAAAACACAACACAACATTTACACGAGGTAACAAAGATACATAAAAACTTACATCAACGAGCATCAAATACGAATCACAAATACGCTCAGCAGACGTGCAGGGCTAACTTAAAACTTAAGACCAATTTGTATGTATACATCATGATGCAAATAAATATTATGATTACTGATATTACTTATTAGTAAACGTATTTTTACTAAATAAAACTCCTACAGCATTACTTATTTATAGACATGGAAATTCATACTCGAAAGCGAGAGTAAATGTAGTGCCTTACAAATAAACAAAGAATAAGGTTCGAATAGTTATTCCGTGTTATGTTTCTGTACATCATTTCAAATTAGGGTAAAAGAGACAAAACACGGAATAACTATTTGGACCTTATTCTTTGTTTATTCGTAAGGCACTAAGAAAATAGAAGCACTGTCCGTTAAAATAGCAGAATCGATGTCTAGCACTAAGCACCTGGTACCGTAAAGTGGTCTATCGGCAGTTGCTTAAGCTCGGCAGTCGGTAGTTCGCACTCGCGTCTAATCCTAACTGGCATCAAGATTTGCATCGCTTTTAGCAGGCTAGCTGTAACGGAAGCTGCATTCCTAATGGAAATGTTTGCAGCAACAAGGGAATAAAGCGACATTGGATATTGTCACAGTCTGTGTTAGAGTCTGTCAAGCGAGTCGTGTCCCATGAAAAAGGCGGCAAATTAAAAAAACTTACAGGTGTCCACATTGATAGTACGCTGAAAACGTATGTTTGATACTAGAATTTTCGTAGATACGATAGCTCAATTAGAAGAGCACCTGACCCGGAGTGTTAGAAGGGTGCAGGTTCAAATCCTGCTCGTGGAAATTTTTTCAACATTTGTGTTTTTTTTTTCGTAGATATTTTCATATTTTTTTTGTATTTTTTTTTGGTTAGAACAGAACTTGTGACATTCCCGTTTGACAGATAATAGTGTTGCTAGTCTAAGAAATCAGCTAAGGGGTCGTGGTCACAGACTATAGCTATGTTCTGTCAGTTGTCCGCATTATAATGAACCAGTTTCTCGATTATATATATTAATTAGTAAAGGATTTTTTTAAATAAAGATTATGGTTAATTCGCTTTAAGACATGACAATACATTAAATAAGAAGCTGCATGGCGCAGTGAATTGCGATTGCTACGGTGAAACAATTTTCGCAAAGGCCGCTCATTGGATGGGTGACCAACAATTTATCATCTCGAGCTCCTCTGTGCTTCGGAAGGCATGTAAAGCCGTTGGTTCCGGCTGCTTTAACAGTAGTTAACAATTACCAATCCGCACTGGGCCTGCGTGGTGGATTAGGTCCCGTTCTCCCTATCCATCCATAGGAAAGGCTCGAGCCCCCGCATTAGGCCAGCGCGGGTCACGAATCCACGATATCTCGCCTAGCCAAGCCGAGCATCTATCTGTTGATAATTAACCACATACCGTAGATCTATGTGAACTAGTGGTTGCCCAGTGGTCGAAATTCGTAATTTTATTAAGGCTGCACGGATTGTATCCTAAGCAATTAAAAATTAAAAAAGATAGAATGTGAGTTTGGATTGGTATTGACAGATGTCGGCCGCATTAAAGACAAACAATACGTGTGTGTCAAATACATGGTAATGTGTGTAATGTCGTTTTTGTTCATTTAATGTATTTTTTATGCATAATTTAAAAAAGTATTAACATTCGGATTATCTTCTCTATATAAACTATAAGTGTGCAAAATTTCATACTCCTCCGTCCGCGTAATTTTCGAAAATGCCGTCTAAAGCAATCAGCAAAACTTCTCCAAAGAAAACAACTAGACACTGATCAACCTTTCAAATTTGACACCTTCGAGTATACATTAATAAGCGTACGTATCAATTCTAGGATAGATTATTTTTAAATTTATTATAGCAAAAAGCAAAAGCAAAAGCAAAAAGAAAAGTTTTACAGGCCTGCTTTTATTCATCTATCGATATTTATTTATTTATTAAGTACACAAACAGATAAAAATTAAAAAATAACAAAAAAGCATGATAAATTGTATAAAAGCTAAATTCCTATCTAAAACCTGTGTACATATCACGATTAATAATAAGCGTCTATGTTAAAGTTTACCTAATCCAAAACTATATCCAATTAAAAACTAATTATATACACAGAATGGTGAATAATAGAAATATAACAAACTGAAAACTTATTCTAGGTTAATGTTGACAACGTTTTCTTAATAAGTGGGAGGTGCCGAACCGATATATTCCCGGACATTTTTTTTTAAATCATGTAACTATTTTCATGGAAAATATGTCGATGTTGTAATTAAGTGCAACCAGTTCATTGTATAGACGGCACATTCTGACAATGGGATTGTAATATGATGTATTATTTTTATAGACATTTAGTGCAAAAGTCTTCAAAGGGCTACAAAAACACCGGAGCTTTTTTAATGTCCTCTTAAAAATAATGTAAAGTAAAAAATTACAATCTAATTCATACAACTCGCCAACACCTTTGTTTTGAAATCGAATAAAAAAATTACGCATACAAAGGGTCACTCGCATAACACATACTTCGTTATCGGACACAAAAGTACCATTAGAGCACGCACTTATGTTATCGACTATAAAACCTTTTAACTCAGAAAAGGGGTTAAGTCATTGTTATTTAAGCTGTCGGACTGTAAGTAATTTAAAACCGTGCGGTAGGAAATATTTATGTTTCCTTATCACTTTTATAAAAGGACAACTTTTTCGGTGCCGATCTATTTTTGGGGAAAAGGTGAAGTGTTGTATTTTTTATTTTTTTTAGTTTTACAGTTTACAGTATTTTACTATTTACAGTACTATAGTACTATTTACAATTTGGTTCAATCACACATTTGTGTTTATAAGAATAAAGCCAAAGTCCTTTGACTTTTGTCAAAGTAAATGTTTTTTATTCAAATAAACTTAAGATAAGTGCTTTTGAATCATTCATACATTTTTACCTACTACCATTCAGGACGTCTACGTTTTTTAGCTGTGAAGAAGAATCTAAGTAAATTCAGGAATGTATACTTTTATAGTACCTACTGTGTTTTGTAGTTCTTTATATTTATACAGGATGTTCGGCGCATGCTTGGACAAACGAAAACAGCGAAGTGGTGGGGTCATATACTATGTACTCACGCCCAAAAAGTTTGACATTTGTCCACGATTTTTTTTAAATAATTTTTTTTGAAAAGTTCAAAAGACACCAAAATTTACCACTTAAACCCATAGATATCCTCAAAACGACAAGAAAACTGTCCAAAGCTATTTCATTCTGTTTTCTTGTCGTTTTGTGGATATCCATGGGTTTAAGTGGTGAATTCTGGTGTTATTTGAACTTTTCAATAAAATTCATTAAAAAAAAATCGTGGACAAATGTCAAACTTTTTGGGCGTGAGTGAGAGTACATAGTATATGACCCCACCACTTTGCTGTTTTCGTTTGTCCAACCATGCGCCGAACACCCTGTATATTGGCGCTTGAATAACCTTGTTTAACCATTATATAATTAATAAAAAAGCCTAAACATTCAACCGTTTGACTCTCATTCCCATAACAAGCAACTTATAGAAAATGTCAGTTTTAACACTTATTAAAAGGATTATTAAATAATGATTTGATGATGATCACACAATCACATCCGTGATCATACCGCAGCAACTGTGCAATACCGAAAACTCAGAGACAACAAAAAGGAACATGGTAATAATCCTGTTAATAATTAATCTAATTCTTGTGACGTTTTAAATGTGAATACCAATGTCGAAACTGACCCTAAACAAAATATTTAGTCATCGGTGTTAATAATAACATAAAAGCATTTGCATTGGGCAAAGGGACTCCCTATTTTACTCCTATTTACGTGGCAGTCTATTGAACAGAAAATGTTCTATTAAAAATCTGGCTGTCGGCGGGAGTGTTTGGGGGTCAGCCGGTGGGGGGAAGGGGGGGGGGATATAGATAGCGTCGGATCCCACCTGACCGGCAGCGGCACAGGTAAACATAGTAACGTGAGCCGGCCACGTGGGAAACATGTGATCGCGTCTCGACGAACAACCGGCAGGAACACGCCGTCATTGAATCGCAGCAAAGAGATTTAATATAAAACGACTATCGCGTACATATATCTCCCTAACACCATCACGCAAATTTAATGATTTTTACTCAGTTTTATTTTATCGTATTTCCAGTGAGGAAGCGCAGTTGCTGAGTGAACCAGTGGGCGTGTACCAGACAGTATTGATTTTGTTTTTACCTTTCCCTCCCTCCTATAATATTAACGGTGGTGGGACGGAGACAGACGCGCCAGCCGGTCGGTTCCTAGTGTAGAGTTTCCGCGTAAAACTGTGTCCCAAACAGAAAGGTCGTAAGTGAGGGATGAATGAAACTGTTGTGCGATCCACGAGCGGTGTCGACGCGCTCGCTTCCGGTAAATCCGTACTACAACTTTGCGCACTTAGTTTTAAACAAAACTGCTCTTGATGCTTTTAAAAACGCACTGCTGGTTATTTGTTCTGAACGGACTGCACAGTCCGTGCGAGCGGTGCCGGTGAACGCCTTCGAGCGTTTCATCTCATTGCAAATACGAAGAACTATGCAGATTTAAAACAGAGGATCTCAAGGAACGCGGAAGATGCACAACTTTTTGTAGAATAATTCAAATCGCTCGCCCGTGGTACCTATATAGGGGGGAACTTTTTATTGTAACTTTTATGTTACGTATTAAATCGTAAATTGTTCACATTTATATAATGCAGGGAAGGCTGCGAATGTTTACGAACTAAAGAAAAGAAGAAAAATAAAATGATCATAAAATGCGTCAAGTCCATCTATAAAAAAACTGCAATCACTATAGTAAATGTACAGATTTACATCCAACATACATAGAGTTAGTAACATTTTTAACCGTCTCTGTGGTCTTGTGGCTAGACTGCCGCTTTCGGTTCAGTGGTCGACGGAGTTTCGTCGATATTCAAAGCCTTGATTCTTCCGAAAACTTTGTAAGCTCTCACAAATATTGGTACGAAGAAAACGCGACACCCTCTAGCCTTCAAATTTGGCATTCAATATTGTAGTGATGTGAAAGAATTTCTTAACAAAAATTTTCTACTCGTAATTCAGATAATTGTTACTCTCGGACTTTATCCTTCGTTTTTCAAGCCGGATGACACACCAGCATTTCTATACTAATATTATAAAGAGGAAAGCTTTGAATTTTTGTATGTATATTTGCAACGAATAAACTTAAAAACTACTGGACCGATTTAAAAAAAACTTTCACCATTAGAATGCTACATTAGCGCTGAGTAACATAAGCTTTATTAAAAAAAAAGAAATGCGGTACGAAGTCCGCCGGGTCAGCTAGTTAATTATAAATGCGTATATAGATCCATTAATTTATTTTTTAATGACGTTTATTGCACAATAAAATGTAAAAATCCCAGACTACGAAGGAAGTTGAACATCGGAAAAAGTTAAAGGAAATTCAAAAAAGTTTTTCAGTTTGGGCTACAAAATATAAGCTCTTATACATTCATAAGAGAAATAAAATGTCACTAACCCATTCGATCGTAAGTCTATAGAGTGGATTAGCGCAACTAGCGTAAATTACAAAAAAAAAAGATTTTTAAAACTTTTTAGTTTATGAATTATAAAGTTATATACAAAATGGCACGCTTTATTAATTCCCATACAATTGAATTCCAAGTTCCAGTCAGTAGCTTTAACACACATTTAATATTGTGAATTGGAATCGGCTTGCACCGAAATTAAGTCCAGCTTAATATTCTATCTGTATCAATTGCAAACAACTGACAGAATACAATATAATTAGTGAATTAGTGAATAAGGCTGGGTTTAACTGAACTCATATTTAAATGTAAGAACTATTGAATGTTTTGTTTAGGTAGTGTTAGATAAGGTTTTAGCTAAAACTGTATTATTTTACATACAACTTGAAGCAATATTGTATGTAATGTTGCAAGCACAAAGTCGTGAAAAAAAGTGCCAAATCGTTTTATAACATTTTAGTATTTAATTATTATATTATATTATTATTATTATATCAGCCATAGCTGTCCCATTCCTGGGCAAAGGCCTCCCCACACTTTTTCCACACCTTCCGATCCCCTGCAACATTAGTATTTAATAAACTAATGAAATTAAGTATGTAGGTATATGTATAAAATAATTGAGTATTGTTGAATTTGTACAGCAAATTATTTTCTACACTACAGCTAGGGTTGGCTGGAAGAGATCTCTTATAGGGAGAAGCTCATCTTTGTATACGTTTTGTGTACAAATTTTATGGGGTTTTACTTCAAAAGATTTAGTTCTTTGGTAATATTCATACATAAGATCATACTCATCATCATCATCATCATCATCATCATCACATAAGACTAACCACCCTGAATTTTATGAGTTAAAAAAGAAAAAAAAAACTTGAATTTTTTGTTTAAGTTTTAAAACGTATTGCCCATCACTAATTCAATCCATGGGTTGTGGCTTGTAAAAAATATTCATTTCCCCGTTTTCCTTATTCGCGAAGTGAGACGACAATTGTTTTATGAATAAGTACAAACAATCTTTTGAAACAAAATGTGTTTGGAAGCGTCTAAAGAGGAGTACTTTGGAATCTGTTGATAATAACTTTTGTATACGAATGTAAAGAAAGGTTTAGCATTATTGATATATTTAATGAGGTTATATAAAATAAACCCAAATTGTTAACAGCTAAGGAAACGTTTTTTCTTGTCTCATCGCCATTTACTAGAGACAAAATTTTAGTACATAGGTATGTCAAACAGAAAACTTTGTTAAATAGTCTACAAAAACTGGTACCAAATAAATAAGAATAATCGTATTAGTAGATGTGACGTCACCAGTACTTATATTTAGAAAGTGACCCCACTGAGGATTAGGACTGTAAATGCTAAACGATTTAAGGCTACGCTATAAGAGCTATATTTCAGTTTAAATAATACCCCAAAAACGTTAACAATAACGGTATATTATAATAAAAACGGTAAATATGAATAATATGTAAAATAAACGTATGCACGTTTATTTTGTGTACTCTAATTTTACAAAAACACAAATGTTGAAAAAATTTCAACGAGCAGGATTTGAACCTGCACCCTTCTGACATACCGGGTCAGGTCAATTGAGCTATCGTGGTTCTAACCAGCCCGCCGAAATTATTCAACACTTTTTATTTTGAAAGCCAAAGGCGCCCATTCAATGTCAACAACTACCGTCACTAACATCCGATCATAATATTTTTGGAAGAGCACCTGACCCGGTATGTCAGAAGGGTGCAGGTTCAAATCCTGCTCGTGGAAATTTTTGCAACATTTGTGTTTTTGTAATTTGTTCGCAACAAAATTTGCGTTAAAAATGATTTGAACATTTACTCTAATATTATTAATATTTATAAGTATTTTTTTAATTTAATTTTTTTTTTATTTCTCGGATGGGTGGCATTTTTTTACTAGAGCGTGCGCGCGTGTGTGTGTGTGTGTGTGGGGGTGTGTGTGAGAGTGTGAGGGTGTGTGTGTGTGACGAAAAAAATGCCACCCATCCGGCTACCAAACGTACTTAGGGTAGCTTCGTCGTGAGGGTCGTGAAGAACCACAACTTCGTGTATCTTAATGAAGCTTTGAAGCGCCAACAACTATCGGTTCAATGCGAGAGATATTTAGGTTTCATTACTTCAATCTCACGGTTGGCCCCGATCGCAAAGCAACTAAGTAATTAAGCTCCTCTCTTTTAAAGTCTGTGTTTTCAATTAATACATACAGCCGATACGGACTAGGAAACTCGTAGTCAATAGAAACCCCGCTAGCAGACATTTCTGTGATGAACGGAGCATTTGCGCCTATCCGATTTATACATATACAGGATGTTTGGTAATAGGTGTATATTCCCGAAACATAGCCATGCAACCAAGTATAAAGAACACTGTGATAACATGTAAAATCACATTTACGTAGAATTACTTATCCATAATAAATTAAAAACTTATTTTATTACAATGTTTTTATTCATTCCTACAATGTTTCGACTTCTGTTTATGTTTGACAATGAGGTTGACAAAAACAATGGCTTCGACTTTGAGCAGCAACCGTGAAAAAAATTCACTTCAAACTTTTCTATGGACATGTTAGGGTTGTTTGACGCATCTGAGGCTAACCTACCTCCGGTGTCAGTGTGGCGTGCTAATTTTGGGGACACCCTGTATATAGTTACAAGATAAAATTTGACTAGAAAAATCTACCAGCCTCATTCCCACTAGAGCTGCCTGACGCTGGTCGATATTTTCGATTTTTTTTAATTTTATCTTGTAATTTTTTTTATTTTTATTTTTAATCTTATTTTGTTGTATTTATTTATACATCAGAAGGCTAATGTCAAATAAAACACTTAATAATCAAAGGTCGAGCAGCGCTGTTTGCTTTACAAGACTCAGGTGCGATCGAGTATGGAGTATTGTTCCCATCTATGGGACGGCTCCGCTAAATACCTCTTCGATGCATTTGATAGACTGCTAAGGCGAGCGGTACGCATTATTAGAGATGCTGAGGTTACAGCCTCTCTAGAGGACCTCCAGCTGCGAAGAGACATTGCCTAAGTGTCTCTAAGTGTCTTCTACCGGAATTACTATGGAGAGTGTTCTGAAGAACTTTGTCATCTAATCCCGCCCTCTCCTTTCTTCTCCCGGACTACACGTGCTGGTCTTAGGAACCACCATCATACTGTACAGACAATCAGTACTCGTATCAAAACATTTAGAAAGTCGTTCCTCTGTAAGACCATTCGGCTTTGGAATTCTTTGCCGGCGCATGTTTCCCAGCTCCTATAGTCCCGGGTCTTTTAAGCGGGGCCCGAAACGGCATTTATGCAGGCCGTCATGAATGGGTGCGCTTGTTGCCGTGCTGTTCCACGGTGAAGAGCGCTCTCATTATTTTGGACTGCAACGGCTGCTTACCATCAGGCAAGATGTGGTCACTATGACGTGTCAATATAAAAAAAGGTCACTTAAAAACCAGAACGCTAATGAAAGAAACATACATTTATTGGCATACACTAAAACAAAAATTATTAATATTTTGTTGGTCCTTTGATATACAATTTTTAGAAAAATCATCACTACCTCATTTGTATGTCCCCTCTGCTGGAGCACGAGCCTTCTCAATAGATGGAATAGGGAGAACGCGCCATATAAACCACCACGCGGGCCCAATGCAGGTTGGTGGTTGTTAACGACTGCTAATGCAACCGGGACAAACGGCTTTACGTGCCTTCTGAAGCACGGAGGAGCTCGAGATGATACATTTTTGGCCATCCATCCGATGACCGGTCTTTGCTATAGTTGTTTGACCTTAGGACTCGCAGACCAGGCGCGTTAACCACTGCGCCATCGAGAAATCCTCAATAGAAAAATGTTACTTACTTAATTACTACGCTGGCTCAGGGATCTGAGGTGGATCATGGCCTCCGACACGAGATTTTCAGAGAAAAATGTTTATTCATAATTTTTAATCTTTTTTTTTATTTTAACCGGACAGCCTTCCCCTTAACTTATCTCAGCAGACATAAGAATAATCGAATCGCCAGTAATAGCTCGTTTCCAGTTAACAAAGGATTCGTTCAAGCGAAACGAAATCGATAAATTGCTCCACTCAGGAGAGGTAATTATTGATAAGTAATTAATAAACGCTTCCGGTCTTAAGGAACTTGTAACGAGCGGGCGACCTAAAGGCTATGGGATTTACTTAACGGTATTTTTTATAACACAATCGTGTAATCCATTGTTAATGTTTGTTATAAATTAATTTTTTATTTACTTATTTAGTGCACGAAGTTTTTAATAACTTAAATCAAGTTACGTTTTTTCAATGCGATATAAACTATGGAAAGTTTGAATAAAAATGAAAAAATAAGAAAATATTTATTTAGTTTAGGCACAATAGCGCACTTATGAACGTCGAGTACTTTCCTTAAGGGCTGATTTTTCAATCATCGGATAAAACTTATTCTCCTGATAAAGTATATTACAAAATCAAGCTAAAATGTCACCTGTTCAAAAAAAAGTCATACTAAGACAATACATTTTTAAAATGGTTTTCTAATACTTTATCAAACGAATAAGTTTTATCCGTCAATTGAAAAATCGGCCCTTAAGATAAAAAATATACCTAATAAACTAATATGATTTATAATATATCTACAAAATAATAGTAATTATATATAATTTAAAAACCATACATACATTTAATGTGATTCTTCGGAAGGTTGTTACAGTTAACATTTTTTACATGTTTTCTGTTATCAGATTAATCGCTGTATCTTCCTTACATGCAGGGAAAGTTTCATTAAAATTGGCTTATATTGATATAAAAAAAAATAGAACTTTGACGTTTGTATAAGAAAGCTTTTAAGGTTCTATTTTAATATTAACTGCATACCTACTTAGTTTTGTAATTGTGCCTTTACAGTCTTTTTGTAGTTTGGTTGGTCTTTTTGTAGTTCGATTTGGTTCGGTTGGTGGTAGGGCTTGTTGGATATCCACATCTCTAAGTCTGTATTCATAACATCATTGTTTGTGTGTGGTAAGTTCTGATCATAACTCAGAACAAATCATGGAAGAAATAACATTTCTTCATCATCATCATCATCAGCCTAGTATGACTAGTCCACTGCTGGACTCAGGCCTCTAAAAGGTCACGCCACTGAGTACGACCCGCGGCTACTACCTACTCAAAATTCAAAACTCAAAATCATTTATTCAGTTTAGGCTACAAATTAGCTCTTATGAATGTCGGGTTCGTGGGTTAGGCCCCCGGTGTGTGATGCCCCCGTGGTGGAGGCACCCGATTTTCAATTTAGTTATAAAAGCCGATTTTGTCGTAATAAAAGTCATTTGTACGAGATACAGTCAGCGACAAAATGTTTCTGACACCATGCCATTGGTTCGTAATTCTACTATCATATCAGTATAATTTTTTGATTAGTTAATTTTAGTATACTGATCCAAATAAAGTATGTGTTTTTTATTATAGGTTTGTTTTATCATCTAAATATTTTTTGTCTGTACTCTCATCCAGCTCTTGCCAGCCACCTTGCGAAGATCGTCGCTCCAGCAATAGCATTTATGTTCAGCTTTATAATAAACTTCAACGTTCATGAAACTCGTCTTGAACTTTGGTAGGTGCTGAATAAAAAAGCGTGCAGACAACATCGCAAATAAAATACGGAGCGCAATCATAGTCGCGAGAGTTCTCAAGTGACAGGCGTTTCGTATATATGAGAAAACATATAAATGTTTCCCGTTGCTTATCTCGGAGGTTCACCCACAAATTACGAGCGTGATTCTCCCCCGGCCAAATAACTTGTAACTTTTTTGTTACAAGGGAGAAACAGACAAATAGTAATAAAAATATCTCGTGGCACCGTTGCGCGGAAAAGAATTTTCGGCTACACCGCTACTATGCTGAACATCATTTGATGTAAGAACTTAAATGGATGACGTCTGATCCAAATGTGGAGTACGCACGCACGAAATAAGGAGATTGCAGAAGGTAAGGTTCATACTTGTACAAACGCAAGCAACACACATATAGACAACCTCTCACGGACACGTAATCTCGCAACAGTTGCGCTCGGACTATTGTTCCCGAACCGAGCTGTTCCGAGAGTGGCTCGAGCGCGGTATGTATTAAGGGTGCGCCGTACGTAAGTGACAGGTGTCATATATTTTATTTGAAATGTCTTCGTCCATATTTATTTGATAACGCGCGGCCATACTAATTTTGTATGGGGAATTTAACGTGTTAATTTGAAAAATAATAATTTAACTAACCGCTTGATAAATTGAAAATGTGAGACAGACGATTCGTGGTTTAGACATTGGTGATTGTTTAGACAAAATCAGAGGTACAATAATTTAGATTGACTATAAGAAATCAACTAAACGCCGCCACTCGTTTTCATGATTTTTGTTCAACTTTAAATGATATTGTAGAAAAAACTACAGTGTATTATGAATTTTTGGATCGGTCTAATTGTAAACACGTTCCCTTTGATACTAAATATATATTTTGTTTATGTAATACGATAGTATTTCAATTATATCAACTTAACTGTGACTGCACTTTTGGCATTTTTGCGCTTACCTTCTAGAACTACTTATTTTGTGACGCACGCTAGCGAACGATGCTGTTTTGTTTATGGGCGAATTTGAGGCTGAGGGAATATTTTTTTAGAACGGTTTTCAAGTTGAATAGAAAGTTAAGTAGTGAGAGAAAAGATATATCTCTATTATTACATATTGGCATTGTTGTACTTATTTTAGTGTGTTCGGGATTATGGAGATCCTTGTGAGCCTTTGTCCAGTAGTGAACGTGTTTCGGCTGAAGATGATGATGATTCAGGATTATGTTTATATAGAAACGAGAAATCAATGTTAAAGTTACTTATGATAAAAGAGAGTGGAAGAAATTGATATTTTGCGCCAATCCCAAGTACCATCGGACCAGGGGCAGGAGGAAGAAGAAAAACGAGAAATCTTGATGAAAATATAAGTATTAAAAATGTTATAAGGCGAAGGGTAAGGCACACTAGCGCCGCTAATGGATTTAATTTGATAACTGCTAAACTGGATTTTTTTTCAACCATTGCGGACCTTCCGACACTAGGCAAACATCTATTAATTAATTAATAACTATGCACTACTTTTAGGTTTGTTTTTGTATTCATTCGCTAACACCAAAAGTGGCCATTGTTTGTGAATAAATGCGATAGCCCGTTTTGTGAATAAACCACGCATCAAAAAGTAGTGCACAATTATTAAATAAATACTATGGATGCTTTCCTGTTATCGGACGGTACGCAATGTTTAAAAAAAGATCCGGTCCGTTAGTAATTGTCAAATTGTCCCAGTTGTCGTCGCATCTGGATTCCCTATTCACTTACCATCAGGTGAAATGGGGTCATTTGGCGTGCTACGTATAAAAAAATAAATCTGTATTCCACTGTTGCTAAAGTCGAATACCAGTTGTTGACCACTATTTCTAATGGTTAAAGGATAAAGTTTCGATCTGGTTCCTGTCGAACACTGGTGCTACTACCCTACATCATCCACCACCACCTCCACCACCACCTCCACCACCACCTCTAACACCAGCTCATTTTACTGCTAGGGCACGAGTCTATTCTATAGACGGATTGGGAGAACGGGCCATATACCAACACGCGGGCCCCACGATTAGTGATTGTTAACGGCTAATGCAGCCGGGACAAACGGCTTTAGGCACTCCAAAGCACGGAGGAGCTCGAGATGATAAATTTTGGTCACCCATCCGATGACTGGCCTTAGCGTAAGTTGGCAAACCTTAGCTATCGCAGATCGAGTGCGATAACCACTGCGCCATATAGCTATCAACCCTATATGACAATTAATATCATCATCCTATCATCATCATCATCACTGACAGCTTCTTTGTTTTTGGTTTTTGTTTAATGTGCATTTTTTTTCTTGTAACTAACATTAGTGTTTAAGATCTATTGTAATTACTAACAGTCTATGGAATTATTCTGAATAAATACTTATTATTAGTACTAGCTGTGCCCTGCGGTTTCACCCGCGTTAATTAGCGACTGTTCCACTCCTATTAGTCATAGCGTGATTTAATATAGCCTATAGCCTTCCTCAATAGATGGACTATTTAACACAAAAAGAATTTTTCAATTCGAACCAGTAGTTCCTGAGATTAGCGCGTTCAAACAAACAAACAAACTCTTCAGCTTTATAATATTAAGTATAGATTATTTGATGTATGTGTGAAATAGGCAGTTCAGAAGTTCAAGTTGATTCAAATAATTTCATAGTCACTCTTTTCGCAATCGCTGCCATTGTGCCGCGTTATTTGTTCACAACGTGCAAAATTCAGTGCATAAAATCTTTTGACAGTAAAAGTTGGCGTATTTTTAGACGATATCCAAATTTATGGCAGAGGCAAGGGGATGGGCCCGCTGTATGTAGGAGTTTGTAAACATTCGGGAGAGACCGATTATGTTTTAGGTATGTACAGCGCGCAGGGTTGTCACAAATCCGTATTGAAGAAATATAAAAAAAAATTAAAGTTTTTTTAGCTTTGATCATAATGTACTTACTAGATAAAGGAATCGCAAGCAAAATACATCCCGATAGTGGTCCTGTTTGCTCATACCTATACATTTATAGAAGAGCTCGATGGCGCAGTGGTTAACGCGCTCGGTTTGCGATTGCTGAAGTCATGCAACTTTCGCAAAGGCCGGTCATCGGATGGGTGACCAAAAATTTATCATCTCGAGCTCCCCCGTGTTTCGGAAGGCACGTTAAGCTGTTGATCCCGGCTGCATTAGCAGTCGTTAACAACCACCAATCTGCGCTGGGCCCGCGTGATGGTTTATGGCCCATTCTCCCTATCTATCCATAGGGAAGGCTCGTGCCCCAACAGTGGGGGCATATAATGAGCTGATGATGATGATGATGTTACATTTAAATTTCGAATAACAAAATCTGAAAAAACATCGGATAGCATCAACAACTTCAGCTTACTGTGAACCTTAAGTCTCAAACATAATGATTAATTTAAAGTAGCAAAATAATTGTACTTAATATTTACTGTCATCGCCACAAACGTCATTATGGCTTCGTGGCACCAGTGCGTGGTTTTTCAAGCGCTCATCGGGAATCTAATACATAACTGATTGAAGGTCTTAAGTATCAAAAGAATTACACAAAGTTGATTTAGTGAAGACTATACGACTATTCTAGGGGACATGCTAGGCTCCCAAAAAGTATTATATTGCATCCCTGTCTTTCTATTTTAGTGGTTACAACTACTTAGGCTAGGTAGGCACTGCGGATTTTATTAGTGTCCCCATTTCAAATCATATAATCTATCTAATAATTAAATCTAAAGTTATAATGTATATAATTATTTTACATTTACTTCGCGTATAATTTAACAAGTTACTTTAAAATAGCCTTTGGACTATTATGGTTAAAAACCTCAGGTTAAATATAAATAATGAATTAAAATAATCGCGTGTATAGATTCCTCCAAAGTTTAATTTTAAAGGGTACAGATCTTCCTAAACATTGCCACTACAGGGTTTTGTCTAACCTGTTTTTAATTAACCCCAAACGCACAAAGAGGGGTATGCTAACTTTAAAGCCTATGTCTATGTATCTTTGTGACTATTTTTGTTTGTGGCATCGCAGCTCACAAAGGAATAGCCGTAATTGTTTTTTTTGTATGAAATCTTCATGATATGATTTGGTTCCTAGATAGATGTGGTGGATATAAAGTAAAGTAAATAGCCTATAACTGTCCCACTGCTGGGCAAAGGCCTCCATCATTGAAATCAAGTCATCACTACAATTGATGGGTAATGGCTTAATCACCACGTTTGCCAAATGCGGGTTGTGGATCACAAATCCGGGGTATGCACCGAATAAATCCGATACCATTTTGCCCGACCTGGGAATTGAAGCCGGGACCTTCGGGTTCTGTGGCCGAGCGCTTTGCCACTCGGCCACCGAGGCGTGGTGGATATATGATTACCCACTTAGTCCGACAGGGTGTTATAACACTCCTAAAAGTGTTATATAGATATACCCTAATTTAATACTTTTAGGGCCTTACAAATAAACAAAGAATAAGGTCCGAATAGTTATTCCGTGTTTTATTTCTGTCATGTGAACGTCATTCCAAATTAGAGTAAAAGAGACAAAGCACAGAATAACTATTCGGAGCTTATTCTTTGTTGATTTGTAAGGGGGTTAGAGTTTTATTTAAAACTACGGCCTTTATACCGCTTGGACAGTTTCCATCATTGAGTTAAATATATATCAATGGTTTCCATGACAACAAAACAAACAAATCTTTTTTTATTGGAAAATTAAATTGTCGTTTTTAGTTTTTTATTTAATATATATTTTTTAATATTATATTACTCAGCGCTAATGTAGCATTCTAATGGTGAAATAATTTTTTAAATGGGTCCAGTAGTTTTTGAATTTATTCGTTGCAAACATACATACATACATACTTAGATTAATAACGCCTAGATAGATAGTCTTCATACAAACGCATCGCCTAAAGTGATGCAAAAAGTAGATTAATGTAGGCGTGAGCATTACGTGCTTATGGTCGCCTACACGCACACAAACAAAACTTTAATGTGTACAGTGAATGAGCAATTTCCCCGAAAGTGGGGAAATGTTATACTTACGTGAAATAATAGTATAAGTAGTACAGTAGTTCATAATAATGTCGTTAAAAGATAAGTAAGAAAATAAATGTCTAACATCTTATATACTTTTTGTTGATAATTTAGTTTAATACGATAATGTTTATATGACATTAATCAATAATAATCAAAAAGACCTCGAAATCAAATATTTAGCTTTTCTCTTTACTAAAATTTGTAATAAAAATCAGGAGTGGTGGTAGCTCAATAATCGAAGTCACGCGCCTCATATCCGTCGTTGGGAGTTTGAATCCATGAAAGGAACGAACTGCTAGGAGGATGATATATAATAAAAGTCATAATATGTCATGACGAGGTCCTTTTTTATTATATTATTTATACACCTACGCAATAAAAACACTTTGCGTTTTACAAATAAACAAAAAATAAGCTACGAATAGTTATTCCGTGTTTTGTCTCTTTTACTCTAATTTTAAATGACGTTTACATGACGGGAACAAAACACGAAATAACTATTCGGACCTTATTCTTTGCTTATTTGTAAGGAACTTTAGGTATGACTAATAAATGAAAATAAATATAATTTGAAAAAAACAATTTATTTTAAACCAATGGGGTAAGTATTCAAAGATCGATATAGATGGCATCATCGCCGACCGTTCTCAACATTCGCCATTTTGTGAATTTGTTGTTTTTTGCTCTAAAGTTATTTGCTAAAAAATCACTTATCATGTATTCGACGTGGAGTGTAACCCAATTAACAAAGGCTAATAAAGAGGTGTCGACGAGCGGAAAGAAATCAGCTTTTATTGAACGGTAAACAAATTATCGGCATTTTAATTTTATGCTGGTTATGTTTCGTTGATTTAAAATACTACAATACAAGTAATTTCATGTGTACTAAGAAGAAAAACTACTTAGAAATAAAAGTATTTCCAAGATCTGGGATTCAATAAAAATAAATAAACAACATTTTGGTGCTATTAACCACTTTTAGTGTTGTCTTGTCGGCAACTTTAGTTAAATTAGCCACCTTCATTCCGATCACTGCTCATCATTATACTATTACACTAAATAGGGAAAGATATTATCTTACTTAAGGGCAACACTTAAAATATATTATGGTTTCAATAAATATTTTCAATAAGATTTAATTTTATAACTAACATACACCAATGAAAAATGGGAAAATAATTTCTTCTTACTAGTAACACTTTCATAAAATCGCGGCTTGTAATTTTATTTTTAAAAGTAGTAAATATTTAGCTCAATACAAGTCAATTTGTAATACTTACGTATGAAATGTTATGTTAAAAGCTTTTTTGTCCTTATGCGATGCGTTGTGACACCCATTAATTGCACAAACCGTCATAATGTAATTAATTGTCGGAGATGTTTGCACTAGCGCTTGATCTTGACAACTGACGTGACGTTCGGGCGGACTGAGCCAAAATGGCTTGGTTTGAATTGCTTCACTTTTCTTGCGTCTACTCGGTTTCTATGCGTTATTATTCTAAGCATACATACAAAAATACAAAGGTTTCCTCTTTATAATATTAGTATAGACAACACACAAACGCCTGGTCGGTATAAGTGGGTTAAATTTCTAATCCATTTATTGCAAATCTGGATAAATATTTTAAGCAAGCGTTGTAGTATAGAGTTATAATTATATAATACTCGTATTCCTACAGAAAATCAAAAATAAATTATGTTATTAAAATCGTTTACAATTTTAATATATTTACCGTGATAAATGGTTTTAGATTATACTAGTAATGAATGAATATTGATGCATGATAAATGATGGATGATTAATGAAGATTGATATTCCTCCAATCCCTATCAGTCTCCGTAAAGAAGTGGCTTTTTAAGAATCAGAATAGTAATGTTCCGCTGCTCTGTGTAATTTAACAATACTACTGCAAATAAACGAACACTTAACGATTAACTATTCTTGATTATAACATATTAGGGTACCTATCTGGCAAAACACAACTTTTCAAAATAAAACAAATTGCACACCTCTTCTTTTCCCAACAAGATGTGTGTTTGATGACCCTGCTAAGATCTGTCCGACATGTACTTATTTATATATTTATTTAAAAACTTTTGGAAATACAAATTACATGGTGGATTTAGTGCCTAAGGCATTCTCTACCGACTGGTAGACTGGTTGACTAACCATAGGGTGGTGCAGAGATAACATGGATAATGAATAAAGAAATAAATGAATAAATGTCTAAATACTTATAATTATGTCGACGAATGTACTGTCATAGTCACAATAAAACTACTATAATACAATAATACTCAATAAAAATATTCTTTAACATAGAAAACTTTCTCAACCAGAATACCTTTAATAAATACTTTTTAGGTACACAATGGATTCTATGCAGTTTGATAAGTATAAAACTATGTTTTAAAAAAATACAAAAAAAAAGATATGAAAAAGAATTGCCAATCTAATAAATATTACATATTGTAGATGGCAACCCTTCGAATAGGTGTAAAGTTTGGAACCTCTCGGAGCGTTGTACGTGTGTGCACAATTTGAATTTTTATAGGAGAGAGCGAATTTGTTGAATACCAAATACAATATACAATGTGTTGGCATTCACTCTAGGCGTGCCTTTATGGAAATCACCAGGCTGGGACCTTATTGTTTAACATCTCCGGTTATAGCTATCTCGGATGGTGCTTCATTTGATAGAACAAACAACCTACATAATAGTAGGTCAGTTGCTTATAATTTCTGTGCTGAGTTGTTTATAATTTGTGAGCTGGTGCAGCGTGAAAACATCGCATCATCAGTCGCCCTCTTCCTGCCGGCCCTCAAGGTGCCTCTTCACGCCTCGTTTGAAGGACCCTATGTCATAGGAAGAAGGATAAACGATAACAATAGATAAATAATAGACGACGATTATATGTATATAAATACAACATTAACATAAACATACTCTTACTACTCTTTGAAAGTATTTTAGACATTTTTAATTAAAGTTTTTTAATTTAAATTAAGTCAATTACTACTCTCTCCTCTCCAACTCCTTGGTGTGTTTCAAGTTATGTTATGGATAGTTTCATATTCTATTTTGTTTATATTATTACATAGTTACATACCTACCTACTACAGTAGAAACAAACAAAATTAAAACGTAAGTCTGTGTTAATTAATTAAAAAAGTTATAGACATAGAATTGTTGTATAAATAGCTCCGCACACTGATCGACTTGTCGCTGCGTCTAGTCGCCGCGTCTAGTCGCGTAGAGCACGCGCACACACGACGACAGGCGTACGACAGTTGTGAGCGTCAGTTTCGCGACTCCCCTAGCTTGTCGTCGCGACTCTGCGACTGACACCAAGTGTGCGGAGCTTTGAACAAAATATATGTAAATTGTCGGCCGCAGCCTGTCGTCGCGTCTTGTCGCCGATCGCAGTCACGTGGCGCCTAGTATGCGGAGCTATTAAAAGTAATAGAACACTGTTCAGAGGTGCGATTTATTTATTTCATGAACGAACTTGTTTTTTTAAATTTATTTATCCAAATTACAATATGAAAAAGTCAACGGAGATTTAAAATACAAGTATACACCCCTTCCTTTAATCATTACAAAAAGGGGTAAGCAAGAGATTTTTTACTTTAGCGACATGCTTCTTGTTATCCAGTATTTAAATGAAATTATTTATTATATTTTTTGTTAACAAAAACTGGGCAAAGATTGCCACATCATGGGTCCCAACAAACGGACGACGACAACGTGGAAGGCCTAGATGGAGTGGCGGGATGATTAGGACTCCCACTTGAGGAATTGGGACGAACTAGCTCAAGACAGAGATAGGTGGAACTCTCTCCTTCCAGGGAGGCCATTGCCCTGTTGTGGGAAAGTAGTGGCTGATAATAATAATAAAACTGGTGTCTACGATAGATAATTTCAAAAACAAAAGTGACTCGCACGCAAGTAACGTCATAAAATTCTGTTACTCAAAAAGTATTAAACTTTAGTTTTCTTTACCAAAGGTTTGTAACATAAAACAGAGCTATAAAATAGCAAATTCTAGTAAGTAATCAAGTTGACAAATGATACTAACCTAATTCGCGAGCTACCTCGTAAAGTGGTTTATTCCCGAAGAGAGAAAATAAATCCTAGCAAAACTTAAATTATGGTTATCTTTGAGCTCTTAAAACTTAAAGTTTATGTCTGTATTATTGTCTCTGCTTAAGTGTTTGTCTATGCTGCGTTAAATAATAAGTTCTCTGTGTAGAAAGATAATGATTTAATGTTTTGAATTGTGAACATAAAACATGTTATGTAACAATGTTTGATAGCATTGTTGTGTTCCGGCAGGTAGAGATAAGATATATATATATATCTCCTGACCGATTTCGGCCACAGCGACTGTGTGCATTAGATAAGATAGCCAGTGCCTCAGTAGCTTAAGATTCCGGGTGAAGTGTGCTTCCATCTTCGGCCTAGTCATCATTTAACATCAGGTAAAACGAAGGCACTTATCCGTAAGGTTTTTTTTTTAAGCCGGTATTTGTGGCTTTTTATTACGTACTGCACCGCATTTCGATAAGGTAAGGTTAGAGTTGTGAGAGAGGTAAGCGGTGCGCAAGGTAAATACAAAGCTGCTGGAAATCAGATCAATCTTAATCTTCCTAGGGGAATTATCTTGACTAAAAATAGACTGGGACCTCACGCGGCTCTGTCTGTACTCTCATTATTGCCTCTCATTGCTAAAATATTAATGATTTGTGATTTTATAAATTAAATAAATATGGCAAACAGGACTCTGCTTTTTCCCTCAATAACTCTGTAGAATAGTAAAAGATGTCAGTAAAAAAAAGTTGAACAAATCATATAGGATTCATAGATACCAGCCGGGATTTGAGGCTTTTCATTATGCGTATACTGCACCGCACCGCTATCCGTAACGCCGCTGGTAAATTTAATCTTCCCGGGGGAATTATCTCAGTACGATTACGTCCGGACTTAATAGAATGTACTCCGTTCAAAATAAGAACACCCGGTCGCTGACGAAGCTGGCAAATAAATTAGTTTAGCAGATATAAAAACTTCTTGGTGAATCTGCGTGATGGAAACGCGCTGGGAAAATGAAGGGGAACACTTGAATATTTTTTCTTTTTCTTTTAATTTTATTAAATGGTTTGCTGTGGTTTTTATCTGAGCCAGTGGTATTGTTAGAATAATGTAGAAAGTGAATTACAATTTTTGAAGTGAAAACTTCTTTAGCGGCGTTGTGCACTTTTTTTGGAATGGGTAAAAAATGTTAAACTCGCGTCAGGACACGTGACCGTCAGGACACGTGACCTGATCGAAAATTCGTAAGACGGATGGAGAGTAGAGGAATGGGTAAAAAATGTTAAACTCGCGTCAGGACACGTGACCTGATCGAAAATTCGTAAGACGGATGGAGAGTAGACAGCTGGCGCGGCGTAATATAATTTTGTAATATAACTTAATATAACTCTTTAATGTAATATAAATTGTCATGTTTGTGTACGATAGCCCAATAAATAAATATTGTATTCTACCACAAAAATGAGAGTACTTTTATACTGATAATTAAAGCAATTCGTGCAAAATTATTCCCTAACCATTCCAAAATATCAAAAATGCACAACGTTAATATTCAAGTTTTCACTTCTGCCGGCACTCCCAGAGTGCAACCCGTCGTTTTTTATTTATTTATTAGTTTAATAATCGATGATCGACTTTATTACTAACACCTCACTCGGCTTTCTTGAGAATGTTTGATAAATACTGTTGCTCTGTTTCATTTATCAACAATCATACACGTTCATGAGCACTTAACGCTTATAATAAACATAAATAAAATAGTAATTGCATACAGTTTCTGCCATCCCGCTAAGAAGTCTGAAATTAAACTTAAAAGTGTATAAAAGCATATTTCTGTTCACTGTGTTTATACGTAAGGTTAACTAATCAACTATTCTATGAATGGCTGTAAAGTTTCTGAAACATATTTCTTAATTTCAACGTTTTCTTAACTTCCAACAGGATTTAGTAAAGCGATTATTACGTTCTTAACACAAACTCCTTCGAACAAAAAACAAAAGAAAGTTCAAAACACTTTCCCTCCGAGTTAGCAAGCAGGTTTTAAATGGTGTACGAGACTGTTTGGATGAAAACAATAGCGAAACGACTTTGAGGTCAACATTTATTCGAAAATCTGTTAGATAATGAGATCTGGCATATTGAGTATTCATGTGTTTATACGGGCACAATGGAAGGTGGTCGCAATTAGTGGAATGGCCACTGGGAACAAACGGGCTGCCAACAAAAGAGGCCCGGGACGAGTGAGCGCGCTCGTCGTAGGGGTGACGGCCTCAGCGCGTCACTTGATATTTTTTCGGTTACTCGCGATATTACCCTTTCTCGTTTTTTCCCGAAATCAAAACCTTGTATAAAAAAGGAGCGCACTAGTATGAATACAGTTCAAACCGTATAACATAATATTAACAAATCATGCATGCATGTGGGTACGGTTGTAATTTAATAACAATCTTATAGTACCTAACTAAAAAAATTAAAAGGCCAACCCGCATTAGGCTAACTCGGTAGGTTATGGTCCGATCTCTCCATGCTGCTGTTGTTTTTGCGGGAAGGCTTGAGCCTACAAGTGGCACACTTTTAAAAATTATGGTGATGTTAATGACTAATATACCTATTAAACATTTTACTCGTATTTTTTTTTATAATAAAAACTTTATGTTGCAATTGTAAGACGAAGAAACAGTTACATATATCTCACGGTCATTTTCAAGATTCCTATTGACTAGTTTTCATTAAAATTAAAAGTGATATCACGCAAGACTTAAATTACTCACTATTGTTTTTTCGAAATAGCATAGAGTATAGAACAGTACGACAGTCACAGTGACGCGATACAAAAGAGCAGTGACTGTCGACGGCCGCGGCCTCATACATTTCTTCCAAATGAACAAACTGCAGTGGCGATGGGGAAGAATTGTTGTTAAGAATGGAGGGCTGGCGTGTGAGCATTGTTCCACCGCAGTCGTTTGGTAAGCACTTCAGCTCCGTTGTTCTAATCAAAATTACGCGAGAGGGCTCCGAGATTTGTTTGAGGTGATTTTTTCTTTCTTTGACTGAGACGTGTGGACTGGCGTAGGGTAAACTCCGGCCCGCATGTGGTTACGCAATCATCGCAGCCTATTAAGCCGAAGGGTAAGGCACACTAGCGCCGCTAATGGATTTAATTTGATAACTGCTAAACTGGATTTTTTTTTCAAACATTGCGGACCTTCCACCATTAGGCAAACATCTATTATTTAATAATTGTGCACTACTTTTAGGTTTGTTTTTGTATTCATTCGCTAACACCAACAGTGGCCATTGTTTGTGAATAAATGCGATAGCCCGTTTTGTGAATAAACCACGCAACAAGAAGTAGTGCACAATTATTAAATAAATACTCTGGATGCTTTCCTGTTATCGGACTTCTTCTTTTCGAGTCAGCGGGTTCAGCTATATTTTATCGGACCAATAAGTAGCCACGGCTATTGCTTCATTATTGGCCTCGTACATGTTTTCCAATGTGCAGGTGGCTGGGCACAGAGGACACTGGAGGAGGTGCTCCATAGTCTGTAATGGGGCTCCGCAGTCACAATGCTCCTCTGAAGCTAGTCCCCAGCGGCGCATGTTTTGTCTGCAACGGCCTACTTGGGTCCGGAGTCGGTTGAGTGACATCCACGTAGGCCATTGCAGATTGTGACCTGGAGGTAGCTTCTCTTGCGGGGTCACGAAATTTGAAGCGGGGTATCTCATCTTCCACCTTACTACTCGCTCCTCAGCAGGACTTAATGCTAACGCTTAATGTTATCGGACTGTACGCAATGTTTAAATAAAGATCCGGTCCGTTAGTAATTGTCAAATTATCAATTGGTGGCGCTAGTGCGCCTTACCTCGCCTTAACGTTAAACCTTGTATTTATTGGCACCTGTGTTTGACAGGACACAGTGATTGTCAATTTTTTTCCTTTAATCATTAAAAGTACGGGTGAGCAGCTGATTTATGACTTTAGCGACAATTGAATATAGACCTGCACCCTTCTGACATTCCGGGTCAGGTGCTCTTCCTATTGAGCTATCGTGGTTCTAACCAGCCCGCCGAATTGGAAACCACGATAGCTCAATTGGAAGAGCACCTGACCCGGAATGTCAGAAGGGTGCAGGTTCAAATCCTGCTCGTGGAAATTTTTTCAACATTTGTGTTTTTGTAATTTGTTCGCAACAAAATTAGCGTTAAAAATTATTTAAACATTTTATAGACCTGCATTTTAGTTATCGTCTTGTAAAATTTCAATGAAATTTTTGACGAAGAAAACTGGTGTTGGACACAAGCATTATTGTATTGGATATAATCTAAAGCCAAATCCTTAATCTTATTTATTATTAAAGTAAATAACCAGAATTTTTATTTATTTTGTAAAGCGCTCGTTTGATACCGTTTCATTTTCTTAAATCTAAGAAAATGCTGAGATTTATTATCCCTTAAGCACACTTAAAACGATAAAACAAATCTTAATCAACTTTACCACGATTACAATTTGCAATTGACGAAGGAAAATATTACAGCCGAGAATTACGATTTGAAGTAGCTACATTTTTAAGCTATTTTCGTCATCGAAAAGTAATATTATATATTTAAATTGAAGATTTATTGGATGTCAGCTAGAATCAGGTAATCTGTCTGTATTCAATTTCTTTTTCCTTTCGTTGATGGCTTCATGCGATTAGCACATTTAGCCAGTGTCAAAGTAATTTTTCTTACAAGTAATACATATATAAACAATATTTTCTTCCTTTACTATGATGATGCATGATGCATGCAATTACCATTATAATAGAAATGAGAAGTGACAATAATAATATACCCCTCGGGTATCTCAGTAAAGATGTGGGGCTTTACTAAATCCTCGGGCGGACTTCTTGAGACAATTTGAAAAGTGACATTGCACTGTTTTGTTTCATTTGCCAACTCTCACTCATGGCTGTACCAGCTGTAATAGATACAGAAACGTGAAATATTTACTAACTAGTGGACCAGGCGGACTTCGTACCGCTTTGACAGTTTCCATTCATTCCCGTGGGAATATCGGGATAAAAACTATATCCTATGTGTTAATCCAGGTTATAAACTACCTGTATGCCGAATTTCATCCAAATCCATCCATCCGTTGCAGCGTGAAGAAGCAACAAATATACACACATATTTTTTTATTTTTTTTTATTTGGCTTACAAAACTGGTTGCAACGTTATTCGTATTACATATAAGTGATGTGAGAAAAAAAAACTTAAGCTACATTGCAACCTTCTGGGTGTAAGCACATCTTGCTCCAATGTGTGTTACACATTTAAAGTTCGGTTGCACAAAGTACACTAATAAGAATTAAAAATAAATGAAAAGAAAAACAATCACTAAAAAGATGATAAAAATAAAAAAACTGAACTAGGCACAATAATACGATTATGAATAAATTGTTCTTAAAGAGTGCTTGGCTGAGGCTAGAGGAAACACACAAATTTTTGCATTTATAATATTATTGTGATAATTGTTATCTAATACCTTTAAACGTGCAATTCTTGTATATATGTATAGTTTATATATAATCTGAATCTTGGAAACGGCCCCAACGATTTTCATGAAATTAAGTATGCAGGGGATTTCGGGGGCGATAAATCGAGCTAAGTATATAGCTATATACGTTTCATTTTTAGAAAACGTCGTTTTATCCGAAAAAAAAAATACCGAGCAAATCTCGGTCAACCAGGTACTACTTATATATTATTGGATTGAAATATTATAAAAGAAAAAGGAAAAACTTCATACTTTTCTGGGTTCAGGTGATAACTCAATCAAAGTAACCTTATTTGATAAAAGATATAATAAAAAGTCCTCACTGAAAGTTTGGTAAAACTTGACAAACCACAAATAAATAATAAATAGGTACGAATAAATAATAATTTTTCATTTATTAATTCATGCATGATTTGAATAGGTACTAACAGGTTTAAATAGCTAATTAATCGTCCAAAATAAAGAGCTAGGTAATTCAATGTATTGAAATTCGCCAAATAGTCCGTTATGATGCTGTGGTCGTGATTATACAATAAAACATGGAAATACTTAGCGCCGGGAGGGAACGAGTGCCGGTGCTGCCTATTTGTCATTTTGTCATTTTGTCATTGTGTCATTGTGTCATTGTGTCATTGTGTCATTGTGTCATTGTGTCTTCTATCAGTTGGTGACTAGTGTCGCTAACTGTTAAATTATTGAAAACTCGAAGCGAGTTAGATTCGCTACGAACAATCTATTAATATTCACTTGCATTAATTTTCCATACACATTCTGAGATTTTACCGATTTATTAATTCTCGGTTTTTTAGTTTCATAACTAAATGTTAAATTGTACGCTTCCTAGATTGTCAAGTAGTACTGATTATCAAGTAGCACAATTTTTTTTGTGATTTCCATTAGAAAAATATAACTAATTTTGCTGATGTAGTTATAACAAGACCATCACTAGGTTCTAGCATCACTCAATGCGGATGTCAAGAAAAACAATTTACAGCGAATACACAACTTACATAAATTACATACAAAAATAAATGCATTTATAATATAATTAAAATAACTCCACAGCGGTGTTGTATGATAAATGTTTCAGTGATAATATATGAATATGACTTCAAAGTGTGCATGCAAGCAGTTAAGCGAATAAGTAACGCATTATTATTCGAGTTCTGTACCTAAGTGAGGGGGAAGTGATGCATGCTTTCCGTCAAGCGAGCTGATAAAGCTACCAAGATTACGTAGGAGGTTGGTGTATATGTAATATGTAAACATATATAGGTAAGTATGGTATGTGCTGTGGTGTCTAAGAAACAGGGTGAATGAAAATAACTCTTTTGTTTCTTTCTTGAATTTATAATTAAACTAGGAAATATTTAAGATTATACTTCGCGCTTCGTCCTCGAGATTAGTATTGCTTTTTGATTTTTAAACAACATGTACATGAGCACATAAAGCATGTGCTCTGTATGTGCTGCGCATGTGCTCTATGTGCAGCAAATAGAGTTCAAACTCTTTCCAAAATAAGTACCTATTAGTAATATAAAATTTTCCAATACCCAAGTGTTTATAAAAATTCCTGATTTATTAAAAACTTCTCGTCCAGGCTCGAAACAACCAGTTGTAACCCTATTTTAATGATAAACCTTTTCTTTCCCTGCAAAAATATTAGAGTGTTATTTAAACAAAACAAAGACTCTTAGGCGATCAGAACATCTGTTTTTTGGTATAAAAAAGCCTCATAATGAGGTCGGCTTCCAGACGAACGAACGAACGAACGAACTTACCTTAGTGAAGTTCTATCATAATATACGAAGCGCTTCGTCCGCAGAGGCCAGTATGCGTCCCCTCCCACCCTCAGTGTAACTGAGTGAACCCCTAGTGTACAAGGAAATAAACTGTCAAAAAATATATACCTACATAAATGTTTTACTCTAAACTAAATGACGAGTCGAAGCCGAGTGACAATTGATACGATTCAAAGACAACCTTAAAAAAAAACAAAGTTTTCTCAACCATAGTGTAAAGCGGTATCACTTATGCGTTACTACATGTTGTTTAAAAATCAAAAAGCAATACTAATCTGACAAAACTCAAAAAACAAAATGACAAAATTCAGTCAATTCTTACGTCAGCCTTCCCGGTAGCATAGCGGTCAGTGCAGCCGCCCGAATTACGGAAGACCCACGTTCGATTCCTGGCTAGGTCGGGTGGGCGTTTCATTTTTTCACTGTATTTTATTAATATTTTATAAATACTAATCTATAATTATGATAGAAATTCACTATGGTAAGTTCGTGTATTCATTAAGTTTACGGGTCAAAAGCAGAAGTAGTGGTAGTAATTATCATATTCATGGAATTATAATATTATTAGCATAATCATGGACTTATAATATTATTAGTCCATGCCATAATTTTATGTATTTATCCAATACTGTTGATCTGCTCCATCCTTGGTTATCAAAGGAAGCACTACAACTTTATGTGATAAAATAAAAAGTCTGCATTATTGTAATGCAAATATTACAATGATACAATTTGATTGGACGTGAATGATAATTTTAAGTTCAATTTAAAAGGCAATGACTTTATTAATTGTTTATCTAAAAATATATTTTAAGTTATTGAATGAATTTTCATGCAATAGCTTTTAAACTCTTATGGTTATAGTTTTTATTTGGACAGAAGAAAACTTGTCGACCAGGTGGGTTACTCTTGAAACACAATTGCAATAATCAAATTCCAATCCCAAATCTAAACAATTCAAATGGCACTCTAGCGCTACATTGGAATTAAAATGCGTGGAAATTGAGTGAACAAATTATTATCGAGATGGGGCGTTCCGAAATTGCGAAACTTATCCCAATATCGATACATAATAATCGCATTGGAATTGTATTGAGATTGAGTTTGCGTCAAGAGTAGCCTACCAAGTCCCACCGTGTCACGTAAACGATGTATCTTGAGATGACAATTAACATTTTATTCACAGCTTATAAATAAATGCACAACTAAACGATACAATGTGTACCATATAAAGGACATTGAGATACTGATACTCTCTAACTGTGACTGCAAAGGGATCTCAACGTGATCGTCAATATAAAACAAAAGGCGAGTAGTTTCATTTCAATGCGTAGTCCTCTTAAAGTTTACAAAACTGTATACCGTGTCAGCTTAGAGTTGGACAAATCCAGTCAGTTGAATAGCTCATTAACAGACTATCCGTCCCAAGAATCTATCTACGCCTTAACTTCATAACGCCAAGTTAATGTTGTCTCCGTGCTTGGTTAGTACAAACTTGCAGTTCTATCATTACCTTAAGCTGTTCCTCTAGGCACAGTAAGTTTCCGTGTATAAGAGCATATTATGTACAATTGTGCAACATACCGGTTTGCACGAACATGAATGTAAGTACCTCCTACGTATGTACGTACAGTCAACAGCAAAAGTAACTGCTGATTCACTTATACACTACACACAGATATATTACACTTGCACAAGCCTAAGACACCGGAATCGGAAACACGGTGCATTAGAAGGGCCGGTACTAGGTTTTTTTGTGGGTATTTATTTATTTATTACTTGTTACAATGGTTAAAACCAATTATAGTCAACACTAAAAAGGGTAATAAAAGATACAAATAACAATCATAAAAAAGTAACAAATAAATTACAAACAGAGAGATTCACGCATAACTTTCTAGCAAAACAGTATACAACCATTCAAGACCTCCTTTCATCCATCCGCATACACATCACATTCAAAGTTTGCGTCGTTCCGCTGTAGCGATAAGTCGCGCTTGCTCGCTTGCGTTATTATTTTTTACCCGTTTACCTACAATGTCATCCAAAAAGTGCGCAAAATGCAACAAAAATATTACAAAAACCAAACCAGGTTTAGTGTGTAGCAGGTGTGATAAATCTGTTCACGCTGATCCGACATGTGTTAAATTGTCTAATAAACAAATTAATACACTCAAAAACTCGCCTGGGATCGAATGGAGCTGTGAACACTGCTTACAGAACCTCTCTCGTAGGTCCTCGTTTTTGCTTCCGGAAGACAGTGATGACGAACTCGAAACAGGACGTGACATTCAGCCCATTGACACACGAAAATTGGTGCAAGACATCTCCCGAGAGCTGAAGAAAACCTTTAGAGAGGAAATCCAAAGTCTCGAAGCTTCTTTGGAGTTTGTAACTGATCAGCTAAGTACCATGGAACAAAGTATTTTAAAACAAAATGCTAGTATAAAAGACTTAGAAAACAAAAATCAAGACCTGATAAATAAAAACAAGAACTTAGAACTGAGAGTGTCCGTCCTTGAACAGGGCATGAATATATTAGAACAGAAAAGTCTGTCTTCCTGTTTAGAAATTGCAGGCCTACCTAATATTCCTCCTAAAGAAGTGCAGAATGTGCTAGGAAGCATAGCCTCTAAGTTGGAAGTTGACAAAAATGACATCTTGTCGTCTTCGCGACTCCCTGGATCTAAAGACAAGCCCGGCCAAATCCTTGTTAAGATGAGGACACCGTCAGCGCGGAGCCAGTGGGTAGCAGCCAGCAAGGAGAAATGCCTCACAGTTGGGACTCTGATGTCGCATGTTTCGCAAGACAAAGCTGAAGACCGTGTTTACCTTAGAGAAGCATTAACCAAACATGTAAAAACATTATTATATACCGCTAAAGCTCAGTTAAGTAATTCTTTTAAATTTGTATGGTGCAAAGATGGAAATGTATGTGCTAGGAAAACCGAGAATAGTAAGATTTTTTATATCCGATCAGTTCAAGATATAGATCGTATCCTACCACAGTCGAATGATATTCCAAACCGTTCATAAGTAGGTAATAGGTACTTCCTTACCGTTTTTTTTTTTTCGTTTGTACACTACCTTTGTTTGTTAAATAATGGATAGTAACTTAACAGAATTATATAATTGCACTTCTATAAACGATTTTGTTCATAAATTGCCTAATAACAGTCATCTCAGTATTTCATGTTTGCACATAAATATTCGATCAATGATAAAGAATTTCACGAATTTACAACAGATTATTCATAACTGTAGGATACCTATAGATGTCATAATTATTACTGAAGCGGGTATTTCCTCAAATATTGTACGACTTTATAATTTATCGGGTTATACTATGTACTCGGCGTTACGTTCTAATAAACGAGGTGGTGGCATTCTTGTTTATGTGAGATCACATTTTAAATTCACTCCAATTCACTATTCTACCTGGTCATTTGAAAACATAACTGGTATATTAAAAATAAACCCAGATCAGGAGGTAGTTCTGTGTGCTGTGTATCGACCACCCCGTTATAATAAACGTTTGTTTGTTATGGAGTTGGACAAATATATCTCGGAATACAGTTCAAAACAAAACTTGTTGCTAGTTGGTGACACAAATATTGACCTAAAACGCATTGATTCACATAGAAATTCATTTCTAGAAACACTCAGCGAGCACGGACTAATGTGTGGTATATCAGAATACACTAGAATCGAAAAGAAACTAAATAAAATAACAAAATCTTGTATTGACCACATTTTCACTCGTTTACCCACATTACGTCCGTACACGGCAGTGTTAGATATCGTACTGGCTGACCACCGAGCTATCGTTCTCGCATGCGTCGACGATGCAGCGCAGACGCCTTGCACTGTACAGGATGTACCAAAGCAAGTTGTTGACTTTGACGTTCTTCATAAGGAATTGAAAAAGGTAAAATGGTTGCAAACTAGCGATATGACTTCGTCAACCGATATTTTGAACTTCATTAGATCTTCCTTTCAAAATGCGACCGCGGCGGCAACCACTGCACAAATAATGAACCGTAAAAAGAACTCCTGTCACTTTAGAGTCCCTTGGGTCAATGACAATGTCACACGATTATGCGATAAAAAAAATAATTTGTTTAAATTATGGCGCAAGAATCCTTATGATTTTAAGCTGCGATTAGAGTATAATAAAACACGAAACAAATTACATAAACTTTTGGAAATAAGACGAAATAAATATTATATGAAAAAAATTCAAGAAAACTTTAATAATACAAAAAAAGTGTACCAGATAATAAATAATATGTTAGGTCGAGTGACACTGTCAATTGATGAAGTGGTACTAAGAGCATTTGAGACACAGGGTCTCACAACAAAATGTATTGTTGATACTTTTGCTACCAGATTTGATAAGGCGGTCAAAGATATTATTCCCAACTGTAGCACAAAGTTAATAGACAGAAGTGGTAATTGCAGTTCCGCCGACTGTAGTATTTATTTTAAAAAGGCTACGGAAGTGGAAGTACACAAAATAATAAAAAATCTAAATCCGAGGAAAGCTCCTGGCCCAGATAACATAAAAACATCAGACATCAAAAGTATAGGATGCGAAGTATCAGGGTCTATCGCGGATCTAATTAATTCTAGTGTCAAAGAAGGATCATACCCTGACGATTTAAAAATTGGATGTGTTCGACCTTTACATAAAAAAGGGAAGCGAGACGATTATGCAAACTACCGTCGAATCACACTGCTTTCATCTATAGACAAAGTTGTAGAAAAATACATTAGTGAACAATTACAAACTTTTTTTAGGCTTAATGGTATTATATATCAAAATCAATTTGGATTTCAGATGGGGAAGGGCACATCCGATTTACTTATTAAATTCACTGATGAAGTTAATTCGTACCTAAATAAAAGACTGCATGTATGTGTTCTCTTTATCGACTTTTCGTGTGCTTTTGATACACTTGACCATGAAGAATTAATATCTAGTCTAGACAAATGTGGCATACGCGGACCCGTCCTCAAGTGGTGCAGTAGTTACCTCCAAAATAGAAAATTCCAGGTGAAAGTAAATGACGTTTACAGTGAACTGATAGACAGTACAGAAGGTACGGCCCAAGGATCCGTGCTTGGACCCCTCCACTTCTTGTCCTATGTCAACGAAATGCATAAGTACGTCCAATATAGTACATGCTATCAGTTCGCTGATGACACCTGTTTAGTGGCTGCTGATAAAGACCCAAACAAGGCTTGTGAAATGCTGCAATCAGATTTCGATACTCTTCTAAAGTGGTGTCACGATGTAGGATTAGTTGTTAATGCTGTTAAAACCAAACTATTGCCCATTAAATCACCTTATATTGAAAGTGTTCCCTTAAAGGGTGTTATAGCTCATGACCATAGATGTCTACACTCACCTGCGTCAACTCAGTGCAGCTGCACTCCTGTTGATGTGGTAGATTGTCAAACATATTTAGGCCTTCAAATCGATAGTAAATTTAATTGGTGCAACCACATCGAACATGTGTGTAGTAAGTTAAGACAGTTTTTGGCAAATATTATAATACTTAAAAATAGGATACCATTTAAAGTTAAGATAATGCTATATAACTCGCTAGCTGAATCTTACATTCAATATGGTTTATGTAGCTATGGCCGTACATATAAAACTTATTTAGATAAAATTTACAACCTACAACTTAGAATATTAAAAAATATTGTATCAAGTAAAGTTAGAAATCAATATAGTGACGATCATGCTGGCCTTTTTAAACACTGTAAGGTATTGCCCGTCCATTCACAAGTAAAATATATTTTATTAAAAAAACTATTCTTTATAATCAATAATCAGCCTCAACCGGAACACTCTGTATACACGCGATCAGTAGCACGGCGTCAACTGAGGAGCGGACCGGTTCGAGTAAACAATGAATACGGTAGACGAACATCAGATTATATTGTTTGTCGGCTCATTAATAAACTACCTATGGATTTAAGGGATAAAATGACGAAACAAAATATTAAGTATAAACTTAAAGAACACTTCCTTAGTTCCCTTCAAAATGTATATGCAGGTTGTGGAGATAAATAAATAATAACCGAACAATATGTATTTGTCCAAATCCTCTCTTTCTGTATGTGTCATGGTGTATTACTTACCTACATATATACATATATTTTTATTGTTTGTGTCTTATATAAGATTTGTATATTGATTGGCGTAAACTTAATTCTTAGTATAATCTTAAACCTTCGTGGTTTTTCTATGCTAAGTCAACTGATTGTTTTGTAAGATCTTTCATGTGATAATAATAAATAAAAAAAAAAAAAAAAAATTCAGGCTAATCAGCCAGGAGTCACATAACCCGGGGTTGTCCCTAGTCCCGGTGTATCCGTAAAGCATTTTATCTAGTTAAAAAAAGGCCTTAGACCCGGTTCACATGCGCTATATATTACAGGTATAGACATGTGTCTGGGCGCTTTTGCCCAGCTCCACCAGCCAAGGTTCTAGCCTTTAGAGGCACCAAGGCGCTCTTAGATTGTTCCGCACTCGATGACATACCCTTTAGAAACCCTCTTTGAACGCAAACCGAACATTCTTCTTGTTCTAGCGTCTGCAGACTTGTACTGCAGTTACATAGCGAAATATCAAATAATACTGTCGAAATATTTTTAAATCTAGAAAACCTTATCTACTTCTGCTGTTGACTGTACGTGCACAATTGTACGCGTTTGGGAGGAAATTGTGTCGTCACATCCACCACGTCAGCTAACTTTGTGCGGTGCCGTTTGTTTTGTATCTGTGGTGGGAAATTGTGGGTGTAATATTTAATAATGTATCTACCTGTGTATGATTTTATATTTAGTTAGTCATTTCAATACCTATTGCGGTTTAGAAAGGTACTTTTAAACTTTTGTTTTGTGCAAGACCGCATATTATACTTGTGTTTCACGAATTAAATAAATTTGAATTTGAAATTTGATTGATATTCCTTGAATATTAAAAAAAAACATTTTTAATTTATGTTTTCAGGCGGTAGATGAGCGGTGAGTAGTTTCTGCATATAAACCAAATGGAAGATAATAATAGAAATAAATCAAATGACGAGTCTTTTTACAGCCCTGTAGTACTCGTAGCAACTATAGCCCTTTTAGCTAGCCGTTGTGTGATTAAGTTACCTCGAACATCCGAAAGAAATACATTTACAGATATGTTACTATCGATTTAGATGAAAGAGCTTTTATTCAGTAACCTAAAAATTGGTGACAATGTTAGCGAAAGGGCAAAATAAACTAAACAAGCACTTGTAAAACATGTTCTGCTATACACAGGGCTCGGTAAAGTATACAGTAACGATTTCAGTAAATGTACGAGATAGGGCAAGATACGGATATCAGACGATAAGGGTACATAGTTTGCTGCTAGAAAGATTTTTTGAAACTTTATTTTTAAAGCGGCCCGCTCGCGACCACGTCCGCTTGAGTACCGGGTCCAATTCTATGTATGTACTATACATATAAACCTTCCTCTTGAATCACTCTATCTATTAAAAAAAACCGCATCAAAATCCGTTGCGTCCTTTTAAAGATCTAAGCATATATATATATAGAGACAGACAGACAGCGGGAAGCGACTTTGTTTTATACTATGTAGTGATAGTGATGCGCTGTTGACGCGTCCAGAAAAGCTAATATGCTCGTAAATAGGTATAGGTTCACGTCAGTAGTATTAATCCACGATTTCTTACATTCATCCGTCTATCTATTCGTTCGACCACCGACGCTTATAGTTTATGTAAATACTAGCGAATTGCTCGCGACTTCTTCCGGTTGAGTGAACACCCGTGTTCCATGAAGGTTTAAAAATAATATCATAGAACCCTATTGCAGCGCTACCTACCGGGTCCAATTATTAATCTTAACCATCCAGGCATTAAAAGTTACATCTAATCAGTCCAGCCGCTTAGAACGCGTTCAGTGACATACACACGTACGGAAGAATTATATGACGTGTAACAGAAAGTTGTGGTAAAAATGAAAAGATTTAAAGCGTATCCGATCTAGAACTTGTATGGGTTGTTACTTAGACATAATTGTTAACTTTAACTTCTCATTTGCAAATTCAAATGCAAGTTCAATTTGTATATTTGTGAAGTCTTGCGCGTAAGGCGCGCATAAGCATGCAGCAGCGATCATAATGTAATATCACAGTTTTAAAAGCATAGTAATACTGTGGTAATATGTAAGTACACAGAGGTTACTAAACCACTAGGGCTGTGACTTGTTTATTTTTATGTAAATGGTGAGACGTCACAATAGAAATGTTTAATTAAAAACTGCATAACAAATTAAAGTTAATAATTATTTCTTAGTAACTCTGCATACAAGATCTAGATGGGATACACTTTGGATCTTTTCATTTTGACCACACCATTCTGTTACACGTTGTATATTTTAATAATGAGGGTAGCATCGAATTCGCAAATACCGCCATACAGGCAGCTGCAGCCGGGCTGAAACTGAGGCCCAAACTGCACTTAAATGACACACTCGATGTCTCGCTAATCGTAGAAGTTGCATGTCTAGATGACCACCTCTGTTGTCTTGTGGTTATACTACCGGTTTTAGACCCGGGTTTAATTACCAAGGTTACAAGGTTCGATTTAGTCGATGTCAAGATTTTTAAACCATCTAGCTTGACCATCTTGTTTAAGTCAGTCGCCTTAATAAAACTGTGACTCACTATGCAAAAGAAGAAAATAATAACTTTAAAAAAAAGTTATAATAATTATCTACGCAGATAAAATGGTGGACCTATTCATAGTTCACATTAGGTAAGATTACTTGTTAATTTATTAATTTATTTATTTACAGGAAGACCAACAGCTATGATACAACTTAAAGACTTAAAAAATAGTGACAGAAAGCCAATTATAGGTCCTTACTAATAAAAACAAAATTAATAACAATGTGATGCACTAACAAGAAAAACACACACTTAAACTTTTATCATTAAACTACTCAAAAAATAACGGGCTCATGAGCCGTTTCGCCGATGCATCGCTTGTGATTAAGTATAATCATCACACAATTCCAAAATTAACATTCGTTTCATGAACCATAAACAGCAAATTGCCTATTCTAACGTGATAAATATCAATCAAACTAATTGATAACATATTCTTTGTAATACATTGAAATCTACAAACATTACTTAATATAATAGGGGCGATTGAAAAGATCAACACCGTGGAAGCAATTATCTATTCAAACGATAGAATAATAATATTCACTGTCTATTAAATACCCACATAGTTTTTTCTTGTTAAGTGTACTTGTGTGTTGATAGCCCTTGACTCTATAGAAGTTGAAGGACTTGTTAAGTTCGCATACAATGACTTTAGTACTGCTTATTGTATTGTATGTTAGTTAGAAAAATATTGATGATATTATATTATTTCAGTTGTGTATTTCTTGTCAATTAGGTTTTTATCAAAGCATTCCAAAACTTTTAATTGCTTGCCCGTGGGTATGTAGCTCAGTTTTAACTACTAAAATATACTACAACCCCCGTATTGATAGACAAAGTGTAAGATTGGGGTAGTTAAAAATTAGAGTAAAATAGACAAGGAGAGACACGGAGTAGCTACTCCAAGCTTACACTTTGCTTATTAAAACAGGCGGTAAGAAGACAAATCTATTTCCTTCTAATAAGTATAAAATTAAAAAGTTATTTAAAGATTTTGAAAGAAAAAAGCAACTGAAGATTTGACAGCTACAATCCTTGACGAGTACCCAGCGTCCCAGCTCCATTGACACGTCGAATTGTCTTCAAACTTTTGGCAAAATTCATTAAACTTTCATGGGCGACAAAGTAAGCATTATCACTTTACGCCGACAGCACACCGAAACTCTTGATGCATTATAATAAAGTTCAGCGACATTGAAAGTTGAACATAAAGGGAGAGCGGGCGGGTATCGAAATAAAACACCAATATGTCACTAAAGTGTAACTTTTAACTCAATTATAAGTTTAACTATAAATCAATTGATGGTGGAAAATCGTGGAGCGGCGTGCCGTACCATACGCACCCTTCCTCTTGCCGGCTATTTTCGCGCAGACGTAACGATTGCCGACGGTGGCGCTGCACGGTGGAAAACGGCAACCGTTTGACAGGCGGGTAAAATGGCCGCGCGAACACGCGATCCGCCACGCTGAACTTGCTACGTAAGTCACGCGAAGTTATTACTCAACTTTCGGTTCACCGTATTATGTTATAGTGCTTTTTCTGACCGCACCGTTAATTATACGCGATACCGATGGCTCTCCACCTCGAGACTGCGTTGCAACGAAAGTTGAACTTCAAGATGACCACGGTAAGTGCATGCCGCCAGTCTAACCGCGTATCGATCGCGTCCCTCGTGCTCCGAACATATGGTTTAGCTACGACATCGCAGCAACTTCTATCTCCGTCGATGTGTGCGTAGAAGCCTCTCATGACCCGGCACCGCTTGACGGACGAACAAAAACATTATGACGTAAAGAAAATGTTGAGCCGGCTTGTTTGTATGTCCTCGTGGACAGGTAAATAAACACTTGTAGGCCACGCTGAGTTGTAATACTCGCTGTGTTCTTTCAAGTTACTCGAGTTATGTATGTGTGTATGTAAACTGAAACGGTACGATCGACGCTGCCGGCTGCGATTACGGAAAACGTGTAATTTATTGTTACGAAACTTTTACTTCTTTCGAATTAGCTTTTCCTCATTCAGTGAATGTTTGAAAACTTTTTGAACACTCTGAAAGTAGGAGTTTTCCCACGAGTTTAACCTTTGCGCGTAACATAAAAGTGCGGACAAATTATGTCAATTTAAGATTGCGTTGTGTATTAACTAATTAACTAATAGTCAGATAGGTAGTAGGTAGGTAGATACGACATGCCGTTTAACTTTATAATACTTTTCCAGGAACAGCCATTAGCTCTAGATTGCCGGCTGTTTTGCTTAAACGAAATACGCCTACGTTAGTTAAAGGTCAACGAAGTATTTAGTAATAATGTCATTTAGACAATTCAAATAAACTAAATTGGGATAAACAAGTCTCTAGATGAACATTATAGTATCGCGATACTCAAGAAACTAAGTCAGTTAGTCTATTCAGTAAATTAGTCATACAATCATTTGTCTGATATTAAAGCTATATAGAATAAGAATAAGAATAAGGATACGAATGAGAATAAGAAAATATTTATTGACGATCACTCAAATCATCAGAAGAATATACAAAAACACAAATGTTGAAATTTTTTTTTCCACGAGCAGGATTTGAACCTGCACCCTTCTGACATACCGGGTCAGGAGCTATCGTGGTTCTAACCAGCCCGCCGAAATTATTTAACACTTTTTACTTTGAAAGCCAAAGATGCCCATTCAATGTCAACAACTACCGTCACTTACATCCGATCATAATATTTTTACAAATATTAAAGATCAGTTAAGAAGTAGGCAAGCTATTTATAAAATATACCGGGTCAGGTGCTCTTCCAATTGAGCAATCGTGGTTCTACCCGGTATGTCAGAAGGGTGCAGGTTCAAATCCTGCTCGTGGAATTTTTTTCAACATTTGTGTTTTTGTAATTTGTTCGCAACAAAATTTGCGTTAAAAATTATTTGAACATTTTATTTTTTATTTTTTGCACAACGTCTGGATTGTCAGAATGAGAGATTTGGGTAAATAAAACAATCATTTGCATGCCACACTGTTGTATATAATAGTTTTACATGTGGTAAAGTTTAAAAGTAACTTATCATATCGTTAAGTTAGTAAGGTTTCCGTGCTTCGGAAGGCACGTGAAACCGTTGATCCCGGATGCATTAGAAGTCGTTATGAAACACCAATCTGAACTGGCTCCGCGTGGTGGTTTATGGCCCGCTCTACCTGAAGTGTTTCCTTCCATAGGCTGATGCTCCAGCAGTGGGTGATGATCATGATGACGATGATGAAAGTTTAAAATACAAATGCGCCCTGTAGGGGCATAACTATTAGCAGAGAGGGTGTACAGTAAAATTAATAATAATAATATAATAATTAATTTTGGATCATAGTGTTTGCCTAAAGGATTACAGTAAGGCCTACTAATGAAAGTTGGAAACAGTTATGCGGTAGCTATAAATCGTCTGTTAAAATCTTAAAAAACGTAACATTTATGAATTAATGTTTTTTGTAACTTCAATAAAGTAATCATTTATCTTAAATTTTTATAAATTATAATAGCAGATATCATCTTTACAACCTGCGTAAAACCGCGCGTTATTCATATAGTTTAGGTAGGTACATAAAAAGTACAATTAAGGAGAGATATATTAGGTTAGAATGTTTATGCAGGTACTTATCCAATTAACAAATGAACGGCTATATAACGAATGTCTAATAGGCAATTTTAGCTTATACATAATTCATATGTAATAAGATAATGAAGCCATGATGCAGAGTTTTATTAAAAGTAATACATTAACTGGTAGAAGCGGAGTTAGTTTTTACGACTGTAAAGTTATTAGTAGACTCAGGTGTTAAAAAGACATAAAAGTCAGCGACACACAAAGATAGCGATTCTATTAATTGTTGTTTCATTGAATACTGTAAAGTGAAAAAGTTCCCCCTTTTTTAGAATAAGTGAGCAATTAAAAATTGCTTGCATGTAAATTTTGTTAATAAAAATCTATGTTGATGAATTAATTTTGTTAAGGCGAAGGGTAAGGCACACTAGCGCCACTAATTGATAATTTGACAATTACTAACGGACCGGATCTTTTTTTAAACATTGCGTACCGTCCGACAACAGGAAAGCATCCATAGTATTTATTTAATAATTGTGCACTACTTTGTGTTGCGTGTTTTATTCACAAAACGGGCTATCGCATTTATTCACAAACAATGGCCACTGTTGGTGCTATCGAATGAATAAAGAAATAAACCTAAAAGTAGTGCACAATTATTAAATAATAGATGTTTGCCTAGTGTCGGAAGGTCCGCAATGTTTGAAAAAATATACATTTTAGCAGTTATCAAATTAAATCCGTTAGCGGCGCTTTGCCTTGGCGGTGTGCCTTACCCTTCGCCTTAAGTTAAAACTTATTGTGTATGCCGGACGTTCAAAATTATAGTATATTTAATGTATAATAATGGAGTTTATTTTGACACAGTTGCAAGCGCTATGCTCCAGTACCGTAGGCATGGCGCATGCAACTGTGCCGAAATATCAGACACTCGAAAGTAGATAAAAATAATACTCAACACTAATTTGTCCTAATATTAGCGAGCATGATAGTTTTAAACATGATTTTATGGCTAGTTGTTTTGCATGTTTGGAATTAAGAGGGTTGTAGTTTCAAGACAACATAAATCTTCAACATTTTTAATAAATACAAACAGTTAAGTAAATAAAAAAGCCTATGACTTTCCCAGTGCTGGGCAAATGCCACATCATTGAAATCAAGTCATCACTACAATTGATGGGAAATGGCTTAATCACCACGCTTGCTGATTGCATGTTGGTGATCTGTTGATCATAAGCCCGGGCTATACAAATCCTAAGCACACTTTGTTCGATCTGGGAATTGAATTCGGGACCTTAGGGAATCGACCTCCGAGGACTTACAATCAAAAACTTTAAATTCTGTCATTTAGGTGATTCTGTCACTCTTACTTCTAATATGACAGTTACAGAGCTTCCGGGCTTAGTAGCATTACATTTTATTGCTTATCTGCGAATCGCATTACATACCCGGCATAAAGGTGGGTATTCACTCATGTGAATCGGAACGGAAGGGTTCGTGTAGAACTTGCATTGAACGCGTGGCCTCAGTCGACTCCAAGGGCTAATACGTATTTTGGCAGTCTGTATAGAGCTTTGGAAAACAATAAGTTTGTATAGATGGTTAATAGCTTCTAGCTATGAGACCAAATAGCTATATAGATAGATTAGATAAGACGTTTATTATCTCTATCACACACACATAAACAGAATCACGCAAACTAAATTAAATTAATTTTTAAGAAGCAGTAAGTAAAAAAATATTAAGTGTCCCCTGTGTGGTGCCGGGGATAAAGAATTGCACCACCCCATATCTTCCCGAGGGTGTCGTAAAAGCCGACTAAGGGACCATTCCAGAGGATGCGCAGCAGCATCTCTCTGAGGTTACTCTTAACCAACTGCGATCGCCAACCCGCCTGTCAAGCGTGGCGATTACGGCAAATACCCCTCATGGAGATCCGTGGGGGAGGCCTTTGTCCAGCAGTGGACGTCTTTTGGCTGAGATGATGATGATGATGATGATGATGATGAAGTGTCCACCACCAGCTGAACGAAAATTTTCCGTTTCAATAAGCATAAATGGATTAGTCATAACTTAACCTAAAATGGACGCGAAAAATACGTAAGATTTGTGAAGAGTTTTCTTTTTTCAATCGCCTTCCCCCACAAAAGGAAGTTACACACATAAATCTTAATATAATATTTTCCTTATGAAATGTTACTAAGTATTAGAAAGATTCCCTTCGCAACGTTCGTCCAGCCCACGCAAACTCTGAAGTCCTAAATACCAGCCAGAGGTATTTCTACTTTGGGCCTGTCAATAGTTGAAATATTTTTAATATCATCGCGAGTCCGTTTTTGGACTGATTGTTTTTACAAAATATTTCTTTATTTGTTATCTGTTTTTGTTTTGCGGAATAATTTTTATCATTACAATCGTCTTTCTTGTAGTTATTTAAATAATTGCTGTTTTGATCGATAAGTAAACTCTCGTATTTTGTATCCTTTAGCGAAAGGAGAAACGAAAGAAAGAAAGGGAAGATAGGAATAAAGGGAAAGAAAAAATATATTTTTCATTATCATCATCATCATCATCATCATCTCAGTCAAAAGACGCCCACTGCTGGACAAAGGCCTCCCCCAAGGATACATGAGGGGATTTGCCATAATCGCCACGCTTCGCAGGCGGGTTGGCGATCGCAGTAAGTTGATTGAAAGTTAACCTCAGAGAGATGCTGCTGCCCATCCTCTAGAATGGTCCCTTAACCAGCTTTTACGACACCCACGGGAAAAGATGGGGTGGTGCAATTCTTTATCCTCGGCACCACACAGGGAATATACACACTATTTCATTATACACACACAAAACTGTGAGTTAAGGCATCAAATAGATACACATCGTTGCTGACCTGTTGATTCTATGAAAAGGATGAAAGACCTATGCTCAATGTAAATTGGGATTACGGTAGACCAACAATTACAATTTAATACTTTATTAAGTGTTCAATTACAATATTAGCGTAAACTTTGGACAATATTAGACCATTGTCAATTTTCTATCTTGGCACGCTTGCTCTCTCTCTATTTGTTAAGAACAAATTATTAAGACTCTTATTGATTAGATTATCTTCGTATTAGGACTTAATCTTACACATACTCACGTAGAAATATGTTGTCTACATACATTATGTTTCACACATAGTTAAAACAAAATCTGTAAAAATGTTAAACAAATCATAAACCGATAACGAACAGTAGTCAGAACAGACTTTTTGTTGTCACTTCATTACCTCGACATCGCTTAAAAAGTTCAAAGGAGGAGAGCTATTAAGAATTTCTTCAAGTCCAACCTCTTTCAGCGTCCACTCCTGTATGGAAATCAATGAAATTTCGTTGCGACGCGCTTCAAGACCACCAGGGGCGCTCTGGAAGCCGATTAGTTGCCTTCAACGGTACTTAGCCTCTTGTTTGTTGTTCTTAATGAGCACTGCCAGCCAACTTGGGCCTGTCCTCGCCTCAATTAAGACGGGAAACATGACTGGAGAGTTGTCGAAATGGTTTGTTACTTTGAGTCTTGACGCCTGAAAGTTCGCTCCCTATTCGGCGACTGTCGCCGACTGTGCTCTTAATTTGGCAGGCGTTATTTTGGAGCGTGGTTAATTTTAAATATTTAGCAGCGTTTAGTGCATGTCTAAAGAGTTTTAATGTTACAATAGCGATGCTCTTTGTTTGACAATGTCTTGTAAGCGAGGAGTAGGTAGTAGGGTTCACTCAACCCCAATCTTTTGATGTCTGAATCGTAGAATGTGGAATAAGATTACTTCGGGGGTAGTGTCCTTTCGTATGCTTGGAAAACCTTCCTCTTACAGTGCCTCTTAGATGTAAATTAGGCTTCTAACCTCCTCAGATCATCACAACTAAGTTACGTGCCCTTTGGAGGGGCGAAACAAGTGACGGTATTTACTTGTTGCTTCTTGTATATGTGCAGCATACTGCATCTAAACTTGATAATCGAGTAAGTAAGCGGAATTAAGACTATATACATACATACGGGCATGCCTGTCTCCCATAGGGGTAGGTAGAGACCACTTCCAGCCACTTGCTACGTCTCTCACATACCTCTTTCAAAGCGAAATCTACTCTCATTAATTTCTTCACCGTTACATGCTCGCCGGATTTACGGTACTTAGGTATTTGATGGTAGGCTGAAATGATGATGATATAATAGATTTCTGGAAATTACCAATACCATTTACCATTACCATTCTGGTATTTACCAGAATGCCTAGTGTATGTTTTATTTGCCATCGACCACATCGACGAAACGAGAATTTGTTTTTTAAAATTTTTACTTTTCTAGAGGCTCTGCTTCAATTTTTTGTTTTCGTTAACGTCGTCAATAAAAGTAGCACTAGGCGTAGGCGCTATGATTCTATTAATTAGGTTACGTATACACAATGTGAGAGCTGTGTGCTTCCGTCATTAGTTGCAGCTGTGACCTTAATCTTGAATTCTGTATGCTTAATTTGCTACTTAGAATCTGCTTTGAAGTACTTTGTTCATATGCTCAAAACTTTTACATTAATTCAAGAACAAGTTTATTTACGTGCTTTCTTTATTGAGATTTACTACGTGGATTGCTACATACAAATAACATACTATGTACATATAATATATATACTACTTATAATATAGTTCAGTGTATGTGTTTTACAAATTACTGGATAGTGCATGATCATACATACATACATACATTTCTTATGAAAACTATCTCTTACATATTGTTTTCTATCTTCTACACTTGAAGTTCGTCACGAAGAAGGTGTTTGGTTCGATTACCAGCGGAGTTGAATATTATGCTCGACATTCCATTCTGGCTAGCTACCACTATGTTAAATAAGTCTTATGCCATAAAAAAATAAGAACATTGTTGTGTTACATCACTTACACTGTCAAGTGAGTTTCTCAATTGTTAAGAATTTTAAATGTGCGCTTTCATCATTCCTGATTCGATCCGAACTCCTCAGAGAATTTAGTAGGGTTGACATTGACACGCACTAGTGCGTGATGCCATCCCTCTAGAAAACCTCTGACGGTGTTTCGTTTCACACGGTTTGAGGAACTCTTTAAGTTTCTCGCCGTCCCCAAAAAAGTCCGGTGACGCTGAAAATGTCCAGTGGCAATCTGCAAACACTCTCCAAAAAGATGGTTTCATTTTTGGCCTTATCGAACACTTCGGTCTATTTATCATATCATAACATCATTAGATGTGATGAGGTCAAGTGTTGTAAGTTATTTTGTTTTTATACTTTATTCTGCTTGAAAAACCGCGTACACATTTTACGTAATCATTAAATATTTAGTCATAAGCATTTCTCATTGTGCGACCAACATTAACCCTCGATCCGATGATCCGATATCTAGTAGGGCACGGGGACACGCTCTAGTGCATGATACCGTTCCCTCTAGAAAACCTCCGAAGGTGATGCGTTTCACACGGCTTGAGGAACCCTTTTAGTTTCTCGCCGCCCCCAAAAAAGCCCGGTAAAGCTGAAAAGGCCATCTAAGGCAATCGGCAAACTCCCTCCAAAAAAAAACAACATTAACCACATATTTACTATTATTATGTGAGGAATTATAGTGTATGTATGTAGGTATATACAGGGTGGGAAAGAGTATACCGACAGATTTTTACCATGGATTCCTGGTGGTGTTACGAGTAAACAATGTTATATGAACTTGGGTCCAAAACTGCCTTATTAACTTACTTAATTTCTGGAACAAAAAAAAGAAGAAAAATAATAAAATGATCCACAAAATAATTTTAGGCTAGCACCTAACATGCTAAGTTAGCATCTAAATAGTAGTTTAGGTGCTAACTTTGTATTTTTAGGTGCTAACTTAGTGTTTTTGTGGGTTAGGTTAGGTTAGTTTGGTGATCGATTAAATACAACCCGAAAAATAATTATCGATAGTACTTCCTTGTGAACGAAGCTTAGTCAAAAGAGTGATTGCAACCTACATTAGACAATATTTTTTTTATTCCATTTATCTCAATACGTATTGCTGTTTAAACTCAACTTTTAATAAAAAAATATTCGTAGTTAAAATGTAGGTACTCGTGTGTGTAATTACGTCATATTTAAAGGCGTGTCACCCTTGAAATTTTTCAACTTGTAAATTACTTAAATAATTTAATATCTCGAAAATTAGGCTTTACCGAGTCATATTTGTATTACTTTTTTGTCCTAATAGGCACTAGAATCGTTGGTTTCAATCTGTAGGTATACTCCTTCTCACCCTGTATTGTTTATTTTTTAAGAAAATGTAAAAAAAAACAGTTAGCACTACTAGTCTTTTAAAGGTAAAGGTAGGTTATGTTTTTGTTCGAATCATTCGTCATAGGCAAAATTGACATGTTTTCTATCACGAGTCGTTACACCTATACACGTGTTTGTGCTTCGTCAAAGCATAATGTATCTTCTATTATGTAGTAATTAAGGTGCACTTTAGAGTTATGAGTCGGTCTACGTGGGGTCTATGGCCGGTTCCACGCGCGAATTGCCGGCGCGCCCATAACGGCACTACTCGTTCATATCAACCATGATATTTCGTATGGGCAATAAAAAAGTGTAAAAGAAAAACTTGTTGTCTTGAGTTCGGGCCTCATGTCAAAGAACTTTAATCACACTGTTACGAATTTTCGCGTCCCTTTATAGTAACAATGTTAAAAGGTATGGTAAGGACAAGTGGGGTACCTTATAACTTAATGTTTGCTTAGTCTACTCAGGTAGGACTCATTTTCTTTTTAGGGTTCCGTAGCCAAATGGCAAAAAACGGAACCCTTATGGATTCGTCATGTCTGTCTGTCTGTCCGTCCGTATGTCACAGCCACTTTTTTCCGAAACTATAAGAACTATACTGTTGAAACTTGGTAAGTAGATGTGTTCTGTGAACCGCATTAAGATTTTCACACAAAAATAGAAAAAAAACAATAAATTTTGGGGGTTCCCCATACTTAGAAATGAAACTCAAAAAATTTTTTTTCATCAAACCCATTCGTGTGGGGTATCTATGGATAGGTCTTCAAATATGATATTGAGGTTTTTAATATATTTTTTTCTAAACTGAATAGTTTACGCGAGAGACACTTCCAAAGTGGTAAAATGTGTCCCCCCCCCTGTAACTTCTAAAATAAGAGAATGATAAAACTAAAAAAAATATATGATGTACATTACCATGCAAACTTCCACCGAAAATTGGTTTGAACGAGATCTAGTAAGTAGTTTTTTTAATACGTCATAAAGTACGGAACCCTTCGTGCGCGAGTCCGACTCGCATTTGGCCGGTTTTTTTATACTCAAGAACGCCTGGTTAGTGGCATTGCTTGCTTGCTTTAGTATTTTTTTCTTTAATTCAGGCTACAATGGCCAATTTACCAATACTTTAGAGTTCCATAATATGGCTTAAGAAAATAATGTTATCTAATAAAAGATTGGTAATATAGGACGACCTCCGTAGCGGAGTGGCTTGCACGCCGGACTTTGGGCGGCGCTAACTCTGAGGTCCCGGGTTCGATTCTCGGTTGGGTCAATGTCGAAAACGAACTTTTCGATATTGTGTCGGGTCTAAGTGGTTGTGTTACCGTCGTTGTTTCTGATTTCCACAAAACGAGTGCTTTAGCTACTTACCTTGGGATCAGAACAATTGTATGTGATGTTGTCTAACATCTAAAAAAAATATATATTTAATTTTTTTATTTTGTATCGTATCTGTGACTTTGCTGCGCGCCTTACCCAGTCTCGAAGATGAGCAGGACGAGAGGCGAGGGCGTATTAACTAAAAACTCCAGCACTTTCCATCGAAAGTTTAAGTAGTTATTTTTCCTTTAGTTGATGGCTTCGTGCGATTAGCACATTTAGCCAGAGTCAAAGTAATTTTTCTTACAAGTTTAGTAATAGATAAATAAACAATATTTCCTTCCTCACTGTATGATGATGAATAATGATGATGAATGATAATAGAAATGAGAAATGAGAAATGATATACCCCCCAACCCCTCGAGTATCTCAGTAAAGATGTGGGGCTTTACTAAGTCCTCGGACGGACTTCTTGAGAGAATTTGAAAAGTGACGTTGCAATGTTTTGTTTCATTTGCCAACACTCTTGCGCACTCACGAACACTTAACGGTTAATAATCCACCATTATTTCACATTAATATTCGACATAACACAAATTTTAGATGACGCAGACATGACTTTTCACTTTCCCGCCAAGAAGTCGTTTAGTAGTTACATCTCTTGCCACCAGGATGAACCAGGACCACACTGGGCATTTATAGGCCAGTGTAAACTTACATTGCTACCCGCTAGACGAAGCATGCCCGAGGAAGTTTGGGTCAGTCACCTTAAGCGAGGGGTTGAAGCGAGCAAACGACCTTTAGTCCCTTAGATATCTGGTATCCAATTGCTGATGTGAATATTAAAATTCTATCCTATACTACTAAAACAAATGTCGTGCTTGCGTTACTTAGAAACCCTGCGTGGCTACTCCGATTATTGATTAAAGACTGGCTAGGACTTATGTTAAAGATCGTTTAAGATGATGATGATGAAAAAATTTTGAGTTTTGAGTGATGATGACTAATCTACATTAGTTTTTAAAGTATACTTATGTCTTATTAAATATTAGGTCCTTACCTATGAAATTGACGTTTTTTAGGGTTCCGTAACCAAATGGCAAAAAACGGAACCCTTATGGATTCGTCATGTCTGTCTGTCTGTCTGTCTGTTCGTCCGTATGTCACAGTCACTTTTTTCCGAAACTATAAGAACTATACTGTTGAAACTTGGTAAGTAGATGCATTCTGTGAACCGCATTAAGATTTTCACACAAAAATAGAAAAAAAAACAATAAATTTTGGGGGTTCCCCATACTTAGAACTGAAACTCAAATTTTTTTTTCATAAAACCCATATACGTGTGGGGTAACTATAGATAGGTCTTCAAAAATGATATTGAGGTTTCTTTTATCATTATTTTCTTAACTGAATAGTTTGCGCGAGACACACTTCTAAAGTGGTAAAATGTGAGTCCCCCCCCCTGTACCTTCTAAAATAAGAGAGTGATAAAACAAAAAAAATATGTGATGTACATTACCATGCAAACTTCCACCGAAAATTGGTTTGAACGAGATCTAGTATATAATGTTTACTAATCAATAACTTAATTTAAAAAAAATATACTATTATTAAAACATCGATCAAAGTTACAAAGAACTACAAGAACTTTTATATTATGTTACTTGCTGCTACGGAATCCTTCATGGGCGAGTCCGACTCGCACTTGGCCGCTTTTTTCAACTCAATATCGGTTGCTAATATTATTGTACAAATTTAATTACGACTATGTTACTTACGCTTCAGTAAAACAATGACTTTTAGTTTTGAATTTTTACGCCCAATATTTTTTTTAAAATTGACTTTTTTTGTTAGTGAGTTGACCTTCTCTTTCATTGTAGCTTTGAAAGGATTGTTTTTTTTTAGGTATGCTATATTAAGCTAGTGAAAAAACACACTGCCCTACAATTTTTATAGTGTTAATATAAATAGATGCTGAAAATATTAAAAAAAAAGTTAGTATGAAAAATATAATTTTATAAAAAATCTTTATACAAAACGACAATTTCATAGGTAAGGACCTAACATTTTATTGAGGAGCTCGATGGTGCAATGGTTAACGCGCCCAGTCTGCGAAGTTGCTTAACTTTCGTAAAGGCCGGTCATCGGATGGGTGACTATAATTTTAGGCACGTAAAGCCGTTGGTCCCGGCTGCATTAGTAGTCGTTCACAACCACCAAGCCGCACTAGGCCCGCGTGGTGGTTTATAGCCCGTTCCCTATCCATCCATAGGGAAGGCTCGTGCCCCAGCAGTGAGGACATAAAATGAGCTGATGATGATGATGATGATGACTATTTTCGTAAGTAAAAGCTTTATTGGTATATGCCAATTCTTACCAGTTCAAGAGGTCGAATGATTGTAAAGCTATAAAGCAAACATGATTTTATTTTCCCATTTAAAGGGGAAACGTTCAAACAACTGTGTGTACCCACGAGCTCCCTCTTTGTATTTACCCTCATAAAAGCAGCACTACTATATAGGAATTGCGTAAATATGTATGTGGGGCAAACACGAATATAAGTATACCTTTATTTTTGCATCACTTCAGTGAATATTCTGCGTGGTTACTTTTACATTGACAAACAATATCGATAGAATACTAAGATAATGTACCTATATTAAAGTCCTCCTAACGGCAAGCCAGCAAAATATATGGATATACATAATTCTTACAATTTGTGTATATTTATTAAAACATTAAAACAATTTTACTTATTTACTAACTTACTTCGACCGTAACTTTATTAAAGCTGCACGGATTGTATCCTAAGCAATGAAAAATTAAAAAAGATAGAATGTGAGTTTGGATTGACATTGACAGATGTCGGCCGCATCAAAGACAAACAATACGTGTGTGTCAAATACATGGTAGTGTGTGTAATGTTGTTTTTGTTGATTTAATGTAATTTTTATACATAATTAAAAAAATATATTAACATTCGGATAACCTTCTATAAATAAACTATAAGTGTGCGAAATTTAATACTCCTCCGTCTTCGCAATTTTCGTAAAAACGGGTACAAAGTTTTTGCTTCACGTATTGATATATAGATTACCTAGTTTAAATTACGCAAAATATAACGCATGGTGGAGACTGATCGGAGCGAACATTGTTAGGAGGGGGGTTTGCTGGTTGCCTCAAAGTACCTAGTGTCAGTTACTTATGACATTCGATCACGTTAACGAAAACGAAAATTAGTATGGCATTGAAGCAGCGCCTCCTGGCGACCTACGAAAATAGTTAAAGGCCACTCAGTTTTCAGCGTCACCGAAATTCGCGAACATTGTACGTAACCGTAGCGTACCATTCGCGGCGAGTTGGATTCGTCTTATCTCTCTTCTGTGACGTCATTGCTGACTGACCGGGAACAAGTCAGAGCTCACAGCGAACGGCTCGGCTCACTATACTGACCATGCGAATGCTCGCATCAAGCATGTTACATTACGATGATACGCTTCAATCAGTCTACACCATTAGACTATTTATTAATAACGGGATTAATACCATGATTCTTCTTGTCCAAGTATCCGATGTTTCGGCACTTACATGCGACATAGTTTACAATACCATATAATTATTTAATCACATTATTAGTCTATTCAGACTTAGGACTTACCTCCAACTTGTTAATGTACATGCGCCAACAAATGTTAGTGTAAACGAACGATTACTTACTGACCGATAAAGTAGCCACATAATTAATAACTGTGACTATAAACAAACTAAATTTATCTGTATCACGCGTGTGTCTCATGGCGTACCCCGGCCTCCTGTGTTTACAAACACAAGCTTATTTTTTCTGACCATAAGTGATTGATTACTAGCTGTGCCAAGTAATTATTAATTTATTTGTAAAGCGAAGCATTGTCGGTAGACGAACAGATAAAAATACTCGTTAACCGACTTTGTGACGTTAAAAAAAGATTGCTCTCTATTATAATAAACTAATTGAATTAACAAAATTAACAATATCAATTTTAAACTTTATTTAAAAAAATAGTCTCTAAAGTGACAATTTGTAACAAGCATTTGAATACACGTTACACACATATTCCAACTCTCAGTAGCATTGAGATATTCTGTCGCATAAGATAACATGTAAGTAGATACAGTGAATGCTTTTTAATTTTCTGTAGGCGGTTCGAAGTTTAATTTAATGCAGTGCTGCTACGAGTCTCACAATTGAGCGTTGGCGAGAATGCGTCCGCGTCCACAATAGTTCGCCCTTAACCTTTGCAGCGCGTGGGCGGGACGCGATCATGATGTGGCCACGGCCTGAAATTGTGCACTGAAATTATTGTTCAATTTAAATGTAGGTATATTTGTAACTCCTATATTTTTTCATAGTTAAAATGACAACAACATGAATTTCGTAATTAAACAAAAACTCTTGCAAGCACTCTTAGATTATTTTTACGAAGTTTAATTTAATGCAGTGCCGCTACGAGTCCGAAATTTTTTCATTGCTACATAACCAACAATATTCGCCAATCAAAAAAATCAAAGCAGAATATTGCAAGCACATTTTTTAAATATATAAGCTTAATTTTATGCAGTTCCGCTACGAGTCTCACAATTGAACGCTAGCGAGAATGCGTATGCGTACAATAGTTCGCCCTTAATTTTTGTAGCGCATGGGCGGGACGCAAACACGATGTCGCCACAGCCTGACATTGTGCACTGATAAGTGTGTGTAGTAAGTGTATATTTGTGGCGTTACGTTACCAACTGCTGGATGTCTCTACCGAGATATCCATGATTTGTTAGCACCTATATTTTTTCATTATTAAAAATACAACAACAGGAATTTCGTAATTAAACAAAAACTCTTGAAAGCACTAATAGATTATATTTTTCAATTTTCAGTAACCTTTACGATTGTACAACATACAATTTAATGCAGTGCAGCTACTCATAATAGAACTTTGGAAAGTAGTAGACGCACTCTTTCGCAAAAGTTTGCAGCGCGTGGGCGAACACGATGTGGCTATAGTTTGAAATTGTAATTGTTGAACTTTCAATGTAACTAAAACGTTGAGGATGAAAATCTAGAGGATAATAAAATAGAGCTTTTTGCTTGGATTTGTAAATTACACTGGCTTTATTACGTTCTTCTATTACAATGATTAACATAATTCAAATTTGTTAATCTATACTAATATTATAAAAAGTATATACGTATGTATGTATGTATGTATGTATATATGTATGTATGTATGTAAGTATGTACTACTGGACCGATTAAAATAAAATCTTTTACTATTAGAATGCTACGTTAGCGCTGAGTAACATAGGCTATATTTAAAAAAAAAAGAATTGCGATACGAAGTCCGCCGGGTCAGCTAGTCTTTAATAAATCGTAAAAGTATAACAACAAGACTAAAAGGGTTCGTAAGTTGTTAGGTCGCAAATATGGGCCCTGGATAGTTAAATTTAATGCAATGCCCCTACGACATGATGTGGCCACAGCCTGAAATTGTGCACTAAAATTATGAATGAAAGAATGAATGAATTAATTAATAAATATATCTTGCAATTCAAAAAGTGTTTAAAAAATATTAAATCAGCTGCAATTTCAATTATGCTTTAGAGGCCTTCAACTCTATACATAATTTCGTAGACTTTTTTCTACGCTTTTCCGTACTACGAGTACATATAATTAGTTTGCGGCATAATTTGCGTATTTATGCATTTGTATATACCCATATTATTATTGCACTTTCTTTCTATCTCATTATATATTTGTCACGCTAGGTTACTAACTGCCGCATTTAGAGACATCCATGACTACTAAGCTTCAATAATTTTTCATTGTTAGAAGCATACAATATGGTTTCGTAATTCTAAAAACCTACAATAAAAACGTCGCGTCAAGCACTTCCTACCAAGATTATTTTTCAAATTTCTATAGGCAGTATGAAGTTTGAAGTGCTGCTACGAGATTCACATTTTGAAAGGTGGAAAATGGCTGCAAAGAATGCGTCCGCGTCCACAGTAGTTCGCCCTTAACCTTTGCAGCGAGGGAGCGAGACTTTTTTTTTGGAGAGAGTTTGCTAATTGCCTCAGACGGCATTTTCAGCTTCACCTGGCTTATTTGGGGGCGGCAAGAAACTTAAAGAGTTCCTCAAGCCATGTGAAGCGAATCACCTTCGGAGGTTTTCTAGAGGGAACGGCAGCACGCACTAGTGCGTGTCCCCGGGCCCTACTAGATTCTCCGAGGGGTTCGGAGGGGATCGGATGAGCGCGACGCGATCATGACACGGCCACAGCCTGAAATAGTAGCACCTAGGCACACTGAAATTATTGTACGCTGCGTTACTAACTTGCCGCACTGAGAGACGATAATTAACAGTATAATGACTATACTTGGCACCAACAATTTTTCACTACAATAGTAGGCTTTATAATAGTAGGTAGTGGGCATCTTTATGATCAATGATGATGAAGATGATAGTAGCTAGTCAGGCAGACAAACAAACCCTACCACCGACCAACCGAGTACACAAACATGTACACCCCGCTGGGAATCGAACCCAGGAACCCTGAGTCTGAGACTATCCGGTGGTCTTAACCACTAGACCACAGAGGCGGTTAAAAGCGTTGTTCCATTATACAAGCTACTCGCACCACTCAATGAAAATATACTTATCATATTATATCACTATGGTATTGTCAGTAACGAAATCAAACTTTATCTACTAAATATTTAAGTTTAATTTTGGTTGTGTTTTAGTTTATTTTTTAAATTTATAACCAGTCACATTGGTTTACGTTTCCGGGTGAAGTGTGACTACATCTTCGTCACTTACCTACTAACAGGTGAGTCGTGTCTCCGTTGTAGAATTAATAAAAAAACCGACTCACGAAGATATGTTGCCCGTTTCACAGCTAGCAATCGCATAAGGATGATCAGCTTTTTAATGTTTACTTCCCATAAATAAGCAGTAAACACGACCAGTTGTAGTTACGTAGGTGTGTCTACGTATTGCAGATTAATACAAATAGCTTCTACCTACTATATTTAGATGTAAGGGCATCGGTCTTAGGCAGGGCTGTCAAACTTTTTACGTGTAGGTTATGAGCTCACGTCGAATACACAGACACAATAGAATTTTAATTGTTATCGGCCACCTGCTGGTCGCTCGACGCTCAAGGGGTTAAGGTATAATTTTTAATGAATAATATAAAAAACCAGCCAAGTGTGTGTCGGGCCACGCGCAGTGTAGGGTTCCGTAGCCCATCTCAATAAATCGGACTCTGAGAAGGGGGCTTTTATGAACAATGGCTCATATATTTAAATGTAGATACACACCTGACAACGTTATTTAAGTAGGTCCCAATGAAGAATTTGTACTGCGCCGGTACATTTTATAAGTTGGTCGACTGTTATTCGTAAACTTGTAGAGTCTACTTAGTTACTTAGCTGTGATAGTTTTCCTTTTAATTTCGTCATATATACAACTGCCGTGATTTTTTTCACGTATCCAAAAACAACCATTTGGCTCCCCGGGAGGGGACGGGACACAATTTAGCACTTTAAAGCTTAATAGTTCGCAAACGGATGCCTCAATCAAAAAACTGTTTCCACAAACCTGCAATATTTTTAAAATTGCTATCCAACGACACCCTACACTATGGGGTAGACAAGAAAAAGATTTACATCCCCACTTCACGTGTAGGAGCTAGGAAACCTAAAAAAAAATATTTTTCCAATTTTTCACTTCACCACTTTGTCGGCGTGATTAATATATATCCATGCCAAATTACAGCTTTCTAGTACTAAGAGTATATGAGCTAGCTAGACGGACAGACAGACAGACATGGCAAAACTATAAGGGTTCCTTGTTGACTACGTAACCCTAAAAATCTTGCCTAAGTATTTTCTAAAGTAAAACATTTTGTATGGTTATAGTTAGCCTATACTCTGTCTCGCTATCGAGCATAGGCCTCCGCCATTGAAATAAGTCATCAATGTCAACAATTAATGATAATAGAACTTAACTTGAAAAAAAACTGAGAAAAATAATTAGAAATTAAAAACTAAAGACCTATAAATAAAAGATGTCCTCCAACTGTGGGCTCATTAGACCGGTCCCAAGAATGCTGGCAACATTGCCCCTTTGGATTGCCAAACTAATACGCTGGCAAAGATAGCCAGCCTGCCTTCCTGTCACTGGAGGCCTCAATAAGGCGAGCATTTAACTCTTTGACCAGCTGCTTTGCCTCAGGTCCCCATGGACCCATTGTTTCTACCGCAAACGGAAAAATAAATAATTTCGACCTAGGTTTGCGTATTTGTGCCGTTTGCGATTTTCAGCGCTTACCGCAGCAGCCCCCACATGAAGTGAAGTGGCGCGAACATGCGAGGGAGCCACGGTGTCAGCACAGGTTGCATCCCAAAATATTGTATTTATCACCAACCAGGCTTGCCAAATGTGTGTCGATGATCCCAAATCTAGGCTATGCAAAGAACGTAAGACCCTTTGCCTGACTTAGGAAAATCTGTAAGTTTGAAATATTTTCAACGATTGCGATATTAATAGAATAACAAAGTAACTATATCGTTTAAAACATAACTGTATAGCTCTCCAATTAGGCTGGCAGTCGCATCGTAAATAATGCTTGGTCTTCAAAAGTAGTCAGCCCTAGAGAAATCCAGTCCTCCCTGGAGAAATTCAGTCTTTGTAAACATTCTTTCCGATAAAATAAGGACCATTTCCTTTTATTTTGCATTCGCGCTTGAGTTTTATAATGATGTTTTATTTATTTATGCCACTTATTTTAATATATTGAAAAACATATAAATGTTTTCTCGAGACACCTCTCTCGAGAAGTTCGATGACGCAACGGTTTACACGTCCTTTGCAATCTTGAAAGTTAAGTAACTTTCACAATGCCGGATCACCGGATGGGTAACCAAATTTAATAATATCTAGGTTGTCTGTGGTTCAGAAGGCTGTTAGCAGCTGTAGGCTGTAGTTCTAAGCCTGTAATGATGATTTGATTTTTATTCGTATGATTCTGCTTCATAACTTCTGTCTACTTTGTTATATTAACTACTAGTGGACCCGGCGGACTTCGTACTGCTTTGACAGTTTCCATTCATTCCCGTCGGAATATCGGGATAAAAACTATCCTATGTGTTAATCCAGGTTTTACACTATCTGTATGCCGAATTTCTTCCAAATCTATCCATCCGTTACAGCGTGAAGAAGCAACAAATATACACACATACACTCAAACTTTCGCATTTATAATATTACTGTGAATAAACTACCCGTATGCCGAATTTCTTCCAAACCTATCCATCCGTTACAGCGTGAAGAAGCAACAAATATACACACATACACACAAACTTTCGCATTTATAATATTACTGTGAATAAACTACCTGTATACCGAATTTCTTCCAAACCTATCCATCCGTTGCAGCGTGAAGAAGCAACAAATATACACACATACACACAAACTTTCGCATTTATAATATTAGTGTGATTTTGTAGCATCTATTTTGACTAAACTATGATTTATAGCTGTAATTTATCTTTGAGACTTTTATATGAATTACGTTGTGTTGTCTTTGGCGCTTCATTTAAGAATACAACACATATAATTAAGATTCCCATAACATCTAAATTGTATCATTAACCAAGAGTGTGCTTTACTCAGCAATAAAACGTTCAGTCTTAAATAAAACTGCCAGAGTAGAGAAGAAATTGCAATTAAAGAGAAGTACAATAGATAGAGTATTTACTGAAATCTCGTTAGTTGGAAACCGCCCTAGGCAGGTGGCTAACCGACCACAGTGCACAAAGCACAGTACAACAAGAATTTTTTTATACCAGAGCCCATCTAAGTGAATGCTATGACTAGTTAATTTATTTATTTTATTTATTTATTAACCAACAAAGCAATTACACAAAAATATCCAGAAAACATAAATTCCACTTACAAAAAATTAGCTACGCCCTACTTATAGGTACTACTAATGCACACAACATAATTATTAAAAGTTCAATCTTAAGTAAGAGACATCCCTTAGGAGACGAGAAAACTTAAGATTAATTAATTATTCATTAGGATTACGTATAAATACCTTCTTTAACATTAAATCACAAAGCATTTTTGATAAGATAAAATAAGATACATTTTTATTGCGATAAAATTGTGTAAATATATAGCGGATGTTATGCTTGTATATAAACATACAATTTACTTTAGACGGGCATGCAATTTTAGAAGGTAGGTACATATTTATAGTAACCGAAATATTCACTCAAGGTCAAGAAACATAGATAGTATACGAACAAAAGGCACACTTTTATTAAAAAATGATCTTGATCCTGACAATCTTTTGATAGTTAAGATTATTAAAAATGCGATTGTTAATAAAATTTTAATTAGGTACAAGATATTGTTTTCTAAAGACAACAACTTTTACGGAACTTGACGTTTCAACCCTTTGCAGGGTCCATGGAATAATATAAATCAATGTGTAAAATAAACGCGAGTAGATTCATAAAAGTTATTTCATTCGTATACAAATACCTTGAAGAAGTCTAACATACAATCTACTTAGTACAAGTAAAAAATATCAAATAAAAATAAAGTCAGCATTCATCACCTGATTTTTATTGAAGACTAGCTGTGCCCTGCGGTTTCACCCGCGTTAATTAGCGTCTGTTCCACTCCTATTAGTCATAGCGTGATGTAATATAGCCTATAGCCTTCCTCAATAAATGGACTATTTAACACAAAAAGATTTTTTCAATTCGAACCAGTAGTTCCTGAGATTAGCGCGTTCAAACAAACAAACAAACAAACTCTTTAGCTTTATAATATTAGTATAGATGTGGCCTACTGTGAAACATGATTACCTAGAAATAGCATATTCACTTTAGCCTTGATAACGTTCAGGGAACATGTTCGCGTAAATAATAATGTTCACAATGAAATTTAACCACTTTTACGGATCTACTCGCGTTTATTATACACATAATAATTTGATTAAATGTGTAGTGTTCGCGTAAACTTTAGAAAACAACAAATATCACAATGTTAATTGTTATGTTTATCTATGTTAGTATGTTAGTTAGTAGTTGTAGTATTGATCCCACTGTTCAAATCTAGACTGTGAGCAGCATGCGGCCTACCTCCCACGCACCTCTAAGGTTAAGGGTGAACTTTTGTTCAACAATCATATCTATTCTCTTCTGCGTTCTATTGTGTCTTCACTTGCTGTTGAAATATGAAATAGTATTTTCTGAAATAAAAGCGAATCATTATAATAAATTTTCTGATAGAGAATGCGTTACTTTTTTACTTCTGTTTAGATAGTTCGCGTTTTGGAGTCTTTATTATAGCGTGTAGCGCAAACGAGTACCAATTTTTTTTTGACATTCTCTGTATGCAATATTGAATTTTATGTAATGTAATTAAGAAATGTTTTTAGAATGAAATAGCGAGCATGACAACCAATCGGTGGGGGGGACCTTAGCCCGACACCATTGTTCTTCTTTTCATAATATTGTTATTTGACTTTTTATTTTTATGTCACTTATCTTATGTATTTTGTTTTCCAAATTTAGGTTTTTAGTTTCTTATTTGTTCTATTTTTAATTAACACTAACAAATAACACATAAAAAATAAAAAATAAAATCTACCACAAATTGTAAAATTTCCTCAATAGACTTTCAACTTTATGCCTTAGGAATATGTGCGAAAATGAAGAAACTTGACAGTTTTGCATAGTACGATGTGCAGGCGTTTGTACATGATAATTATTTGACTGACATTTCCCCTAACTACCCTTCATTCCGTTAAGTTACATCGCGATAACAATGTTCCCTACACGATACAAGCTCGGGAATCACGTACGCTTAATCCCGGGATTTCATACAATTAACCGTAATGTAATGTGAAAATAGCAGCGCAGCACCAATGTCAACAGCACGCTCGGAAACCACATCAACCGCAACGCTGTCCTGCAAATTGTGAGTACGTTTTAGGTACCAATTTGAGTCCAAAATTTTACAGTTTTATTGGTGTTTACAGGTATTTTATAGAATACTAATAAAACACTTTTTAAAGTTTAATTCTTACTAACACACATATGGATCGACGATGGTCTGAAATAAAAGATTTTTATCGTTTTTTAATTTATTATTTTATTTATTTGTCTTTTTCTAGGATCCACACCGATATATCATCTGCTTATTTTTTTTTTATCATAGTAAATATTTTTTAATAGTTGCGGGCAGTTTGTGAGTACAGTCAAGGGCATAAATATATATACGTTCCCAAGGCGCCAAAAATATCTGTACAGTTGATTAGCCAGAAATATCTGTACGATAATCCGGTCAAAAATATGTGATCATTTTATTAGTCAAAAAGATCTAGACATTTACATGGCCATAAATAAATGTATAGTGTCAGTCAAATATATGTAGGCAAATAGGAAGCCATAAATATCTAAACACGCAACTCTCACATACATAAGAACCAAACCCAAGCCAAAAATATCTATACTGTCAAGGGCATTAATATCTATACACGCAACTCTCACATACATAAGAACAAAACCCAAGCTAAAAATATCTATACGGTCAAGGGCATTAATATCTATACACGCAACTCGCACATACATAAGAACAAAACCCAAGCCAAAAATTTCTATACAGTCAAGGGCATTAATATCTATACACGCAACACGCACATACATAAGAACAAAACCCAAGCTTAAAATATCTATACAGTCAAGGGCATTAATATCTATACACGCAACACGCACATACATAAGAACAAAACCCAAGCCAAAAATATCTATACAGTCAAGGGCATTAATATGTATACACGGACCTTATTGCCAGTGGTATAAAGGTGTATAGATATTTTAACGTCTTGGGGACGTATATATATTTATGCCCTTACTGTACACATAATTCGAATTATCATTCACATTAAAACTATTTTTAAGAGGTATATAGGTTATATCAGCACTTCTGTATAAATACTGGCCACTTACTCGTACCTACTTAATGATAATAATGTATTCGAATGTCAAGTTTGCCATTGATATGCGTCAATTTGATTTTATAAAATATTATTTCTAGACCTTCATATTTTTTTTCACGGACGCTGTATTGAAATAATTATTATATACCTACACTATGTCACACTGGCAGTTAAGAACAAATCTAATGGTACCTCATAGGTTAAAATCCGTCCAGCCGTTTAGGCTACGGAGGGTGTCAACAAAACAGACATACATACATACATACATACACTTTGAAAACATAACCCTTGTTTTCTTCGGACAGTCGGGTAAAAATATAACATTTTGTACTTCTGAAGGCACAATTCATAACAAAGTGGCTCTTATGAGCTAATAAATACTAGCTCATAAAATTGAAAATGTGATCTTTTATATTATGCAATAAAAATCTAAGTGTTCTTTTTAACCACGTGTGTGATTTTACGAAATCAAATAAATTAGCGAAATCGATAGAACTTTATTATTATAACCTACGTCTTGTATTAATATGTTGCAAACAAAATTCAGCATCGGACAAACGGTAACGTAATATTTACGAAAAAAGCCACATGAAAATCTTGTATGGTATATGGTTGTGAAGCAGAATCTAAAATAATAGGGTGAAAGGTAAAACAAATGACACGTCAATGACGTCACGATCAAAATGAAAAGGACAAAGCGATCATGACAGAACTGTACTCTTTTCGGTGATTGTCATAATTCAAAATTAGAAAACTTATTTGTTTAGATATTTTTGACTGTATAGATATTATTACCCTTGACTGTATAGATATTTTTGGCTTGGGTTTTGTTCTTATGTATGTGAGAGTTGCGTGCACAGAACACCAGTGTGGTTGCGTGTATAGATATTTATGGCTTCCTATTTGCCTACATATATTTGACTGACATTATACATTTATTTATGGCCATGTAAATGTCTAGATCTTTTTGACTAATAAAATGATCACATAGTTTTGATCGGATTACCGTACAGATATTTCTGGCTAATCAACTGTATAGATATTTTTGACGCCTTGGGAACGTATATATATTTATGCCCTTGACTGTACGGGTAGATATTTTACTAATTTGAATAGTTTTTTTTGTATATTGTGCCAGAATCCATTTTGATGTACTTATCATTTTTCATCATTTTCTATTATTTTTTACTGTAGGAAATTATTTTTGAATCGGACACTATTCAGATTTTCATTTCCTCCCTCATTCGATTTGTCTACATTATATGTATGTATGGAATTATAAAGCTGTCGGTGAAGAAATTGTGACGTTGACAAAACAATATTTAACTAAATAATGCTTAAATAGTTTTTATGAATAAGGGGGTTAAAGTCTACATATACGTTATACATTGTGTGTAGTGTACGTCGTCAGCATTGGCTTTTGTGTTTGAAAGATAAAGAGATGAATGTATTATCTGAGCCTGCGATCTAATAATTATTCATGAATACTTATCTCGGATTTCTGGAGTCTAAATACGGCGGGTCTGCAGTTTTTTCTCTATTTCTTTTGCCAAATGTGTCTTGAGCATTCAAATTATGTACATACAAAAAAGTAAACGTCAATAATACCGCATGAAAGTGATTGAGGATATACCGAGCTGACTATTCTAGGAGCACTGGAACCATGGTCGTTGTAGTCTAGTCTTTTTTAAATAATAGTAAATAGGCAAATGAATCCATTCCATTTGATGCGAATTATGATAGGGCATCTTCCAATATCTATATATTAATATTGAAGCAAAAACTTTGTACCCCTTTTTACGAAAATTGCCCGGACGGAGGAGTATGAAATTTCGCACACTTATAGTTTACTAGCTTTTGCCCGCGGCTTCGCACGCGTGGACTACATGCTTTTCCTTAACATTATTTTAACAGTATGTAGAGAAAAAGTAGAAAATGATGATGATAAAAATAATGTAATGTGAACGTGCGTTTCTTAAAATTATTTCGGTAAAATTGTTACACGTCAATGTTTAACATTGATAAGTTAGGTCTATCCCTATCCCGTCCCTATTTAATTCCTATATCTATGCGTTGAGCCATTTTATACTTACCAACAGACTGTAAAGACTTAAAAGTATTTTTAATAATTTTGCCTTTGTAAAGACTTTTTTACACAACATTTCATCCCGCATGATCCTTCCCCAAGGACAGAATTCCCAAAAAACCTTAATTTGCGTTAATCTTCAGCCCAAACCCAAAATTCGAAGATACTAACTCAAAACTGACCGACTTTTATACAAACTTTCATCCCTTATTTCACCCCCTTAGGGGTGGCATTCACAAAAATCCTTTCTTAGTAGATGCCTGCACAATAAAAAGCATATATGTGCAAAATTTCAAGTCTCTAGACGATTTCATTATTCCCATGACTTCATCCCCCTTTTCACCCTCATGGGCATGTAATAATCAAAATCGCTGAGACACGTGTAATTTATTTTTTAATCTTCAGTCCAAACACAAAATTATAAGATCATTACTTCAAAACTGACGGATTTTCATACAAACTTTCACCCCCCTTTTAACCCCCTTAAAATTAGAATTTCCAAAAATCCGTTCTTAGTGCTCATCTACACTACCAAAGGAACCTACGTGCCAAGTTTCATGATTGTAGCTTCAGCCGTTTGGGCTGTGCGTTGATGGTCAGTCAGTCACTTTCTTCTTTTATATATTTAATACTAGCTTTTGCCCGCGGCTTCGCACGCGTGGACTACATGCTTTTCCTTAACATTATTTTAACAGTATGTAGAGAAAAAGTAGAAAATGATGATGATAAAAATAATGTAATGTGAACGTGCGTTTCTTAAAATTATTTCGGTAAAATTGTTACACGTCAATGTTTAACATTGATAAGTTAGGTCTATCCCTATCCCGTCCCTATTTAATTCCTATATCTATGCGTTGAGCCATTTTATACTTACCAACAGACTGTAAAGACTTAAAAGTATTTTTAATAATTTTGCCTTTGTAAAGACTTTTTTACACAACATTTTATCCCGCATGATCCTTCCCCAAGGACAGAATTCCCAAAAAACCTTAATTTGCGTTAATCTTCAGCCCAAACCCAAAATTCGAAGATACTAACTCAAAACTGACCGACTTTTATACAAACTTTCATCCCTTATTTCACCCCCTTAGGGGTGGCATTCACAAAAATCCTTTCTTAGTAGATGCCTGCACAATAAAAAGCATATATGTGCAAAATTTCAAGTCTCTAGACGATTTCATTATTCCCATGACTTCATCCCTCTTTTCAACCTCATGGGGATGTAATAATCAAAATCGCTGAGACACGTGTAATTTATTTTTTAATCTTCAGTCCAAACACAAAATTATAAGATCATTACTTCAAAACTGACGGATTTTCATACAAACTTTCACCCCCCTTTTAACCCCCTTAAAATTAGAATTTCCAAAAATCCGTTCTTAGTGCTCATCTACACTACCAAAGGAACCTACGTGCCAAGTTTCATGATTGTAGCTTCAGCCGTTTGGGCTGTGCGTTGATGGTCAGTCAGTCAGTCACTTTCTTCTTTTATATATTTTTTTTAATAATTTTGCCTTTGTAAAGACTTTTTTACACAACATTTCATCCTGCATGATCCTTCCCCAAGGACAGAATTCCCAAAAAACCTTAATTTGCGTTAATCTTCGGCCCAAACCCAAAATTCGACGATACTAACTCAAAACTGACCGACTTTTATACAAACTTTCATCCCTTATTTCACCCCCTTAGGGGTGGCATTCACAAAAATCCTTTCTTAGTAGATGCCTGCACAATAAAAAGCATATATGTGCAAAATTTCAAGTCTCTAGACGATTTCATTATTCCCATGACTTCATCCCCCTTTTAACCCTCATGGGGATGTAATAATCAAAATCGCTGAGACACGTGTAATTTATTTTTTAATCTTCAGTCCAAACACAAAATTATAAGATCATTACTTCAAAACTGATGGATTTTCATACAAACTTTCACCCCCCTTTTAACCCCCTTAAAATTAGAATTTCCAAAAATCCGTTCTTAGTGCTCATCTACACTACCAAAGGAACCTACGTGCCAAGTTTCATGATTGTAGCTTCAGCCGTTTGGGCTGTGCGTTGATGGTCAGTCAGTCAGTCAGTCAGTCAGTCACTTTCTTCTTTCATGTCGTATGGCCTCTTACTGTGGGGAACAGCGGCTGATATTGAAACTATATTCATTTTACAAAAACGAGCAGTAAGAACAATCTATAGACTAGGTTCAAGAACTTCTTTAAGAAATCTTTTTAAAGAGATTGGTGTGTTGACAGTGGCTTCTCAATTTATTTATAATTGTATAGTTTTTGTACGTTGCAATATCAATTCATTTACCAAACACGGTGACGTACACAATTTTAATACTAGAAGTAAGACAAAACTTGTGATGCCACTGTTCAGGTTACAGAAGGTCCTTGGTTCTTTCTTGGGGCAAGGTATACACTATTATAATAAAATACCAAACACTGTACTAGATTTACCTCTAGATAAGTTTAAAAAACATGTAAAGTCTTCTTTACTTAAAAAAGGTTATTATACAGTCAGAGAATATTTAGATGATAAAACAGCCTGGCTATAACAAGAAACGCATACTTTACTACTTTTTATAATAAAAAATTATACTGATATGATAGCCTTTATAAACAGTGTCCTACAGATAACAAATAGCGTTACGTTAAACATTTCAATTAGTTTTGATTTAGAGTAGCTTGGGTGTGTCATGCTCTCTTTATTGTCTCTGCGGTGGTGGCATGTGCGTCGGGTCGTTACGTTCCCTAAAATATGGTTGAGCGAAGCGATGGCTGATTCATTATGTCATACTCGTGAACGGGTGCCGCCTGTGGAGGCTGGTCTGCTCTTGCATACTTGTCTTAATTTTATTATTATCAACTATAGTTTAACTTTGTTTTTTCTTAGACAGGTTTTGACTTTTACTAGTACTGTATGACATTGTAAAAAATTTAACTGGTAAATGGTGTTTTTGCAAACTATTTTTTTTTTCTCATGTGATTGTCCTTTATATTATGTGTTTTTTTTTTTTTTTTATTTGTGATGGAAAATGTCCTTTTATGATAGGGCATTTTCCAATATTTTTGACGATGTAAGGGAGAAAAGATCTGGACACTTGCTGAGTTTCTTGCCGGTTCTTCTCAGTACAAGATCTCCCGCCCAGAGTAGACTTACGAACCGATGGCATAATGACGTTCATAAGAGCTATTTGTAGCCTAAACTGAATAAATGTGCAAAATTTCAAGTCTCTAGACGATTTCATTATTCCCATGACTTCATCCCCCTTTTAACCCTCATGGGGATGTAATAATCAAAATCGCTGAGACACGTGTAATTTATTTTTTAATCTTCAGTCCAAACACAAAATTATAAGATCATTACTTCAAAACTGATGGATTTTCATACAAACTTTCACCCCCCTTTTAACCCCCTTAAAATTAGAATTTCCAAAAATCCGTTCTTAGTGCTCATCTACACTACCAAAGGAACCTACGTGCCAAGTTTCATGATTGTAGCTTCAGCCGTTTGGGCTGTGCGTTGATGGTCAGTCAGTCAGTCAGTCAGTCAGTCACTTTCTTCTTTCATGTCGTATGGCCTCTTACTGTGGGGAACAGCGGCTGATATTGAAACTATATTCATTTTACAAAAACGAGCAGTAAGAACAATCTATAGACTAGGTTCAAGAACTTCTTTAAGAAATCTTTTTAAAGAGATTGGTGTGTTGACAGTGGCTTCTCAATTTATTTATAATTGTATAGTTTTTGTACGTTGCAATATCAATTCATTTACCAAACACGGTGACGTACACAATTTTAATACTAGAAGTAAGACAAAACTTGTGATGCCACTGTTCAGGTTACAGAAGGTCCTTGGTTCTTTCTTGGGGCAAGGTATACACTATTATAATAAAATACCAAACACTGTACTAGATTTACCTCTAGATAAGTTTAAAAAACATGTAAAGTCTTCTTTACTTAAAAAAGGTTATTATACAGTCAGAGAATATTTAGATGATAAAACAGCCTGGCTATAACAAGAAACGCATACTTTACTACTTTTTATAATAAAAAATTATACTGATATGATAGCCTTTATAAACAGTGTCCTACAGATAACAAATAGCGTTACGTTAAACATTTCAATTAGTTTTGATTTAGAGTAGCTTGGGTGTGTCATGCTCTCTTTATTGTCTCTGCGGTGGTGGCATGTGCGTCGGGTCGTTACGTTCCCTAAAATATGGTTGAGCGAAGCGATGGCTGATTCATTATGTCATACTCGTGAACGGGTGCCGCCTGTGGAGGCTGGTCTGCTCTTGCATACTTGTCTTAATTTTATTATTATCAACTATAGTTTAACTTTGTTTTTTCTTAGACAGGTTTTGACTTTTACTAGTACTGTATGACATTGTAAAAAATTTAACTGGTAAATGGTGTTTTTGCAAACTATTTTTTTTTTCTCATGTGATTGTCCTTTATATTATGTGTTTTTTTTTTTTTTTTATTTGTGATGGAAAATGTCCTTTTATGATAGGGCATTTTCCAATATTTTTGACGATGTAAGGGAGAAAAGATCTGGACACTTGCTGAGTTTCTTGCCGGTTCTTCTCAGTACAAGATCTCCCGCCCAGAGTAGACTTACGAACCGATGGCATAATGACGTTCATAAGAGCTATTTGTAGCCTAAACTGAATAAATGATTTTGAATTTTGAATTTTGAATTATATATTTAGATATATATAAGATAGAAGATTTTGCCCGCGGCTTCGCACGCGTGGACTACATGCTTTTCCTTAACATTATTTTAACAGTATGTAGAGAAAAAGTAGAAAATGATGATGATAAAAATAATGTAATGTGAACGTGCGTTTCTTAAAATTATTTCGGTAAAATTGTTACACGTCAATGTTTAACATTGATAAGTTAGGTCTATCCCTATCCCGTCCCTATTTAATTCCTATATCTATGCGTTGAGCCATTTTATACTTACCAACAGACTGTAAAGACTTAAAAGTATTTTTAATAATTATGCCTTTGTAAAGACCTTTTTACACAACATTTTATCCCGCATGATCCTTCCCCAAGGACAGAATTCCAAAAAAAACCTTAATTTGCGTTAATCTTCAGCCCAAACCCAAAATTCGAAGATACTAATTCAAAACTGACCGACTTTTATACAAACTTTCATCCCTTATTTCACCCCCTTAGGGGTGGCATTCACAAAAATCCTTTCTTAGTAGATGCCTGCACAATATAAAGCATATATGTGCAAAATTTCAAGTCTCTAGACGATTTAATTATTCCCATGACTTCATCCCCCTTTTCACCCTCATGGGGATGTAATAATCAAAATCGCTGAGACACGTGTAATTTATTTTTTAATCTTCAGTCCAAACACAAAATTATAAGATCATTACTTCAAAACTGACGGATTTTCATACAAACTTTCACCCCCCTTTTAACCCCCTTAAAATTAGAATTTCCAAAAATCCGTTCTTAGTGCTCATCTACACTACCAAAGGAACCTACGTGCCAAGTTTCATGATTGTAGCTTCAGCCGTTTGGGCTGTGCGTTGATGGTCAGTCAGTCAGTCAGTCAGTCAGTCACTTTCTTCTTTTATATATTTAGATATAGAGAATGATTACGGAATGTTAATATTTTTTTTTAAATTATGCATAAAAAATACATTAAATCAATAAAACAAACATTACACACACTACTATGTATTTGACAAACACGCATTAAACTCTTTTCAAAAATTTCAAAAATGGAAGAGGAGCGGCCGAAGGCGTCCGGTGGTAGCTAGCCAGGCGGAAAAACAAGCCCTACCACCAACCAAACCGAAGTACACAAACATGTACCTCCCGCTGAGAATCGAACCCGGGACCTCTGGGTCTAAACCGGTGGTCTTAGCCATTAGACCACAGAGGCGGTTGGCATAGGAGGCAAATGACTTAACTGAACCTTATGTTAAGCAGAAGCGGAGTTCAGATGCAGAATTAGCTAGTCGGGCAGGAAGCAACTTAGTTAAAGGATTTTTTATCTTTGTCCTAAAAAATATTATTTGTTAATAGAAATATTTAAACTGGTCTCGAGTCAATGCCACGGGTTGGATACAACGATACGATAGTCTTCTACTTCTTCTTCCACGATAGTCTCTAAATGATAGAGCCTTACCCTTAATGTCGGAGAACTGCGGATTTAAATCCCACTCATAGAATTATAATAATAATGTTGTCACAGCTCTGTAACAATTTACAAGGGACAATGCTTACGGTCCTTTTAATTTAAACCTTGTAACTTGTGATAAATAGCGGGGCTTGGTTGTCTGAAAAGGTCACAACGTCATTTCTACTAGATTACTACGTATTTTAAAACAGAAAAAATGGTCATTCTCAATGGTGAATTTCAATTTAATTGACATTATTTATTAGTACCGCAGACTTGCTTTGCACTACAGCTAGCGTTGGCTAGAAGAGATCTCTTCTAGAGGCAATCTCCACCTTTGTATATATCTTGTGTAAGGAGTGTTTCAATGGTTTGAATATAATAACTATAATATCATGAAAATATACACTTCTTCACACTTCACGCCGTTATTATGGCCACACGACAATAATTTTAATCTTTGTAGTAACACAAAAAAGCTGTCTAGAGTCATTCTCAGATCTGAATTTGTTTTATTCTTTCCCTTCTGCATTGTACTATCTGCTATCGCAACCATTATTCACGGAGTCACCTTATAAAACTTTGTCTTATTCAAATTATTTAAAAATTTGCATAATACAAAACGAGTTTGATTCAAGGAACATCAGCTTGCGTATTTCACGGCTTGTCGAGCTTTTTAATCAAAAGTCCCGGTAGTATTTTCAAGGGAAAAGTGTATACTTAGGTGAACGAAGGTAGGTAAGGTACCTACGAAAGAATCAATGAAATTTTAATATCGCAAATGAAATCTCAACGGTTATAATAGTGGTTGGAAAATAAAAGGGAAAAAGCGCTTAGGCCCCCGATCTTCCTTCTGCGGAGCATTGATTGCTCCCGCCATAGCTTTGTAGTTGAATATAAAAAGGCGCTTGGTGAAATGCCAGGGCGATGAAAAGAATGGACGGTTCGCTATAGTGAAATATTATGAAAGCACCAAGGTCTGTGTACACTGCTTGGCAAGGTTTTAAATACTTGCTTCCCTTATGAATTAATTGCTTCTGTAGTTTGGGATTACGTTGTGTTTTGATTATGAGAATAGAAGGGACGTGTAGCTGAAAGATTTTTGTAATATAGGTAATTAATATTCGCCAAAATCACAACTGTAATTACCAGTGATCGAATGAAGAGGGCTTAATTATCTAAAGTTGCTGACAGGACAAGACTAGGAGTGGTTAAAACCACTAAAATATTGTTAATTTATTTTTATCGAATCCCGGATTCTTAAAATAGTTTTAACTCTTAGTAGTTTTTCTTCTTAGTACACTTCAAATTGCTCGTGTTGAAGTATTTCATAGCAATTTCCAGGATAAGAGGAAGGGGTTCCTCCTTCGGCAAAATTCGATGTCAATACTAATGGAAAATAAAACAAAAGTACTAAAGTTAATAACATTTTGGTAGTTTTAACCTCTTTTAGGAATGTCTTGTTACACAACTTGTAAAGGCAACTTTAGGTAAATTAGTCCCCTCGATTCCGATCATTGGCCTTTATATTACATTCGTGTACAAAATGTTAGTATCATATTTTTCTTTGTTTCTTAAGGGGGTGCCGCGCAAAATTTCGAAAATTTACGTGTTTTTAAGTCACTGGTGCTAGGCGCTGAATAGGTCATATGCATTAAAAGAACTAGTGTAGGTTAGCTTGATCCTTTCACAAGGCCATGGCTGTCTTGGAATTTGAAAAAAATACCCAGAAACTGCATAAACAATAAGTACATAAAAGTAATGATACTTATCTAAAAACTTATTTCTTCAGAAACTTTGTAAATATAGCACAAATGAAACAATGACCCGATACCAAAATGTTTGTATTGATATTCCGCAGGCAACTGTTGTCTTATTTTTCAATTAAAAAATATGAATATGGAAATATTAAGACTTTTATTATTTTTTACCCAAACGCCTATGATTTTACGAAAATAAACATTGCTCTAATTCAATCACCAGCCTACTCTGTGTGCGTGCGTATTCTTGTCGTGCGCCGTTGTCACACCACTGCCACGCGCCGCTCGCTCGCTATCATAAAGAAACTTGAAACTCGCAGTTTTGCGTCCGCGCTGCACCCCCTGATTTAAGCATAATTTCATTATTATGACTAAGACACCAAATACTGTTTAATTCGAACTTTAGACCAACATGATAGTCACTATAAGGATCGCCAACAGTTTATAATTATATGTAAGTGTATTACTACCTACCTTCATAATAGTCAGCAACAACAGTTGATGAAGATTTTAGTACCCCGACCACATCAACTAACGAACAACAATGCCACTTACATTGTTATTTTGGCGACAGATATTTTTTTTAAGTTTACGCGATCACTACACATTGAAATGAAACAACTTTTACGGATTTACTCTCTTTCTGCTCTTTCTACGTAAAACGGAACGCACGTGATTAAATTAAAATGAGGGTATACAAGCTACCAACTAACTATGAGACCACTACCACCTAAGTCTCCCTATGCCCGGAGCCCGGAGATACCCCCCACTGCTGAGTGTAGACCTCCTTTCGTATCTGCCACTCATCTCTGTCCCAATCCATACGCATCCATCCATCCATGTCGGTCCACAGAGGCAGTTTATTATGAATTAATTTTTCATACTCAACATTAATGTATTACAAATGCAGGCACAGCAATTAAGATAGGAAGTGGAATTACCCATATCGTTTAGTTACGTCAAGGCCATCGATGCTTATGCAATGTGGGGAAACCCAATCGCTGTTTTCACAGTATTTCGGTACCGTTACGATACCAGACAGTATCAAATTCGTATAAGAACACTTTCGCTAAACGTAAATAGGGTATTTGAGTACAATGAAAATATAGATCAAACTGTTGTTAACTTAGCAGTAAACATTTTTTTTAAACCAATTTATCCAGCACATAATTTTAAAATAAGTATAATTTTTATAAAAATCATTTATAAAATAATTAAATTGTTATGATTGACCACGTGATCGAAAACGCACGGGATTGGTCGTTGGAAATCAAAGATGTCACTCGAAGTTTTGTATGGTGTGATTTGACAGCTAACAGTTTGTTTACTTGCAACTGACGTCACGTCATCACGTGACCTGCATGCATCGTTTTGACGCCTATTTTATTTATTTGAATTTTAATGTCGATTTTCATAATAAATAAAGAAATTCACAACGAATTAATCAAATTGCAAATATATTATGCTATAATAAACCATTAGACATATTTTTCTAAAACCAGTCAAATAACCTATTGAAAAGTAATTAGTCAAACCAACTAAAAAATGTATAATAGAAGCTGGTCAACTTCACTATACTTCACAGTAGTACGCACGTAAGATGACATGGGCTGGAACGGTAGAATAGAGCTACTTTTGAATCAGGTGTAACATTGATAGCTCCTGTTCTCTAAAGTTGTCTTCCACATGTAGTTCAACGGAACGATTCTGAAGGTAATCCCACTAGAGACGCATATGAGATACCGAGACTAGCAGCTACTTAAGGATTTATAGTTACGATCAATGACATATCGTCAGGTTAGATCGAAAACCGCTTAACTCCATCGGACCTTATTTTCCAGGGGGCAAAAAAAACTGTTATTCACGTTTTTCTTGAATTTAAATAAAAATGTGGTTGCGAATTTAAAAGCACAATTAAAACGAAACGATACGTTCAGAAATTCCGCGTCGAACGATACCAAAAAGTCATTTTCGACCAGAAGTGGAGATAAGAAGTTTTCGATCTAAGCTGACGATATGTAGCACCATTCTACAGTACTATTGTGTTTAGGGACTTATTTAGCTGGCTGTACCTTATTATTTATTTATTTGCCTAGCACATTGTTTTAATCTTATGTATACGCTCGTATTGTTTGCACCTCCGATTTAATGTGTCTATATCTGTCATGTTGTAACTTTATGCAACAACACCACGTCTAGAACAGGTCATGCATGCATAACCTGAGGAATTAGTGATTATGCCTGATGGTGGTTCTCATATCCTTCAAAAATAAACATAGTAAAACAGGACACTGCTGCTTTAAGGCAGAAGTAGATCTGAGAGCAGTAGCAGTAAAATTATAAAACAAATTATAAATAGAAATTACGAAAGAAAAATATAACTAGGTAACATTTTTATTACAAATGCTTTAAATTACCTTTGTTTCAATGGTATCCCTGTGTTTAAGTAATTACTTTCTTTTAAAATTACGCAAATATTTATTACGCAAAAGAATGGAAGACAAGATACGCTTATTGACAATAAAGTCAAGAGTCTTAAGTACGATGACTTTTGTGTCTGCAGATCTTTATCATGCCGTCTTGGTGAGTTTTATGAGTCTTTTGACTATTTTTTAAATTATGTCGTTAAAAAGTGCAAGGATATCGTATGCTTATCTACATATAAGACTAGATTTATATCCACAAAAAATATATGTAGAGAAGTTTACCAAAACGTTTAGGTTTGTTGTATGGTAGGGATCTAACCAAAAAAATTGACTATAGCTTGTTACAAAAAGCTCCCGTTCCGATCCGAATCCCTCGACGAATCTAATACAGAAAGATGATATGCTTGCGTTACGCCGTTCCCTCTAGAAACCCTCTGACGGTGTTTTGATCACATGGCTGGAGGAACCCTTTGAGTTTCTAGCTGCTCCCAAAAAAGTCCGATGAAAAGGGCGCCTGAAGCCATCAGTAAAACTTTTCCAAAATATTATATATTAAAAAAAACATTTAGATGACCAACAGTTCAATGTTATATATCAACAATATATAATAGGTCCACAGGGTGGACAGTCCATAACTTACCACTTTGGCCTAATGCGACTGTCATCAAATTTTTCAAATTTTCAATTTTTTTAATTCTGTAAACTTTAAAAAAGTGCCTGTGAATCGTTCAAATATTTTTCAACCTACTACCCATTTGGGACGTCTATTTTTTTAGCTGTGACATCTTATCATAACATCAAGACTAACGTCATATGTTTTTATTCCTATAAGTACTTAAGTATAATAAAAACGTATACAGTTTATAATAACGTGTGTGTCGCTTGTGTCGTGTCTATTAATTTGCATACACGTGACGTCATGTAATTGGAAGTCAGCGTTGACGCGATCACACGCGACACGCTTATAATTTGTATGAAAGGCCATACACGCCTGTTGCACAGGGATCACGTCACGACTCGTGTCTTTGTTATTATTTTTTATATATATCTAAGGATACACAAAGGAGGAAAGTAGAGCATATTACCATGCTATAGCATAGTAATTCAGGACTACTCAAACGGCAGACACCGCGTAGATAGTCTGTAGTCAGACGTAAAATATTTCAATTCAGTAGAGAGTGTAGAGTTTGTGTAACCATGGCTTTAATAAAATTTTAATGGAAGGTATGAGTAAAGTATTCTACTTACTGCCATATTTAGTTCTTTATTGGTTTTCAAAAAATAACTTCGGTTAAAATTGTCTATTTGGTTTTCAAAAAATAACTTCGGAGTTTGTGTACGATACCAAATTGTATGAGCGCCCTTATATAAATTCAGTGACGTCACACTTAGTAGACAACGACGCCATCTTATTTAGTGTGTGCAAGCGGGCCTTTACGGAAGGGCGCCGGCCGTCTGCCCTGCAGGGTCAAGGATCCGGGCGGTTCGAGTAAACGCCCAGCTCACGGCCACAAAGTGCTCATGATCTGTGAACATGATTCATTAAAGCGCCGCTTTAAAAATAGCTCGCGCCACGCGACGTTGTGCGCAACTGCACAGATAAAGCACATTCACCTGGTCGTGATGCTGTTTCGTTTCAATTGTGCTCGTTAATAACAAAGTCACCACTTTGGGCAATTTTAACAAACAAATAAAAATGTTGTTTGTTTTGGTATTGCTGTTTCTAATATTTTTTTTAAGTAGTCTTTTTTGGCTTTTTATTTTTTTAGTTTTTTATAGGTTAGGTACATATATTTAACCTTTTTTGTAACCATCAAAGAATCTCTCTTTGTAAACTTTTTTGAAGTGGCTTCGTTTCTTTGCAAAGTAAGAAAATTTCTCCGCTGACTAATAAAATGATATTCCTCCAATACCTCTCGTTTCAGTTTCAGTAAATATTTTGGACTTCACTGAGACAGACCTCAAGTGGGTTTCTTGAGATAATTTGACAAGTGACGTTGCTTTCCGATACTCATGTACAGACGCCTGCACATGCAACCTATCCAAAATTGTAAAATTTCTTCAATAAATGTTCGACCATATGCCATATACAGTAAAGTTCAAAGTCTACTAAGAAATTTGACAGTTTGCTGATGTAAAGGCGAGTGTAAAAGGCGAGTGTACTCAATCGTCCATTGGCTGCGGTGGACATAATAAAAAACCGGCCAAGTGCGAGGCGGACTCGCGCACGAAGGGTTCCTTACCATAATCTATAAAAATATTTCAAGTTTCTACCTGTTATCGTTATTAAGACGGTGAAAAAAATTACGTTTGTTGTATGGGAGCCCCCCTTAAATATTAATTTAATTATAATTTAATTATTTATTTTTAAAGTGAATAATATAACTCAATATTCTGTGAATATTTCAAGCGTGTACCTGGGGGTCGACCGCCTAACACTCTCGCTTTCGATCGCTTTAAAGGCGAGGCGAGGAGGAGGCGTCATCTTGTCATTTCGAAAGCAATATGAAAGCAATATCGAAAGCTATAGGCTACAGCTTTCGATATTTTTCGATATTATATTTCGATATTATATTAGAAAGCGAGGCGAGGGCTTCGCCTACAAAGCGATCGAAAGCGAGAGTGTTACGCGGTTGGGGGGCTGGTTCTGTTGCCGTTATCAATATCGAGCAAAAACGAGCAAAAAAAAACACGTTTGTTGTACGGGAGCCTCTTAAACATTTATTTTATTCTATTTTTTAGTACTTCTTGTTATAGTAGCAACAAAAATACATCATCTGTGAAAATTTCAACTGTCTAACTATAACGGTTCATGAGATACAGCCTGGTGACAGACGGACAGACAGACGGACGGACGGTGGAGTCTTAGTAAAAGGGTCCCGTTTAACCTTTTGAGTACGGAACCCTAAAAAGCATGTATTTCCATGTTCACATCATATAAGAGTATTCTTAACGATTACTGATTGGAAATTATCGTGTATGTAGGTACAGCCTAGCGGATTACGGCTTCAGTGGACTAATCATCAGTAAAGGGGGGTTGCCCTTTCATGTGCCCTTAGATGACTGCAATAGCTGATCATCGCTGAAATCGTGCGCCTGGTTATAGAACTATATTTAGTTACTATAGCACTTTGCACGCGCCTTCGTCCACTTTGATTACGTATTTTTCCGTATAAAAGCTAATACTTCATTTTCTACCAGTGAAAGAATCGAATTGGACCAGTAGTTCCCGTGATTAGCCCGACAAACAAACAAACAAACATTATCACAAACGTTACCTCTTTATTAATAGTAAAGATAGATAGATATAGATATTATGTGTAGCTTTAATCTTTAGTAGACTAGAAGAATCATGAAGGTATACCTACAGAGGAGAGCAGGCCAGCTGGTGTCAGTTCCCAAAAATCAGAAGAGTTATGATAGAATTTTTTTTTCCAATTATGATATTTTTGGTAATTCAAAAGGTGTGTTTTCTTCAGGTCGGCAACACAAAAGCAACATCCCCGATGTTGCTGATGTCCATGGGCGGCGGTGACCGCTCACCATCAGGCGGCCCGCCTGCTCGTTTGCTAACTGATAATATAAAAAAAACGACGGGTTGCACTCTGGGAGTGCCGGCAGAAGTGAAAACTTGAATATTAACGTTGTGCATTTTTGATATTTTGGAATGGTTAGGGAATAATTTTGCACGAATTGCTTTAATTATCAGTATAAAAGTACTCTCATTTATGTGGTAGAATACAATATTTATTTATTGGGCTATCGTACACAAACATGACAATTTATATTACATATATTAAGTTATATTAAAAAAATTATATTACGCCGCGCCAGCTGTCTACTCTCCATCCGGCTTACGAATTTTCGATCAGGTCACGTGACCTGACGCGAGTTTAACATTTTTTACCCATTCCTCTACTCTCCATCCGTCTTACGAATTTTCGGTCAGGTCACGTGTCCTGACGGTCACGTGTCCTGACGCGAGTTTAACATTTTTTACCCATTCCAAAAAAAGTGCACAACGCCGCTAAAGAAGTTTTCACTTCAAAAATACAGAAAATTAATAGCAGTTACGAAAGAAAAGACATAATAAAAAATCGTATTTGCAGCACTTGAAAGAACGTCACATGGTGGCAATTTTCTCGATTTTATTTTATATACCTATGTTCACTATGTTTTATAGAACCTACCTAGTAAAGAACTGTTATCCTTTTCCGGCGGGTTGTTAATGACATTAATTGATTAACTACATAAAATATTTAAGTGAAAATAAGTTCTGACTTAACTTGACGACCTCCTTGGTCGAGTGGCTTGCACACCGGTTTTCATGGTGTCGCCATCTCTGAGGTCCCGGGTTCGATCCCCGGTCGGGTCAATTTAGAAATACCTGTTTTTCTAAATTGTTTCGGGTCTGGGTGTCTCCTATGTATAATAAGTATGTATTTAAGTATATTAAGTATGTTTATCCGTTGTCTAGTTAACCATTTTATCGAGTTTCTTAAGGAAGCTCTTGTTGGGGCTAGATAATTGGTGTGAGTGTGGGAAACATTTATTTATTTATTTATAAGATAACCGTTTTCTACAAAAAGGCTGTATCGATTTGCCTATGCACGTGTATCGATCGGATCATACTTCCCGCCCGTTTCATATCTCCAAATGTGACTGCATTTATTCAAGCTTAATTTTCTCTCAGTGACTCGTTAAGTTTTTCATATTATTACTCAACTCCATTTGAACTTTGAAAGCCTTGATATTTTATGTTCGATTTACTATGAGAAGTTATAAAAACACAAATGTTGAAACAAATTCCACGCTGCACCCTTCTGACATTCCGGGTCAGGTGATCTTCCAATTGAGCTATCGTGGTTCCAACCAGCCCGCCGAAATTATTCAACACTTTTTACTTTGAAAACCAAAAGCGCCCATTCAATGTCAACAACCGTCACTAACATCCGATCATAATATTTTTACAAATGTTAAATATCAGTTAAGAAGTAAGCAAGCTATTTATAAATGTTCAAATAATTTTTCTATATAAGTAATTTGTTCGCAACAAAATTTGCGTTAAAAATTATTTGAACATTTATGAGAAGTTATTTTAAAATTTTGCACTTTTATTTAGTCATGAGTTTCCGTTATTTCAGCGAATCTAAACCAGTGGGTCTATAAATGGTTTTTTTCCGACAATGTTGACAAAGACTCTTTTAAAATTCCTTACATATCTTCAACGTAAAATACAAACGTATAGAAAGTATAAAGATACACCATTATAACAGCAACCATTCAAAAAAAATCCTTTCTGATTCTAAGAAATTGCTTATAATATCTCCAATATAGTATAACGTACGCATAATGTTCGTTCTTGCCAATATGGAAGTTAAACGTGGACTAACAATGAAAGTACCTCAACATAACTTTGATTAAACCTCCATGTCTTAGTTAAAGCCTCTTCCGTCACGCGTCAACATTGTCAAAAGCCATGTTAAGTTAATTCTTGTATGACAATACCATAGCAGGCGCCTGCGAAGTTATAAAATCAATAAACGCTAATTTGTGATGCAAAGTCTCGTGCGTGGGTAGACACATCAACTTTGAGAATATATGTCTATCTTAAAGTTTTTTAAATCAGAAAAAAAACTCAAAAAAGTTTAAGCTTTGGGTCGATTCGAGGCATTTATGAATTTGATGTTATATAACCGCCTCTGTGGTCTACTAGTGGTTAAAACCACCGGTTAGACCCAGAGGTCCCGAGTTCGACTCCCAGCGGGGGGTACATGTTTGTGTACTCGGTTTGGTTGGTAGTAGGGCTTGTTTGTCCCTGGATACCACCATCTTATCTAAATATAACATCAATGTTTGCAGCATTCTTGTGTTCCGGCAGCTTGAGTTGAGGATTCCGAGTGAAGTGCGCTTCCACCAATTGGCCTTATCATCACTTGACATCAGGTGAGATCAAGGCTAAATGCTTACCAGTAAAATATTTCAAAAAAAGAAAAAAATATTTGATCATTTAATAATAAATAAACTATCTTATGATACCCTATTTATTTGATTCAAAGTTGCACTAATTGTTGGATTATATTGACCTTTCTCACTGATTATCGTCTGAAAGCTAATTTAATCATTCATTGTTGTTGGATGAAATTGTTTATAGGGTAGGCTTGTGCTGTCTTAAATCTGCTGCTGTTAAGATAAGAAGTAAGAGTCGACACAAGGGCACAATAATCATAATATTTATTTGCAGCACGTTGTGCATACATGTGGTCTTGGTTGAGTATAAAGTAAAAGTAAAAAAAAATGCATAATCTGTTTTTTAATACGTAATTATATCAAAACCTATTGTTTTGATTTATTAAGTTGTATAAGCTTACTAAGTCCATTAAATAGAGCTATATTTAGATATAACATATATATAATACTTCATGTTTTCAAACCTTAATAAACTTATTAAAACGTAATTAAGTTGTGCACATTTTCTTATAACCCTTAAATGCCTATTTCTAACTGATCCTCGACGTGAAAATGTTTATATCTGATGCCCAATGACGTAGCTGTTTGTCATTTAATTAAGCTCACTTTGGCAGGAGAGTAGATATAGTAGATAGTGTTGTCGCATATTCATTTGCACGGGTTGGATAAAACCGCAATATTTAATTAGTACCCCGCATTGTCAAAAGGTGAGAGTTCAAATCCAACGCAAGGAAAGTTTTATTCATGAATTTTTTTCTAAATATTTTTTCTGTTTCAACACTACGCATAGATCTAACAGAGGCTAATAAAGGTGGGTTCGAGCAATCCGAGCATACAATAGGTATGTAAAAAAACCCTGTTGATCGAGATTCATTCTTTTTACGTAATCATTTTAAAAAAATAAGTAAAAAAAAATTTACCTCGATAAAAATTTGTTAAATGACAAAATTTACATGTCAATACCTTTGCCGGCACTTCGGTGACTTCGGTAGGTAGGTAGGACCTTTGGCGCTGCCGCCATTGATGGAAAGTGTGTCACATTTATAATATTAGCTAAATTTTGGAGTAATTTGAGCCATTTCGGTACAAAAACTACGTTTTAAATTACGATAACTCTTTTATTTTCATGCATGAATAATATTGTTTTTTTTTGTTATTGTTATTTTTATACCTATGTACCCTTTGCGATCGGACAGGGTTTTTTACATATCGTATGACAAAACATGTTATATAGTTATATTTTAATAGTGTGGTCGATAGTGTCAATAAAACAACCTTATACTTATTGGTTTGTAAAATTGTTATATAGCATAGTTATGTAATATGTTACTTAAGTCTTTAATCACCGTGGTGGTCACCGGTGACCGACAAACAATAAATTTTCTATTGTGTCTGGTTTTGCGGCAGTTAACGTGTTAATGTAGACACACTTTTAGGTTGCTTTTCCTCCAGAGCCGTGCGAGATAGCTAAGCAGTGTGCGAGAAAAATATCAACCAATAGGATATTTCCTTTTCCTTGCGGTGCAAAATGGAGTAAGATTATTGGTGGGTTTTTTCTTAGGCATCGCTTAGCTATCTCGCTTGTGGAAAAGCAGCCTAAGGCGCCACCCGCCGCGCCTACTACTTGCCGCGCCAGCCATTTGTCTATTTATAACTAAGTTACAACAATTCTAGGTCTAAAGTGACTGATGATTGCAGTCTCGTGGATAATGAAAAAGTATTGACTGTGACGCACCGAGCGGAGCTAACGAATAAGACTTTGAAATGGCCGTTTCATTTTATCCTCGAGTGTTTTGTTTGTGATGTTTTCTTGGGAACAGTTATTTTTGCTGAAGACTGCCAGTGCTTGCGACTTACTCATTTTCCGACTTTTTGCGTTTTGTTTGTGCAGTTGGTCTTTTGTTTTTGCACATAATAATCTCGAGTCGACATAATTATTTGCCATGCCGTGTGTCAAAAATATAAATAAATGAAAATTCGTTTTTTTTAAATTAAGTTTAAGCTGCATATATTAAGCTCTTTTAATTTAAGCCATCATTTCGTGAGTCAAAAAAGCGGAAGACTTCGTTTGTACTGACAAAAACCGGCATAAAACTTGGCAAGGACATCTTTTTTCTCCTTTTCGACAGCGACAAATGCCCTTTCTATTACCAATAATGGAGAATACAAATAATGGGAAAGACACTTTTCATTATTACAACTAAACTCACAATATATAAAAGACAACAACAACATACAAAATAATATCTAATTTCTCTATTTTAGGTATATTTGATAATAGAAATGGATAAATTAGATATTCTATGCAGGCCAATGCATCATTTCTTATCCGCAAGTATACACAGATAGAAGATTCCCATATGTAAGGAAAGTTAACGTATAAAATTTAATATTGGGGAGGTATATTATGGGGACCAATGAAATTGACGTTTTTTTCTCACTTTATGGCTTAAAATTTTTTTTGGCTTCTTTTTTGATTCGTAGAATTGACTTTTTGTTTCATTGTAGCTTTGAAGGGATTTGATTTTTTTTTGTGAAACAAACACACTACCCTTAAATTTTTATAGTGTTAACATAAATAGATGTTAAGAAAATTTAAAAAACGTTAGTATGAAAAATATTATTTTATAAAAAATCTTCATACAAAACGTTAATTTCATAGTAAGGACCTAATAATAATAAAAGAGAAATAATAAATTGATCCACAAAAAAATAGTAGGCTAGGTGCTAACTTAGTATTTTTGTGGGTTAGGTTAGGTTAGTTTGGAGATCGATTAAATACAACCCATAATAAAATATTAATACAGTCTTGATAGATATATTGTCTTAAATCTAATACTAGAGTTAATCTTTCTTTTAATATTATTTTCATTTTGTCAATTGCATGATGCTGATAGAGATAGAATTAAAGGGTTCGAAACGTCAGGATGAACATTATCTATTATATTAATACGTGAAACATCATTATTATTATCATTATTATCATTATTATCATCATCATCATCATCATCATCATCACGTGAAACAAAAACTTTGTGCCCGTTTTTACGAAAATTGCGCGGAAGGAGGAGTATGAAATTTCGCACACTTATAGTTTATATAGAGAAGGTTATCCTAATGTAATTTTTTTTTAAATTATGCATAAAAAATACATCAAATCAACAAAAACAACATTACACACACTACCATGTATTTGACACACACGCATATGTATTTGACACACACGTATAGTTTGTCTTTAATGCGGCCGACATCTGTCATTGCCAATCCAAACTCACATTCTATCTTTTTTAATTTTTCATTGCTTAGGATACAATCCGTGCAGCCTTAATAAAATTACGGTCGAATTTCGACCACTGGGCGACCACTAGTATTAAATTAATGTGTAAATTAAACGCAAATAGATCCCAAAAAGTGGTTTCATTTCAATGTAACTATTGATTAATTATGTGTAAGTTGATAAAGTGCACTGTAGGTTACACGAGTAGTCTACGACATAGGAAAAAGAACAAGACGATTTTAAATGTACATTCTTTGAAAGAGTCTACGGTACGAGACGTTCGAGAGGAAATCTCTCGGAAATCCCCGAGGGTATAAGTAAATGAGAAACAGCAGTAACACACGGAACGAAGGTATTTGTTTAAGCTTATCCAAGCTAAGGCTTCTTACAAGTATCACAGGAATATAAACGAAATGCATCATAAATAAAAGAAAATGTTTAAAGGAGTTTTGTTGTTTAAATACATCGGTGTACCATACAAACTTTAAAGATAAATATTTTACAAACTTTATGTGCTAAAAGAAAATACAGAGATCTAGTAAGTTGGTTCCTGTATTATTTAAAGTCCATCGGGGAAATTTCAAATGGTATCGACCCACACATACGGATATTAGTGTTCGACGTACATCATTGACACTTCATTTTAATTAATTAATTAATGGCTTCGCGTTTAGCATTTAGCCAATTTCAAGTTTTTTTAATAAGTAGTAAGGGTACGATATATAATATATAAAAAACAATATATAAAATATAAGACAACATCACATATATTGTTCTGATCCCAAGATTAGTAGTTCAAGCACTTAGAAACAACGACGGTACCACAATTACCCAGACCTGCCACAATATCGAAAAGTTTTCGACATTGACCGACAATTGTACGGTTGATAGAAATTAAAATGGGAGTCTCACAACACTTATTATTACGGGAAGAACTCGGTTGAAAATCCCATTTAATTTTTACCGAATATTTCTATTTGCTAAAATTTCGAATGACATTCTTGAAAAAAGTTTTAGTAGAACGGAATGCAACCGTAACGGATACGAACAAACAACTTAATGACGTTTGCGGTATATTATTCGGGGATTACACTCAAATCGAAGCTATCAACAACAGGTATTGGCGTGTCGATACCCATTTCCCTACATTGGCTCGTAAATATTTTTCAATAAAACTTGCCACTGTTGCTTCGTCTAGGCTATTCCCAACTACGGGAAATATACAGACAGTAAATTTGCAGATATTATGTTGTTAGAATTTCAAAACTGACTGTTGTTTAATTTTGTTTATTAAATTACTTTAACATTTACCTCCTATATTCATAAAAACAATTTAAGCAAAATTTTGTTATTCATTGTTTTGTCTCTTTTTCTCAAATTCAAAATGACGTTTGTGTGACATTGACAAAACAATATTTAACTAAATACTGCTTAAATAGTTTTTTGAATAAGGGGGTTATTGGTTTAATGGGTAAACAATAATAGCCAAAATAAAAATGTTGTTCCATATCGTCGGCGAGAATGTATGCAACAATTTTTCGGAAAATTAAATTGGTTCTTATGAAACTAGCTTTATACCGTTCGCGCAAATACCCGTATCCGTGCACAAAAAACCCTTTTTCCTTTTCTACTTCATAAAGAAAATCACTGTGCAAATTTAACTATCTAGGTCCAATAGGTTTGGGCTAAGCGCCGATGAGTCAGTCAGTGGGTGAATCAGAACTTCTTTGTTCATATGTATTCTCCGTAATCTTCATCGCCGCCAAGAAATTTGGTGACTCGTTTCTTTGTCGCACCTTCAAAATACGGAATAGTCTTCTAGCAGGGTTCGTGGGTTAGGCCCACACCTTTGCCCTCCTTTTATGACAGGACGAGGCGTAAAGAGGCACCTTGTGGGCCGGCAGGACGAGGGTGACTGATGCTGCGTTGTTTTCACGCTGCACCAGTTGTCTTCGCGTCTGGACTCCATTTCCACTTAACATCAGGTGTAATGGAGTCATTTGCCAAAAAAAAAACGACGGGTTGCACTCTGGGAGTGCCGGCAGAAGTGAAAACTTGAATATTAACGTTGTGCATTTTTGATATTTTGGAATGGTTAGGGAATAATTTTGCACGAATTGCTTTAATTATCAGTATAAAAGTACTCTCATTTATGTGGTAGAATACAATATTTATTTATTGGGCTATCGTACACAAACATGACAATTTATATTACATTAAAAAGTTATATTAAGTTATATTAAAAATTTATATTACGCCGCGCCAGCTGTCTACTCTCCATCCGTCTTACGAATTTTCGATCAGGTCACGTGTCCTGACGCGAGTTTAACATTTTTTACCCATTCCTCTACTCTCCATCCGTCTTACTAATTTTCGATCAGGTCACGTGTCCTGACGGTCACGTGTCCTGACGCGAGTTTAACATTTTTTACCCATTCCAAAAAAAGTGCACAACGCCGCTAAAGAAGTTTTCACTTCAAAAAGAATCACTGGTAGTCACCCAGTGCTCGAAATTCGACCGTAATTCACAAAATATATTATATATCATATAATAATTTATCCAACGAGTCATTATTATACATACATTTTATCTCTCTGCACTCCTTCTCCATATGGACTTTAACTTTGACACTTCTTCTGTGCTTTAACTAATCTCACAAACCTTAAAAAATTCTCTTCACATATTTATATGAAATTAAACAATTTAACGACTTAAAGTTATAACCATCTCTTCTTACGGAGAGCTTATTTATCGTATCTTATCTATCTTATTCCTCTATCTATTCTATCTTTATATTTATCTTACTTAATAATTATCATTTATGTAATACCTTCGCATGGGTGAGTTATTATTGGGAGCAAGGAAGCCTTTACAATGACGCGTTTGCGCCGACGACGCCATTGGGAGCTCCCATGACACTTCGCATTATGAAGTTGAAAATGAGAACGCCAGTTGATTTTTATTCTGGCCCCATTAGCCAAGCGAACGGCGATTGTAGGCTGGTAATGAGACGTTATATAGGTATATGTATTACAACAGCTTTTCTTTTTAAATGAGCTGTGGACTTGCCTCTTCATTTATTTTAAATAGATTCACCAGGAGATTTTAAACAACATTTACACGGAACATTTACTCAGGAAATGAGTTATAATAATGAGGTATTAATTGGCAATCCTCAATGTCTCAAGACAAAAGTCTTTGACCAGTGTGTGTTGCCAGTGATTACATACGGGAGTGAGACGTGGTCCTTTACTATGGGTCTCATAAGAAGGCTCAAGGTCACCCAGCGAGCAATGGAGAGAGCGATGCTCGGTATTTCCCTGCGCGATAGAATCAGAAATGATGAAATCCGCAGGAGAACTAAAACAACTGACATCGCTCGGAGGATTGCTCAGCTGAAGTGGCAGTGGGCGGGACACATAGCGCGGAGAACCGATGGCCGTTGGGGCGGAAAGGTTCTCGATTGGCGACCACGCACCGGACGACGTTCCGTAGGCAGGCCCTCTACAAGGTGGACCGACGATCTGGTCAAGGTCGCGGGAAGCCGCTGGATGCGGGCAGCGCAGGACCGATCGGTGTGGCGATCCTTGGGGGAGGCCTATGCCCAGCAGTGGGCGTCATATGGCTGATGATGATGATGATGATGATGATGATTAATTGGCACAATATTTACACAAATAATATCATCATCATTTGGTTTTATATCCTTACTGCTGGACCACAAGCCTTCCCTATGGGTGGATAGGGAGAACGGGTCATAACCCCTTAAGCATCGAGCGACCACCAGGTGGCCGATAACAATTAAAGTTCTATTGTGTCTGGTATTCGCGTGCTCGAGCTCTTATACCACCACGCGGGCCCAGTGCGGATTGGTGGTTGTTAATGACTGCTAATGCAGCCGGGATTAACAGCTTCACGTGCCTTTCGAAGTATGGAGAAGTTTGTGATGATAAATTTTTGGTCACCCATCCGATGTACCGGCTTTTATAAAAGTTGCTTAACTGCAGCACTCGCAGACCGGGCTCGTTAACGCCATCGAGCTCCTCACGAACGCGAACACAACTAAAATAAACCAATTATAAATCGATGTGACATTTGCAAGTCAGAGACAGGTAAAGGGTTAAAGAGAGCTAGCGGTTTTATTATATACATAAGCTTGGGTTACTTTATAGTAATTAACATAATAAGTTAGTACACTATAATTTCGTAGGTGGAACCCTGGCAGACCCGTCAACCTTGAGCAAATATGTTTAATTGATATACCCTGATGTGGCTTATGGATGTACCCATCCAGGCACTCGACTTTAACCCACTTATTCCGACAGGGTGCTATAACACCTCTAAAATATTATATACTAATTATGATATTATTAGAGTTTTATTTACAACAACACACAAACGCCTGGTCGGTCTAAATTGTCGTGATAGGAAAAAAAACGATCATCATCTTTTTTGTCAAGGATTAATGAAAATATTTGTGAACGTTCCATCAGAATCTCCACAGGAAGAAATGAGTAAACAAAACCAAACCAAAATACAACCACAATAATAAAACTATTGAATTTTTTGTCGGGATGTTTTTGAGATTGGTTAAACATGGGAAATTGGCCGGTGGCTCTTGACACCACTTATGCTCGTTATTAGGGTATCCGCCCTCGAATGTGATGTACACGGGTTTATGACCTTTTGGGACAAAGAACGGTCGTGACATGGTCAAAATTGCTGATAAGTCTCTCTGAGTCAAACGTATTTGGATCAATGAAAACACACTGTTCAATAATGCATGATTGATGAAGTTATGGTTATATCTATACTAATATTATAAAGAGGAAACCTTTGTATTTTTGTATGTATGTATGTATGTATGTATGTATGTATGTATGTATGTATGTATGTATGTATGTATGTATGTATGTATGTTTGCAACGAATAAACTGAAAAACTACTGGACTGATTAAAAAAAACTTTCACCATTAGAATGCTACTTTAGCGCTGAGTAACATATGCTATATAAAAATATATAATAAATAGAATACTAAAAACGACACTTTAATTTTCCAATACAAAATAATTTGTTTGTTTCGTTGTGTTTGAAATAATGATTTCAAAGTAAAGAAAAACTTATATTTGAGTGATATTATTTTTAGACGTAAGCAATATTCAACAGTAAGCAACCCTGGCTACGCGCCTGGACGACAGAGGGGCGTAACGAGAAGTAAGGGGGGGGGGGGGGGGGGGGGTACGGGAAGTAAGTGTATAAATGGCGGCGTTTTATGTTATTGTTTATTTTTATGGTTATATTATAACAACTCATATATAGGTAAATTTTATTATGTTGTAATTTTGTTGTTTTAAACTTTCGCGTTCCATTTTAACCAAACAAACAAAGCAAACTACTTTATACTCGTAGTACTCGGATTAGAACTTTGTATGGCAAGATTTTTTTTAGTTTGTTAGATTTCTGTTATACGAGTACAACAAACTTTAGTAAACATTACCCATCTTTAAAAATAGACTATTTCAAAGCGTGATACCGCTTTGAAATATTTTGTTATCTATACATATAAAATGCTTTGTCCTGAATGACTGACGGATCAACGCATAGCCTAAACCGCTGATCGTAGAGAATTGAAACTTGGAGGGTGTGTTCTTTGTATGACTTAGCATCCGATAAGAAAGGATTTTCCGAAATTCTACCCCTAAGGTGGTGAAAAAGGGGGTAAAGTTTGTATGGGACAATGTGATTCTTGGTCTAATCTACTTCAAATTTTGCATAAACCTTTATAACAAAATTGATGGAAGACGTGTTTTGTATTTTATTGACATTCATCCCCTAACGGGGTTAAAAAGCGGTAAAAAGTCATTTTGGCGGTGATTAGCTTCGAATTTGAAATCAATGCTTCTTAGTGCTTTTTATTTAAATTACATTTTATTTTAACACATGTTTGAAAACTCAATCTGATTTTATTCAAAAAAGGTTGAATCAATATATTTAAAAAAAAATTTTAGGAGAGAGTTTGCTGTTACCTGTAAACGGCCTTTACAGCGTCACCAGACTTTTTTGGGGGCGGCGAGAAACTTAAAGGGTTCCTCAAGCCACACTGCTTGATCACGATCAAAACAACGTCAGAAGGTTACTAGAGGGAATGACATCACGCAAGCGTGCTCCCGCATTCTACTAGATTCTCCGAGTAGTTTGGATTGAATTGGGATGGCCTTTACAGGGTTACAATAGTGGTGTACGTTATAAGCAGATGTGTATCTATCAAAACCCTAACTATCCTAACTAATAGTGACCTAACTTAATATGCGAAAGTGATTTGTTTGTTTGTTTGTTATTTGTTACGCTTTCACGCGTATACTATTCAACCGATCATCATGAAATTTTGTACATATATTCCCAAGAGTATAATCAAAGACTTATTATTAAAAAAGTGAGTTTGTTTGTTTGTTTGTGTGATACCCTTTCACGCGTAAACTATTTAACGATTTGTTTGTTTTGTTGTCATTGAAACTGTTAAAGCGGTATGAAGCCCGCCAGGTCAGCTAGTTTAAAATAAAACAATTGGTCGCTTTCAAAATTTTCAGAAGTAAGTTACAGTGCTTAGTTAACTTAAGTGAAGTTAAGAGCCTTTCACTCTAACCTTGAAGAGGATCAAGTTAGAAACGTCCTGGGAACATTCCACTTCGGTTCACCAATTTTAGGTTGGTTTATAAACGTATTTTATTCTATTAATTTTATCTATAATAAGTTCGATGGCGCTCGGTCTTCTATTGCTGAAGTTAGGCAACTTTCGCAAAGGCCGGTTATCAGATGGGTGACCAAAAATGTATAGAGCTCCCGAGCTCCTCTGTACTGCATTAGCAGTCGTTAACAACTATCAATCCGCACAGGGCTTTCGTGGTGAATTGTGGCCCGTTCTGTCCATCCTTAGAGAAGACTCTTGTCCCAAAATTGGGGCCACAAAATGAGCTGGTCATGATGATAATGACGATACCAAAACGCTTCTATGCCAAAAACGAAAGTAGCTCTGACAAAATCTCAACGATTTGAGCCCTAAAAACTGTAGCTTCATTATAGCTTGTGCTCAAAAAAATCCTCTGCAGTCATAGGGCGCTATCAAATCACGATTTATTTTCCACGAGGGGCGAGGGGAGGGGGGCGCGATCGGGCTGCTGATGGATTTCACTGTCACTGGAGATACGACTATTTAATTCGAGTCCGCATCGAGTTTTTGTGAGTTTTCTATCTCGATCCGGTGTTTGTGGGGTGGTTAATAACATTTTTAAAGCGATTTGCGTTGTTTTTTGTTTCTTCGCAAAGAGTTACGTGGTTTTTTACGCAGCCATATTTTAATATATTATTTAACAAAAGTTTTTAAACATTCAGTAACCTTGTAAAGGCTGTTTGCTGCCAACGGTAAACACACTTTGAACACCATAGAGTTTAATAACTTTTAATGTAACACAAAAGTTCAATTTGCTTAAATAAACAATAAGTATATTTTGTTGAAAAGTACCTCTTAAGTGCCTAGAGTTATAACTATAACGTCGTTGCAAATTTAAAATTTCTTAAGTGTTTTTTGGGTCAAAAAAGGCTTTATACCTCTAATTTATTTGTTGTAATAACATGATACATTTTTTCTATACAAAATAAAGTCATTGTTTACCCCTCTAAAAAAACACAAAAATATTCTCTAGAAAATTTTACAGGATAAAGTTTTATTCGTTTTTCTATGATATATATTTTTATCACATAGGAGACATTAAATTTGCAACGATAATAAGCTAACATCATCATCGTTTGCCTTTAAACGATTATACTTGCCTACCGCCATTTGTCGTCCGCCATTTTGTTTTATAACTCTCTTAATTTCCCGCTATTTTCTATATATCACTCAACATGAGCAAGTTCAGTTCTATTTATGACAACATTCAACCCTCGAACCACCTGTATGTATCGTTTGCCCAACTCTTCCCAACTTTGTAATCGCGGGCAGTCGGGTAAAGTCGTTGCGAACATCGATCTCAGCTGTGGCCAAAAGGGCATCAAACAACAAGTGATATTGTTTTGCGGTGACCCGGCATTACCAAAGATGCTAAACTTACTAGATCGCAATCCACTGCACCAATAAGCTCCGCTGTTATATAAACAGTTTAGTATCCAAAATATAAATTCAAGAAAAATATTTTATTGACCGCCATTTTGTCGTTCACATTTTCATGTTCCGCCATTTAGTTTTATTAGTCACCATTAATATCCCGCCGGCGCCGCTTTCTATCTTACACTCAACATTTTAGCCAGTTCAGTTTCATTTACGACGAATCACCTTTTTTATACAGAACAATCCAACCAATCACCTGCATCTTGTATTCGCCCAATTGTTCACAATATTCGGAATCACGGGCAGTCGAGTGAGGTCGTTGCGAACATCGATCTCAGCCGTAACGAAAGGGCTGGCATCAAACACAACACGTTATATTGTTTTCCTACTTTGTTTCCCCCTTGTCGGTCATAAGTAATTCCCTTCACTACGAGGAAAAGTTACGACGGGTATCCCTACTTTACACACAGCAGCGCCTAAGTTTTTTTTAGAAAATAATTCTCACTTTGCCGGATAGAAGCCGGCTTCGGTTCGCGACCCTTTTATTGAATTCCGCAGTTGGTAAGTGAAGTTTGTAGAGCCTTAACTGAATTCCTCAAATACCTTGTCGCCTAATGTGATTATGTGGGCACTGTGGAAAGCATATTACTTCTTCGTTTCGCTCGTTTTAACTGTATTTTTTGGAGAGAGTTTGCTGATTGCTTTAAACGGCATTTTCAATGTCACCTGACTTTTTGGGGGCGGCGAGAAACTTAAATGGTTCCTCAAGCCGTCTGAAACGAAACACCGTCAGAGGTTTTCTAGAAGGAATAACATCACGCACTAGTGCATGTCTCCGTTTCCTACTAGATTCTCCGAGGGGTTCGTATCAGATCGGAAGCGGGGCAATCCGAGAGTGCCTCTACAAGCTAGGACCTCGGCTCGGGTTGACCGGGTCGTGGGAGTGCGAAAGGAACGCGTATATAACGCGTGTGAACCAGGTTGTCGTACCCTTGTTCTATGAGTACGGTGTCTTGGGCCTAAGCAAGTTTGCTGTTTAGTTTATTCTGTAAATGTTTAGTGGCATTTCGAGGATCGGGCGGGGGGTGTTCTAACGAGTGTTTCAGAAAACTTGTGGCAAATTAATAAGATTTTATTTCTTTTCATTCATTGATCATTGTTGTGTTCTGAATCAGAACAAAGATAAAGTGGTTGTAGCTAGCCAGCCGAACTTAAAACAAACCCAAATCAACCATTCCACACAACCACAAGAAAATATTGAAAAGCTCATCTATAACTTGCGTTAATCTTTTTGATTTAAGTATTAAATTTCATTGTTGTTTGCACGTATTTCTCACTTCCATCGTATCACTAACCTACAATGTACAAATAAAGTTATCTTGTATTTAAAAAAAAACATGTTCCAAGTTCAAAAGCAGCAGTTAGAACATGTTTATTTTACATTTACCAAGGCGATTGTAGTTAACGTAACGTTTAACAACAGCGGCGGCCGCTTGCAAGAGACGTTCCCTTTGTGTCGCATCCGTGTCAAACGTTGGAAAGAAAGTCCTTGCGAGTGGCATTGCTACGTAGCATTGTTACAACTGCAACACGACTCGCCTCACTTACACAGGCTTTGGCGCAAGGAATAGGAGGAACGCGACTCTCATCATCATCATCAGCTCATTTTATGTCCCCACTGCTGGGGCACGGACCTTCCCTATGGATGGATAGGGAGAACGGGCCGTAAACCCACGCGGGCCCAGTGCGGATTGGTGGTTATTAACGACTGCTAATGCAGACGGGACCAACGGCTTTACGTGCCTTCCGAAGCACGAAGGGAAACGCGACTCTATTTATCTTCATCTAACAGCTGCGACACAGTTGAGAAACCATTGTGGCTGTTATCGTACACTCATTGTATAAATTGTACCCTGTAAAAGTTCTGAATAAAAATTTATTATTAAATTTAAAATTTATCTTAGGTCGCGTCCTCGACGACTGTGGTGAGTGGCGCGGGAGCGGTAGCGGAGCGGAGAGTGGAAATGACTGTCCGTGGCGGTAGCGGGCGGCTGCATCTATATGTATGTATGTATGTATGTATGTATGTATGTATGTATGTATGTATGTATGTATGTATGTATGTATGTATGTATGTATGTATATATGTATGTATGTATGTACATATGTTTCTCTCTCTCTCTCTCTCTCTCTCTATGTATGTATGTATTTATGTTTGCAACGTCAAAAGTACTGGACCGATTTTAAAATTGTTTCATTATTAGAATGCTACATTAGCGCTGAGTTACATAGGCTATATTAAAAAATAATACTATATAAAATACTAAAAATGACAATTAAATTTTCCAATACAAAATGATTTGTTTGTTTTGTTGTCATGGAAACCATTGATATATATTTAACTCAATGATGGAAACTGTCAAAGCGGTACGAAGTCCGCCGGGTCAGCTATATCTTACACATATAAATTTCGAATTACAAAATCTGAGAAAACATTGGATACCATCAACAACTTCAGCTTACCGTGATACTTATATCTTAGACATAAAGATTAATTAAGGTTGCAAAATATTTGTACTTATTATTTACTGTCATTTGATAATGGAATTATAATAATTAGTTCAGCAGTGGACGTTTTTTGGCTGAGATGATGATGATGATGTATCAACATCATCAAATTGGATAATGAATAAAACACAATCATCATCTTTTGTTTATAATTTTGTAATGTTTGTTTGTATACGTGAGCTGTTCAAAAAATAGTTAGTGAAATGAAAAATAGTTAGAATATAAAAAAGTTTATTTACAGCTTATCAAAATATTCCCCTCCAAACCCAATGCATTCGGGTAAACCAGCTTTCAAAACATTTAAAAAACATATCTTGCGGGAGGTCGGAAAATAACCGCCGAAATTCTTCGACGGCCTCGTCTGCAGTGCTAAATTTTCGCCCACAAAACATTTTTTTTACCGTGGGAAATAAAAAAAAATCGCATGGAGCTAAATCTGGGCTCTAAGGAGGATGGGGTAACATTTCTGCGTCGAAAAAAACCTGTATAATTTTTTTATTAACGCTCCGACCGCGAACAACTTTTGTGGGCAAGTCGTCCTCTTCAAACACCCATTGCGTGGATTGCTGCTTCGTGAGAGGATCGTAGCTATATATCCATGATTCGTCAGTTGTAAGAATGTAGGATACGTTTTGCGAAGTTCCTCCTTCGAACTTTTCTAACATAAATTTGCACCCATCAACACGGCGGCATATTTGCTCATCGGTGAGAGAATGAAGTATCCATCGCGAAGCAAGCTTCCTAACTTTAAGGTGTTCATGCAGGATCGTGGAAACTGCCTGTGATCCAATGTTTAGTTCAGCATGTATCTTTCGATGCACTCTACCCTGATGACGTTTTCATGAGTTACTGCAGTTGGTGGTCGGCCGGGTCTGGGGTCATCGTTTAAGTTCTCTCGACCACGTTTAAATTCACGAAACCAATAAATAATTGTTGCTAACGCAGAAGCAGACTTCCCAAAAGCAGCTTGTAAATTTTCTTGAGATTCCTTGAAGTTTACCCTCGTGTATAATCATAGAAAATCATAGCACGAAAAGCTTCCCGCGAGACGTCCATTGTTGCAAACAAAATAAAAGTGACAGATAATCTTTAAACATATAAAATAAAATAAACTACAAATAGGTGGCCAGTGATTTTCACAAAGGAGGTTTGTGTCGAAATTAGCCGACAATCCAAAATATAGTGCTACAAGGATCTTTTGGCACGTGGATGACAGTGACATGAGAGCGTGGGGGTGAAATTAGGGTTACCAGCTACAAAAATATCCTTAGTTTTAGGGAATTGTTTAAACCTGTCTCCGTATTCCGTAATTAAATTTTAATCTAGGGAATATTGAAATGATAGGATTTATTACATAAAAGGGTTGTATTTAATCGATCACCAAACCAACCTAACCTAACCCACAAAAATACTAAGTTAGCACCTAAAAATACAAAGTTAGCACCTAAACTTCTATTTAGATGCTTATTTTGAACTTAGCATTTTAGGTGCTAGCCTACTATTTTTTTGTGGATCAATTTATTATTTATCAAAATGAAATTAAAATGATGTGAATAAAATTAAACAAAAAACAATTTTTCAAATTTTTTTGCTTTAATTATGTTTTGCATGAACTATGTCGAGAGGTTGCATACTATTAAATTCTTCATCTTCATTGTCTTCATCGTCGTCGCCTTTCTTCACTCTCAATAAAATTCGTGAATCTTTCTTCTAAGAACACCCATATCAAAATTGTCCAATTTTGTTTTTCTTTCAACTTGTTTTTCTATTTTTCCTTGGTGTTACTACTTTACTGGATGATGCTTCAGCCAATCTTCCTTCATTTTCAATTCGTACGTAACGTAACGTACGTAAAGTTATACCTGAAATCATTTATTTTATTTATTTATTTTATTTATTTATTTAATCAGTACGGCTAATGCCAATTACACCAATTAACACATGATTCAAAATACAATAAAATAGTATTAAAATTAAATGTAAAATTACAATAAATCTAAACAAAAAAAAAAAAGAATAAAAAAAAACAAAAACAAAATTAAAAGCACTAAAATCAAAGAAGAATTCAAATTCAAAAAACATTGCAATGAATACGATCAATAAAACAATACAGTACAAAATAAAAATTATACATGCAAATAAAAAAATAAAAATTAATTACATAATTGATTAATAAAGACACAACTATCATACATTCATCTCACAGTACTTCAAGCATTCAGATAGAATCACCTTCCATTCATCCGCAAACACATCACAATCCGGGCTGGCGTCCAGAAGGGCATTGAGCGCAGTAAGGGTTCGCGGTATGGGGGATCTAGCACGGGCAACAGTTCGACACAACGGGACAGCAAACAGTTTATGTTTTCTGCTCCGGCGGTATTTATCAATGACGAAAAATCGATATTTTCTCCTTCAAAATATTTTCCTTTAATAATTTGAAGGAGAAAATATGTTTATTTACCAAGTAATAACGGGGACATTTACAAGGTATACTATGATATCACTTATCTGTTGCAGCTGCGACGCGATCATTTACTCTTTCAAATGGAATACTCGGGGCGCTAGATTGCTTTTCTTTCATAAAAAAGCCTTCACTTTTAGCACCACCTCTCTAACTCCACTTTTTATTTCTTTTGGCATATTTTGAGATATTTTTATAAAAATAAAAGCACAAAATATCCACAACAAACATCAACTCCAGCTGTCTGTCAAAAATGACGCTTTACAAGATGACGGCGTTAGTTCTGATTTCGGCCACGTGCCAAAAGATCCTTGTAGCACTATAGTTTCATGAAAGAAGAGATTGTATTTATTCTGTGGCTATCAATTTTCAGAACAACCTAGTATAACCGAATTCATATGAATTGTGTGTGCTTACGCATTAATTTTTTTATAAAAATCCCTGAAAAGGCTTCATTCTCCAGATTGTCGAGTTTCAGCATTAATTTTTTTATAAAAATCCCTGAAAAGGCTTCATTCTCCAGATTGTAAATTTTCTTGAGATTCCTTGAAGTTTACCCTCGTGTATAATCATAGAAAATCATAGCACGAAAAGCTTCCCGCGAGACGTCCATTGTTGCAAACAAAATAAAAGTGACAGATAATCTTTAAACATATAAAATAAAATAAACTACAAATAGGTGGCCAGTGATTTTCACAAAGGAGGTTTGTGTCGAAATTAGCCGACAATCCAAAATATAGTGCTACAAGGATCTTTTGGCACGTGGATGACAGTGACATGAGAGCGTGGGGGTGAAATTAGGGTTACCAGCTACAAAAATATCCTTAGTTTTAGGGAATTGTTTAAACCTGTCTCCGTATTCCGTAATTAAATTTTAATCTAGGGAATATTGAAATGATAGGATTTATTACATAAAAGGGTTGTATTTAATCGATCACCAAACCAACCTAACCTAACCCACAAAAATACTAAGTTAGCACCTAAAAATACAAAGTTAGCACCTAAACTTCTATTTAGATGCTTATTTTGAACTTAGCATTTTAGGTGCTAGCCTACTATTTTTTTGTGGATCAATTTATTATTTATCAAAATGAAATTAAAATGATGTGAATAAAATTAAACAAAAAACAATTTTTCAAATTTTTTTGCTTTAATTATGTTTTGCATGAACTATGTCGAGAGGTTGCATACTATTAAATTCTTCATCTTCATTGTCTTCATCGTCGTCGCCTTTCTTCACTCTCAATAAAATTCGTGAATCTTTCTTCTAAGAACACCCATATCAAAATTGTCCAATTTTGTTTTTCTTTCAACTTGTTTTTCTATTTTTCCTTGGTGTTACTACTTTACTGGATGATGCTTCAGCCAATCTTCCTTCATTTTCAATTCGTACGTAACGTAACGTACGTAAAGTTATACCTGAAATCATTTATTTTATTTATTTATTTTATTTATTTATTTAATCAGTACGGCTAATGCCAATTACACCAATTAACACATGATTCAAAATACAATAAAATAGTATTAAAATTAAATGTAAAATTACAATAAATCTAAACAAAAAAAAAAAGAATAAAAAAAAACAAAAACAAAATTAAAAGCACTAAAATCAAAGAAGAATTCAAATTCAAAAAACATTGCAATGAATACGATCAATAAAACAATACAGTACAAAATAAAAATTATACATGCAAATAAAAAAATAAAAATTAATTACATAATTGATTAATAAAGACACAACTATCATACATTCATCTCACAGTACTTCAAGCATTCAGATAGAATCACCTTCCATTCATCCGCAAACACATCACAATCCGGGCTGGCGTCCAGAAGGGCATTGAGCGCAGTAAGGGTTCGCGGTATGGGGGATCTAGCACGGGCAACAGTTCGACACAACGGGACAGCAAACAGTTTATGTTTTCTGCTCCGGCGGTATTTATCAATGACGAAAAATCGATATTTTCTCCTTCAAAATATTTTCCTTTAATAATTTGAAGGAGAAAATATGTTTATTTACCAAGTAATAACGGGGACATTTACAAGGTATACTATGATATCACTTATCTGTTGCAGCTGCGACGCGATCATTTACTCTTTCAAATGGAATACTCGGGGCGCTAGATTGCTTTTCTTTCATAAAAAAGCCTTCACTTTTAGCACCACCTCTCTAACTCCACTTTTTATTTCTTTTGGCATATTTTGAGATATTTTTATAAAAATAAAAGCACAAAATATCCACAACAAACATCAACTCCAGCTGTCTGTCAAAAATGACGCTTTACAAGATGACGGCGTTAGTTCTGATTTCGGCCACGTGCCAAAAGATCCTTGTAGCACTATAGTTTCATGAAAGAAGAGATTGTATTTATTCTGTGGCTATCAATTTTCAGAACAACCTAGTATAACCGAATTCATATGAATTGTGTGTGCTTACGCATTAATTTTTTTATAAAAATCCCTGAAAAGGCTTCATTCTCCAGATTGTCGAGTTTCAGCATTAATTTTTTTATAAAAATCCCTGAAAAGGCTTCATTCTCCAGATTGTCGAGTTTCAGCATTTCATTGTCCAGATTATTTGCTCTGTACACCATTTCCAATAATAAAAGCTTAACAAACGTTGTCTCTCTTAAAATTCTTACTTTTTGTTATATGTGAGATTAAATTGATTATTAACATGTTTTGTTCCTAATTTCAAATATTTTAGTTTAAAAGACGTGAAATAGAAATTTACATATCCATGTCAGCCATCTTTGAATTGCACCAAACAATGCCATCTCTTTCATACGTCTCCATTGGTGTCTTATACAGTTGCAACACAAAATGATCGGAAAAACCGGTAGCTTTCCAAGGATTTTCTAAGCATTTACCTGTGGTGAAAAAAAACTAATATCAATTTAACATTTAACAGTTAGTGACTCTTATTACTTAGACAATAAAGTTTATAGAACGTATCAACTGTTGTGAACGTTTGAAATGGTCATCGGTGTTAGTGTCCAAGAGTTATAAATTACAAGGAGTATGCTTTTAACTGACGCGTTAAACACTTTATGTTTGTGCAATAATATACTTAAAGTTAATACATAGGACTTATTTTACTTAAATATGAAAACCTTTTTGACGACGTCGTCGTTGCTCGATCGACTCGTAAACAGATAATTGTATTTTTATATACATTTTCTTAATGTATGAGACACGCGTCATCGTGTGACATCATAAGATCTACCTGGAAGTCTTAATGACTTAAAAACTAATATTACAAGTTCACAGTATCAAAAACGGCTATTCAAATTCATGATTGCAAAAAAACATAATGATAGTTAATTATCTTTAATGTGAAACAAAAGTTGCACTCAAGAATGAGCAGCAGGGAATCTGTGATTTGAAATAATGATGTCAGTCAATTATTTTTATGAGTATTTCGCAATCATAATACTTTAGAATTCATATGCCAAATCTTTGTCTAAATATGTAGATTCATAGTATTCTTAAGGATATCTTCGAGATCAAGACAATGAAAGCGAAGTTGGTTGCAAGTATTCAAAAATATTATATCAAATGTAGTGAATCTAACGAATTTTTTTATTTGTATCATTGTAATGCTAACCTACTTCTCATGAATAAATTATTCTGATTCTGATTCTGAATAGGAGGAGACTGTAATATAATCGTTTTCGATTTTTATAAACGGATATTTTCGACCTCAGTATGTAGGTTTTTGATGATAGCTGCTTGCATACTGTTAAAAGCCAACAAAAAGCATGAAATAAAAAATTAAATAAAAAATTTCAAAAACCCCCGACACAAAATAATAAAACGTGAAACCCTATAAAAAGAAGGCATCTTGGATTTAAAATTTGTCTTAGTACATAGTATTCTACTAGTCAAGCCCTTTCATTTGATACCCATATTGAGGGAGTTGTGAAAAAAATATGTAATCCGCACATTTTGTGACGGCGGCCATCTTGGACTGATTTTCATGAAACATGGCTAAGTACACTCGGGATATAATTATCTATGACAAAAAAAAACTAAACGAAAATCGGTTCATCCGTTTGGGAGCTACGATACCACAGACAGATACACAGACAGACACGTTAAACTTATAACACCCCTCTCTTTTTACGTCGGGGGTTAAAAAGGTTAGGCGATGAAAGAAAGTAACATTTTGAGAAACACATCGAGATTGATGTGTTGAGTCGAAACCAGAGATTTAAAGGCTTCCCAGTTCGGCGTTTCTCGCCCCAACTAAAACGAAATAGCTAATCCATTTACTTGCAATCGCTTTCTGTCCTATTCGACGAGGCTTTCCAATGTCCTCCATGTTCGATACTGAAAAAGTGTTGACATCTCGCTTATATTTTTCTAGATTTCGCATAAGGAAAAAAAAGGTATTGGCAATTTGTCTCGAACAATTGAAATTACAATTACAACTCTATCTTCACTTTTCACTAAACAAAAACATTTAATATGAGCTCGAGCGCGCGATTACCAGACACAAAGAACAGCCAGTTAAAGACAGCCTAATAATCTACGAATTCTTCAAACAAAAAAAATTAGGAAATATCTATGCACTTTTACTGTTGTATACCTAGTGTAATTCAAAAACTGGACGAGTTATGAAAGGGAAACCAGACCGTCACTTGTCTTTTGTTTACCAAAGATTATGTATTTTAATGGTCTGACGGTCGCCGTTAGTTGTCTGATGCATTGCACAGTTCAAAGAAGTGACTTTTTACCGCTCAACTTAGACAGGAAAACGATTCAGTCGAATAGTTTGGAGGGGGATGTGAGTCATGTTTGCTGTGACGTGCGTATTCCGACTGTCCAAGTATTGATTGCGTTGAATGGATGCATCCAAAACTATCGTGCAGACGCAAGTGGTTTGCCAATAATTTGCGGGCACTTCGGATAAGGATTTGTATTGAATGGCTCAGACATATAACTAGATGATATACTCGTACTTATGTGGCTGCTATAAGCCTGTAAGCACACTTACGATCGATGGGAACTTAAAATTATATATCGCCTCTAAACCTTCGTAACTGTTCCGTAATGATGGATGTTGTAAGTGTGTCTTAGTCGACATGTTATCTGAGACAAAATAGAGTATGTGTAAGAGTATTTTAAAAATACTAAATATTAACTTAAGTTTTAAAAGATTTAAGTCTTAAAAGTCTACAAACTCTAAATGTTTCTCATTAATTAAAGATTTTCATAAACAAAACAACTCCAACCTACACTGAAAACAGAGCTTAGAGCTAGTTTACTTTTGAGACGTTCATTAGTGTTTGAGAATGAGTATTCAGTCGTTTTAATGTTACGGTAGCTTGTATTTTGATGCAAAATGGAGGTCTTTGCTCATTTCATTTAATGTAATTTCTTAATTACACTGTTTGGCGTTTCAATATAATATATTGAGTTACAATTTTGAATTCAGAGAATTTACAAAAACACAAATGTTGAAAAAATTTCCACGAGCAGGAATCAATTCAATTGGAAGAGCACCTGACCCGGAATGTCAGAAGGGCGCAGGTTCAAATCCTGCTCGTGGAATTTTTTTTAACATTTGTGTTTTTGTAATTTGTTCGCAACAAAATTTGCGTTAAAAATTATTTGAACATTCAGAGAATTTTATTTCAACCTCATAAGAACTTAGTTTACTAATGACCTTACAAAATAAACTTAACTAAGTGTAGTCCAGTATAACGCATTACTTTACTTCATAACTTTAAATCAGGGATTAATAATAATCAGTGGTCGCCCAGTGGTCGAAATTCGACCGTAATTTTATTAAGGCTGCACAGATTGTATCCTAAGCAATGAAAAATTAAAAAAGATAGAATGTGAGTTTTGATTGGCATTGACAGATGTCGGCCGCATTAAAGACAAACAATACGTGTGTGTCAAATACATGGTAGTGTGTGTAATGTTGTTTTTGTTGATTTAATGTATTTTTTATGCATAATTTAAAAAAAATGAAGCATTCGGATAACCTTCTCTATATAAACTATAAGTGTGCGAAATTTCATACTCCTCCGTCCGCGCAATTTTCGTAAAAACGGGTACAAAGTTTTTGCTTCACGTATATAGATAATAATATAATACTAATAAATAATTTTATTTTCTCACCACAAAATAATGTTAAGAAAGGTTTGCTTAGGCTAGCTTAAAATACAATTCACAGATTATTTTGTGGATAGGCAATAGATTGCCTGTCATTTAGAGCACCAGGTACTCCGACCTCAGACAGGCTGTTTATAGAATACATGTCGTTATTTCAATATTATTAAAGTATAATAGCTAAATTTAAATAAATCTATAACAGAAAGGTGTGTTACAAACATTTATATTCTTACTTACTTGTACACACGGCGTCAGATCAACCTACCCAAAACTGTCAAATTTCTACAATCAATTTTGAACTTTATTGTTTAGTAATAAGAATCAATATTCATTGGAGAAATTTAACAGGTTTGGGTAGGCTTAACGCCAACACTTTCCTATAGGTTGCTCCTTGTTTAATTCATTCGATGATACGGACTGTACAACTTGGTCAAAGCAAAATTTCGTGGTTATCGAAACTAGCAAAAAATCTAACACTAAACTTACCCCTATAAATTTTCTACAAGAGCGATTAGTATACATCATACCTTACCTTTTGAATTCCAACTGTTGTCTGCTCTATAATCAACAAACAGCCGGATTTCAACGAAAATCTGATACCAAAAGCGGCGAGTGAAATGACACCGCAATTTTATGTTCAAACTCCATGCAAGCACAAAATAAAGGAGAGAAAAAAAAGACAGAGAAGTACGTTTTAATCACAGGGCAGCGTAGGCAGCGCGCGGCCTGCGGAAGCTATTTGTCATCCATCAACAGTAGATGGGGACGCCAAGTGCAGTCCCGTGTCAACTTTGACTCATTACACAATCGATCCTGGCGGAGCAGTTGGCTTCGGTGCGCCTAAATAACCTATTAAGGCCGTTGTTCCTTCTTCTCTGCATTAGAAATAACTTAGCTCTATTACAGAATTGGCGGGGGGCATTTTGAATTCTGCACTCCTGGACAGGGCATAACGCTAGTAAAATAGAAATAGAGTAGATGAATAAACGTATGGGATTGTGAAGCCTATCAAATTTTCCTAAAAAATTTAATCACCTCTGTGGTCTAGTGGTTAAGACCACCGGTTTGGACCCAGAGGTCCCGGGTTCGATTCCCAGCGGGGGGTACATCTTTGTGTACTCGGTTTGGTTGGTGGTAGGACTTATTTGTCCGCCTGGCTAGCTACCACCATCTTATCTAAATATGTCGCCATAACATCAATGTTTGTAGCATTGTTGTGTTCCGGCAGCTAGAGATAAGATAGCCAGTACCTCACTAGTTGAGGGTCCCGGGTGAAGTGCGCTTCCATCATTGGCTTTATCATCACTTAACATCAGGTGAGATCAAGGCACACTGTGCTTACCCGTAAATATTAAAAAAAAAATGTAATTAATTAATATGTTTCGTTGTCTTATGTCAACCTCAATTTGACTTCCATTTTTAAATTGTAATGTTACTCGCTTTTTTATTTCGTGCATAGGTACATTTATATAATCGTGAAGCATCATGTCATGACATACATATTTTATATTTTTGGTCTTCACCTATAATATAGTGACATTTGGCTCTTTTTTAGACTCAGAACAATTTTAATTTAAATGTAATGGAGTAAGTACATTATGTTGGTGATCAATTTAAATAAATAAATAAATCTCATTCGATAATTATTGTTTTCCATTTGTATTCTATTAGCTTTATGCTTCTACGGGGGTTGTAATGACCCGGGGTGTGCCTATTGAATTTCACTGCAACATAAAAAGATACTTACAGACCGAGAATGAAAATGAATCAAAGTTGAAAGGAAGCACTCGTAAATTGATACCACAGTGTAAAAATTATTCTCACCGCACCGGTTCAAAAATTGCACAACCGTTACTAAAAAGATGTTTTTCATAAGATATGCTCAGTGTATACTTATAAAAGGTCACATTTTATCAACCGCAAATATTTTGAGGATAAATTCAACGACATAAATAAACTATTCTCATGAAAAAACCTTAAATTATTATACGCTAGTTTTCAAGAAAAACGTCAAAAGACATTTCGATTAAAAAACACCCCTTACGTACTTTCGGTAGTTTCAATTCAAAGGAGCCGAAAGAGAGGCCGCTATGGGTGCTCTTACTTATTCTCTTACTTTTCCTAGTAAGAGATATAATATTTTATAATTTTAGTGTTAGGAAAAGTAAAAATAAAAACTAGCCTGATTTTTTTTAAATGGCTTTATTTTTCTGATATAATTAGATGTTTTGTCAAAGTATTAGCGGTTGATAAAATGTGACCTTATTATACTACTTGAAAATAAAGTGGACAATGGACATTACTTTCATATAAAGCTGCGCAAGTGAATAAAGACGACATTTTGGAACAGTGGAGTTTACGTGTACATAAAGTTTTTGTTTCATTCAAGTGAACCATGACGTATGCGTTCAGTATTTCCCTTTAATTAGTGATTCCTGAATTGCCGTTATAAAACTATGCTTGAATGACTCAGCGTTGTGTCTGAGTCAGAACTAGTTACCATTATCTTTAATGTGTTAACGGAGTGCTGTAATTGTTTAATCATTATTTGTAATGATATATCCACATCGGCCCACTTCATCCGCGTTCAGTTCTGGTAGGCGCCGTTTGTTCAAAACTTATCGCGTTTCGTGTTTCATAGTTGTTTCTGTTGCAAAGCGATTGAGGCTATAAACAAAAGTACATTAATTTCTAATATGACTTTTTTTTAAAGAATTCTGTAATGCGACTAGAAACTTAAGTCTCTTCGAGCTGTAGTGACCAAGCAATCCCCGGAGATTTTCTGGGGCTGGCATTAAGCAACGTATCGTACAGGCGTACCGTAACCTTACTAGATTCTCCGAGGTGTAAGTGTAGAAGAATTTATAGTTGTAAAGACAGCGGAGAACCTAAACCCGGCTCAGGGTTGCCATGTGGCGTCTTTCTTCCTATACTAGCATGTTCACGCTGTGTAGTGTAGTGTAGCTGAGTGTGTATGTGTATTGGCATTAGAACAATAGTGGGGGATTCTGTACATGATTTAGGTAGTAGTAGGTAGGTGTCTTATTGATGAATATTAAATGTTTTTGAGGTTAGTGAAATCTTATGTTATGATGACATGTTACTCGAGACTCTGTTTGACAGTAATCGTGGTGACCGCATGGTGTTGTAAACACTCTTTTACACTTTTTTTCAGTTCCGTTTTTATGAGCTTGCATTTTAAAGAGGATGTTACACTTCAAGTAATAAGGTCAACCGTCTTTCCCAGAACAACAAGACCATCCAGACATCCTGTTCATAACGATTCTTTTAAATAATCCAAATAGCTATGTTAGTTGATTTTTAGGGTTCCGTACCTCAAAAGGAAAAAACGGAACCCTTATAGGATAACTTTGTTGTCCGTCTGTCCGTCTGTCCGTCTGTACGTCTGTCTGTCTGTCAAGACCCTTTATCTCGGGAACGCGTGGAGGTATCGAGCGGAAATTAAAACCATATACTCAAATTTGCAATCCCTTGAAGCTATGAAAAAATCAAACTTCTAAGTTAACGAAAAAATAAAGATACGGCCGTTTATGTCGCAAAAACGTATATTTCGACACTCTCAAGAGAATCAAAATTTATAGGGTACTTGCCGTTGACCTAGAACTATGAAGTTTGGCAGGTAATATCGTCTGAAACTGTAAGTACAGGGAAAAATCTGAAAACTATACATATTTATTAAATCATAAAAAAACAGGGTCTTTATGCAAGGAACGGGGCTCCAAATTTTGAAGTAAGTTAACCGTGTCATGTGGAGTATCGTATGAAAGGACTTCATTTGCACAAGTTTAAACAGATATTTAATTATTTTTATGAGTTTTCGATTTATGACGAAGAATGAAAAAATAATATTTATTCTTTTTTCAGTCACCACTGATCTGGATTAAATTTGATATTTAAGTACAGCTTTTATTAGGTAACGTAACTAATTTAGGTATGAACTGTTACTATAATCACAATTTCACATATAAAACACAATAATATAAGTAACTGTAGGTTTGGAAACTGAATTTCGGGAAAAGTTCGAGACTCGATTGTACCCATAAATTTGTACGGAACCCTCGGTGGGCGAGTCCGACTCGCACTTGTCCGGTTTTTCTTATCTTCGTTTACAGAACGCGTATCAATATTGTTGTTTGCAATGTAACTGGTCTATTCTAAATAGTACCGTGAACCGGAATTGACATTGACTTGTGAGTCTGTTATGGATGTCATCATAACTCTTCGATTGTCAATACTGGTAGACATCTCGTATGCTCTCAGTTTGTACGACTACAATTGGTAGGTGACTCATTAGTTAATAGTATTATTATTATAATGTATACTATAAGATTTAGTGTTTATTAGAAACTTTTTAGGTTTTAGAAAATACGTTAATACGTAAAGCAAAAAATTTGTATCCCTTTTTACGAAAATTGCGCGGACGGAGGAGTATGAAACGCACACTTATAGTTTAGAGAATTATTATTATAGAGGTTGCAGAATGTTAATTTTTTTTAAATTATGCATAAAAAATACATTAAATCAATAAAACAAACATTACACACACTACCATGTATTTGACACACACGCATATATACTCTTTTCAAAAATTTCAAAAATGGAAGAGGAGCGGCCGAAATCTGTCAATGCCAATCCAAACTCACATTCTATCTTTTTTAATTTTTCATTGCTCAGGATACAATCCGTGCAGCCTTAATAAAATTACGGTCAAATTTCGACCACTGGGCGACCATTAGTCACTTTAAAGATCTGTTACGTGATTTAGTTTAAACGTTTAATGTTCTGGATTTATTATTGTTGTTGCCAATCTCCCGTTCTCTGCATAGCTTATGCTGTATTTAGTAACAGCAAATAAGTTTGTATGTCTTGTACGAGTTTACGGATAACACACAGAAATGTAGACAAATATACAAGACATTGAATGAACAGTTACAAACGTAAATATGTTACCATACGGACAAGTTGTTCTTATATGTTTTCGCTTCAAGTTGTCACATTTTTTTTTATTGTACACACACGAAGTTTTTAAAAGAGTTCTAAATAATTTATTTTATCTACACTAATGTTGTAACATTCTACTTATGTTTCCAATACTTGACTTATAATTACTACTGTTATAGCACAGACAACAAAACACTCAATTTAAGCAATTTCACATGATGGTATAATATCCACATCGATATCGTAAAATCTCATTATAACATCAATAAAACGCGACCAATTAACCTGGCGAGCCTTATGTCAAAATCCTCATACAAGTTGTATAAAATTTTGATATTAGGCTGGCTTTTGAAAACAGTTGGGTTATACGTGAAAACTTCGTCGCAACTACTAAACTTACATACACAAAACTCTTTGGTAAGATCTTGTGCCAATTGAATAAAAAAAGAACAGCGCGCGCTCGCTCCTGATTGGCCCTGCGCGCGCAGCTGCGCTCTCATTGGTTATTGGATGGTGGATGGATTGGTTTGGTTGGTAATTAACATTAACTTTCAAAATTGTACCATCCAAAATTTGAACAATTATTATAAATAAACTATTGTCAGCTTTTACTCTTGTTGTTTGACTAATTGCATTAGTGAAGATAAAGTAGTGTATGCAACTGCATATAACACGGGTATTAAAACACTCGTTACTATTATGAAACTCGCTGCGCTCGTTTCATAAACTCACACTCGTGTTTTAATACCCTTCATTATATGACAGTTGCATAAACTACTATTATAAAACCAACCGTATCATAATAGGTATTCACCAACAAACAATAGGATATTCTCGAAATTTATAATAAGTAATTCCTTGTTTTGAGCTTGACTTTCATTCTCATAAATTATAATCTCCAAAATATTATATTCTTAACAGGCATTTAAAAAATCCACTATTTCACATGTTTCCGTCCGTATGTCACAGCCACTTTTTTTCCAAACTATAAGAACTATACTGTTGAAACTTGGTAAGTAGATGTATTCTGTGAACCGCATTAAGATTTTCACACAAAATAGAAAAAAAAACAATAAATTTTGGGGGTTCCCCATACTTAGAACTGAAACTCAAAATTTTTTTTTTCATCAAACCCATACATGTGGGTGTACATACCCATCTATGGATAAAAATATTATGATGTACATTACCATGCAAACTTCCACCGAAAATTGGTTTGAACGAGATCTAGTAAGTAGTTTTTTTTTAATACGTCATAAAGTACGGAACCCTTTGTGCGCGAGTCCGACTCGCACTTGGCCGGTTTTTTATGTATCATAATTCGCCCACTATAATAATCCAATTTTGAATGATAAATGCAAAAATACTATTTAAAATAACGTATTTAACTTGATGAGTTTAATGTTAGACAGTTAAGGATTGATAAGTGGTGTAGTTGTAAAAACTGAAAAGGCTGATAAAATACTTTGTAAGGGCCATAAGCATTCTATGTGCCGCAACATATAGAAATAGATAAAGTTTTATTGGATAAAACTTTCATTGCTCACCGAAATATCTTTGTGCAGTATTTATGGCTCCTAGCTAGCGTCTAAAGTCAAATGATGATTGTTAACCTACTTTAAAAATGGTTAGGTATATAGTGAATTTGCAGTTTCAGTTGCATTTATTTAAAAAAATCGCTGGTCTCTTGTTGGACACACATACATAACAACAGGTCTTCCTCGTTCCATCCTCAGCCCTTTTACCATCAGTCGAGGTAAAGGAAAAACCTTTTCCGCTTGTGAAAGACAAAATTAAAGAAGAAGAGAAAAGATGAATTAAACTAGACTCTACAAACGAACCTATTAACTCAACTACTGTATAAAGTTTTTAACACTTTTTTAATTCATATGGATAAATAAGTTTCATATTGTAAAAGCCAAAAATATAGCAATTCATTTGGCATGTTGCTATTAAAGTGTGAATAGATAATAAAAATGGCACTATTATATAGACATTTCTATTCCAAACAATGGTTGGCCGTATCTGCTACGTCATATGCGTCGGCATCTCACAGTGTGCAGATATTTATCGGCGTCCGAGCAGACTAAGGAAATGCGGACGGAATATTTCCATTTAAGTTTTTTAAGTTCCTCCTCGAAGTTGTTGGTGCCGTCGCCATAGTGGTCCTTTGTTCCCGGACAATAGGAGTCTCGCTGCATGCAGGGCACAGAACGGCCACCTCATCGCATCAAGGATATTTCTCATGAGCTAACCCCCACCTAGGTACTACCGAGGACACATCAGTAGCTAAGAAATGTAGACTACCTTCGCCGTATTCCGTAGTCTGAAATACCAATTTTGAAGTGACCCTGCTATGTGCGATACGCCGTTCTGTGTATGAGCTGGGTATGCATTTCGCATTCGTGCTCGTTTCTTTTGAGACTCGGATTACTTGAGGTTTGTTGCCCGACTTACTGTGTGATATTTCAATTTTGTAACATTGTGATGTGGACGCTTTAGTACGTTGAATTGTGTTCTGAAGCTTAATAACGTACGAGAAAATTTATTAAAACTTTCAAGAATCGCAAGAAGAAGAAATTGAAAGAAGGAAGAGATGAGATGAAATAATTAACTTTAACTATTTGGAAATCGATTACAGATAGTTTGTAAGTGGAAAGTTTTGATGAATAATAAATAGAGCATTTCCGTGCTTTTAGAACACAACACAATACTTCTAATTCTAATAATTCTTCAAATTTTGGTTGTAATGGTGCCAAACCTAAATAAGAAGGAAGTAGCCAGGGGAAGAACCAGCTCTACCATCATATATGCCAAATACAATACTGGCTTGGAATTCAAATCGGGACCTGGTCGTACAACTAAACCAGGGATTCACTTAAAGTGAAACGCAGTACAACTACAGACAATCATTTTCAAACCAAAATTTTTACTGTTTTACATATAGTTTCCCTAGTAACGTTCCAATGGAACAACACAAAAAGCGTTAAAAACAATGACATTGCAGGGGCAACAGCTACATTGTTTACCGGCGATGCAGGAATAAGTTTTGATAAATTTCTCAGATAATGTGGTGTTGCAGAGCAGACCGGCTGCTGAGATAAGCCGAGCTCTATGCACTAACCGCGCTAACTATGCGAACTATAAATCAAGGTATAAAACACAAAGGACGTATATTAATTATCATTATACAGAGGCACTATCTCTTTTAGATAATGAAGAATTCCAAGAGAATTCTCCACTCGACGTGGAGTCATTACTTAATGCTCAACCATTGTTTGACGATCCTGTATTTAGTTAAAACAATGTTCTAGTAAATGTTGTGACTTTGATTTCTTTGTGAGGAAAACAACGGAAACGTTTATGTGAATTTTGTTGGTTACTTCTATACTGCTTAATTAAATTCTGTTCAGTAACAATGTTTAGAGATCAAAGTATGTGCAATGTAGCCAATCAAGAAGAAATAATACCGGAAGTTCTGTTTAGAGATTAATTAATTTAATGGGGGTAAAAGCTGAAAGACCGGCACAGTCACACTGACCCAAATAAGCTTGTAAATCTTTTTGTGCAGTACTATGTACCGCCTTCTGTTGTTAAAATAGGTAGGTATATTTTTTATCTTATATAGCAGAAATAGTCAGGATATTTAAAGCACGACTTACGTAAGGATCTTAATCTACTTACGCAACAATAACATCAGTACAATGAGCCAATTTTGTCATTTTATCTATTAGAATCATTGTGTTGTTATTTTATCTATTAGAAATGATTATAACAATGATAAAGAATTTTTTTTTTAAATTAATTTCTAAGAAATAAAGAAATATATATCAAGATATGATGCTTAATGTGACACGTACTTTACACGAGACGAGGATAATATGTAATTTTTTTTTAAATAAGAACTAGAAGCTAATTGGTTCAAAACAATATTAATGCGGAGTTCATTATAATTTTATTACATCCCAAATATTGGAGCATTTTTTTGTTTTTCCTGTGTTTAGAATCATATAAACTAGCTAAAGGAGCTAAAATAAGCTAAAAACGAGCTTTTATCAGATCAGATCAGATTGATAAAACGTAGAAGTGGCGACGAAGCGTACCTACGTAGTATTAGTTAGTGTTCTTTGACGTAGGCAAGCCTGAGTCGAGGGTCAATCGAGTGTCAGCTCTCCAGACAAGCGCTCTGCATCAGAGTGGTTCAATACATCCACCGCTTTGTAACCAATCGCTCTCTAAAATACCTGCCTTTGAACAAGAAAGCATTGTTAATAATCCACCGCATCGTAATTGAGCGTTTGATATTGAAATCATGCTCCGTCGAGAGTGTACGAATATTAAAAACTTCGTCTCCTCCGTCCAATTGTACCGATTTCTCTTTCCTCGATATATTGACTAAGTTGTTTTTTAATTTAACTTTTTAATCTTTATCGCTTTTATTGAAATCGAATATCCAATCTTCAGTGTTATCAATGGGAATATTGAATTTGAAAATTGATTTCTCATTGATATTTATCATTGTTTTATTTATAAATATTCAATCTCTTAAAGAAGTTATATTAACTTTGTTCAGAATAGAACTTGTTATATTGTTTTGTACAGTTAATGCGATCACAACACATTAATATAAATCATCTTTTACAGATCTACTCGCGTTGTCACATAAAAAGTTTGTTTATTTCCTTACGATGACGTTTCGAACTCGATAAACAAGACCACAATAAATTTAAAATCAAATCTATTTAGATCCCGGCAGTATTTAAGAACCACCAATTTAGTTACGTTTCCAATTAATTGAATAAAAATTGTATATTACAGAGGTATATCGAGTATTGAGGGAACTTCCAGATTCCTTGATTTGATTCTTATTTGTGAACATTCTAAAAGCCGACTCAATTAGCTTTACAGACAGTTCTCGACAAAGAACGGCCAACTTAGAATGGACCGAGCGCAAAACTAAGAATCCGACTAACCAAAGGGAATGTAAACCAACTTGTTTGTACCAACTTTAAATTGCATTTTAAATTTTGCTCGTTAACATTACACTCATTCGAATAAGAGCACTTCAATTATTCAAGGCATTTCTGATTTAGAGGATTACTTTTAGAACTTACGTATGAAACGACTGGAGTCTAAGAAGTTTATCGTGGAGAAACATCGATTTACTTTCAAAGGAGCGAAAGAAAATTTGAAGACTCTTTCTATTGAGTTTGCCAAACATGCAACAAAAATAAATACCGGTTCAAATACAGACATTATCGAGCTACCGGCTCGGTCAGTCGGTACAGTCAGTAAACATTCTGCATGCGCTTGATTAGGGTTACCACAAGACTTGTCTCAATTGCGGCAGATTCTTGTATATGCCGCAATTGTAAGATTAATAAAGATATATCCCTCTGGATATATCTCTATATCTATATCATATTATACCCATGGATTTACTAACGTTTATTAGCTACGGTGACCGTGGGCCATCAGGAGGGTTGTAATGCTCGTATGCCGACAGTCGAAAAACAAGAGCCATGCTTTTCGAACCCTTTGCAAGCTCTTTCAGCCATTCTTCTACCCATGTTAGGCATAGGCCTCTCTTTGTTTATGCAATTCTCCTCGCTCCTATGCAAGTCTGGACCACGTGCAACGCATGCTATTCATAATATCATCGATACATTTTGGCATGAACGTCCTTTTTTCTGTACTCTCTTTAAGCCAACATTCGGTCAACATTTTGGTCAACCTAGCGTCACTCTGTCGTGTGTAGCACACGTAAATTCCTAGACTAAAAACAGAAGCTGCAATCATGCCTAATCGTAGCAATAATCACGCTAGCCTCAGAAAACTTCGCAAAGTAGCAATGAAGCTGGCTTTAACGGTACTAAATCATAACTATCGACGATTGGTGTCTGCTCTAGGCATTGCATGTGATCTAATTGTGGTGTGCTGACGTAACGGACTCGACCAGTTGAGTGACCGCTTCGCATGCCACCAAACGGCATCCCGGTCAGACTAAATCGCCCTCATTTGTTAGTGGCCCCCCCATTAAAGACTGCCCTCTTAATTATGCAAGCTAACACTGAACAGTTTGACCACTTGACGCGTTGGTATATGAGCGTGAAACGATTCTGATTCTCCGTTTTACTGTGACCTTGACACGCATTTGAATACTGCCAATTTTGTTGACCTCCTGTTTGTTGGTACGTTATTTTTATAGTGACAATTGTAGGTGAAAGCTTTGAAGTCCGACTTTTCGTAGTGTTGTATCATTGTTTATTTGTATGTTGTATAACATACACTTTTAAATAGGTTGCATAAATTATTTTCTTTACTACAAACAAACTAAGGAGCTTTTTGCTTCTTGTAATAACAGTCACAAGTGGACACAACGATTTGGTCGGCCGCAACTCTTCATAATACAAGTGCGAGTAGTATTTAAGTAATCTATTTAAACAGGGCACTTTCAGCTTATTCGTGGCTATTATATACATAACGAGCGATAATGATAGATCATGAGCAAGCCGCGGAAGGAAAAAGTACAGACGTGTATTTTATACCAACACATGAAGGCACGTTGAAATTGCATTTGGCCAGCTGGAATACTCCAAATGCTGGATTAGCAGTTTCCTATTTAATGTTGTATACATGTGCTGTCTGACAGCCCATATTTTGTTAGAAACTTGATTATGAAGTAGACTTAAAGAAACAAAACACGGAATAACTATTCGAAGCATATTCTCTGTTTGTATGAGGGTTAACGAATATATGAAGATGACGTTTTAATATAGCAAACGTTTCAAACTAGTGAATCGTTCGATTCGCCCGCCCATTGCCATTGCTCGTCTGCCTGCAAACAGTTATGTACTTACTCGAGCGTAGTCATTAGCAGCAGATACTGTATTGTCATGCAGTGTAGCGGGGCGCGGGTGGAATCAGATTTATTGCACTTCGCACATGTAGGTGCCAGCTAACGAAATGCTATTTCTTTTTGAATGCTTACACGAACATTACGCATTGAAATGTAACACTGTACTCGGATCTACTCACGTTTATTTTTGTTTTAGCCTTACGTTTCAAACAATTTGCAGGGTAGGATAATGGCACCCATGTTCGATTCCTTAAGCCCAGGGTCCGACAGTTTTCGTCGCCAAAAAATAACATAGTCTTTTTAACAAAATAGAGGATCACAGCGAAGAAGCAGTTAGGCGGTATTCAATTGTTGCTAATGACTCAAACCAGTTGCTGATCCCTATTTTTAATGATTAAAGGACAAAGATTCTTTCTTTCACATTCAATCCATTCTCCTGTGGAACGCGGTGCCTCTCGAAATCAGGATGGCTACAAGTCGTGACGCTTTTAAAAAGAAAGTCCGCCTGCTCTTGTTTGGCAAAACCATCTCAATAACGTCCTATTAGAATTATGTATTTTATGTATGTTTATTTATTGTAGTTTACGTATTTACAATACACATATATGTTTATGTATGTTTAATGCATGTACCTTATATATACTTACATTTTAATCTACACAAATATTATAAAGAGGAAACCTTTGTATTTTTGTATGTATGTTTGCAACGGATAAACTCAAAAACTACTGGACCGATTTCAATAATTCTTTCACCATTAGAATGCTACATTAGCGCTGAGTAATATAGGCTATATTCAAAAATTTGCGGTACGAAGTCCGCCGGGTCAGCTAGTGATACATAAATTAGCACTTATATACCGGCCTTATCAGGAAAACTTTAGGCACAATATAAGGAGACTGAAGAAGGTAAGCTACGTACAAACACGCTCGAGCAACGCACACATAGACAACCTCTCACGGGTACGCAATCCCGCAGCAGCTGCGCTCGGACTGTTCCGAGCTGTTCCGAGATTCCTCAATTAAGAATAAGAATATGGTGTTTGGAGAAAAAAAGTTAGGTATTCTGTGATTTAGCTATTTTGACACTAAGTTCTTTTGAGATCTAGGAGTATTGGTAAAAGGGTAAAATGGAAAAAAGGTGGAATAAGACCTACTCTCAAGATCTATTAAGTCATGACCACGAGCGTCTTGCGACGCAGCAAGCAAATTTCTAGTTATTTATATTATATCTTAATTACACCTACCAATGTTATCTCTGCACCACCATAAGGTTGGCTGGTAGAGAATGCCTCAAGCATTAAGTCCGCCATGTAATATATATGTTGCAAAAGTTTTCGAACACTGGTGCTAGTACCCTACGTAGTTACCAGATGGTTATGCGCGCGATTAGTTCCTAATTAAAATATCGTAGTATTTAGCGAGTGGAGACCGCGTCAAGGCAAGCGTAGTGTAGGACGCCTTACCAACCTTACCGGAACAACTACTTATAGAAGATGGCAGTGGATGGATGGTGGTGGTCCGACTAGACTGTCCAAGATGGTTGGCATTTATTGTGGGAGGCTTACGTCTAGCAGTGGCAATAAGTCAAGACAAGAATAGAATCACGCGTTACTTTGCGAAAATCCATGGCATACAAAAATGCAGTTAAATTTTGTTGTGTGAACTCTGTTAACTTAGTGGCTTGGCTTATCAATCTTGATACAACATGCAGAAGCGATAAATACAAGCAAACGTGCAAGCAAACGTGCAAACTAAACCGATATCCCGATACACAACACTAAACAAAGTTTTCAAAAGAATTATTATATCAAATTGAGACGCTCAAGAATATTTCAAAACTACAACATGACTGACAAAAGTTGGAATTGATATTTAATAACTTTATTGTCCTATTAAAAATGTATTAAAGTGGCCATTTGATTGCGAACAGCGTGCAAACCTTATTGAGTCAGCCCTACTAAGAGGCTTTCTTGTCTTATCTTAGTGGGGCCTGCTGAGGTTTCCCTCTCCCAGTAACACTTCGACCCATCGGGATCTTTTGTGCAACCCCATCCTTTCACTCTTCTTCCTCTGTAAAGATAGATGCCATAAGTTTAGCAACGTCCTTAAGCGAAGAGCCTGAAGTCCTCCGGTTTTGGATAGGCCGACCCAAGGAGTCCCATTCTTTTCCTAGCCAGAGAGTCACTAAGAGGCTATAAACGCTTTTCACTATTAGATATACGTCAAATAAATAAAATATTTGATGTTTTTAGGTGTCTTGGGAATACCTTTTTAAGTATCTGATGTTTGTAAAATAAAACATTTGTGACCATAAAATGCAATGCAGTAGGTATACATTTTGCCGAGTACAACTTAATGCTGTCTACAATAATTAATGTTGTGCACGGCAAAATTCATCTTAATACTATATAATATACTATAGTAGAATTAACGACTGATATGACTACAGGATCATCTTCAGCTTATAAGCCATATTACTATAACAGTCGAGTGGGTAGCGGCTGTTAGGCTTACCGTGCCTTCCAAAGTAGCTCGAAATAGGTATATTTTGATTCGGTCACCCATCTATTTTTATTCATGCAAATAAAGCGATTTGATTTGATTTAATTTAAGCGATAGTAGCATAACTTGCAAGATCGCCACTCGAGTGAACTAACCACTGTACAATCAAGCAGTGAGTTCTGCGAGTTCAGGATGTGCAGTGCAAATTTAAAAAAAAAAGAGAACTTGTATATCAAAAGTTTTTATAGACTAGGGGTTTTGTCACCAGGAGACACTGCTTCAATGCTATACAAATTTTTATTTTTAAGGTGATCGTATGAGCGATAAAACTCGTACAAAATAGGTATCCAACGCGTGAACTCGTGGTAGGATCTGCCGGCCACTGTTTCCGGCTGCTATTAATCTTAATGAAGTTTGGCCGGGCACTCAGCATTAAATGCAGCGCTAATCAGATATCAAACCAGCTTATATTGCGTAATAGGCTCGCAAACAGTTCATTAACTATGTACTTGAAACGCTAAATTGACTATGGAGTTGGTGGTTATCTATCTAGATCTCCGCAAGTGTAAGGCAGTCAGACAATAAACTATTCTCTGGCGAGTTAAGAAAAATTTGGTTTGAGTAGTACTAGCCTACGTAAAGGGAGTGCAGTAACTTCTTAACAATTTTGTGAAAATCCGTTGGTGCTTAATTGAATTCTGAATTTGGAGACGGAAAATAATCAAATGGTTTTTATGTATTAAGAATTCGACAACTTTTTCGCGTTTGCTAAAATTCTCCTATACTTATTACTATACTATATATTATATATATACCAATATTTTTATATAATATTAGTGATCTCGATCCCTTTGCGGAGGGGTGGTGGGAAGCCGAGGAGGATTGAGAAAGGTGGAAGGGTTTGGCGAGGCCGTTTTCCAGCAGTAGAACGAAATAGGCCAAATAAAAAAGTGATTACCAGTGTCGTATTACCAATGATAGTATAATGATAGTGACAGATTCTCTTTAGAAAATATGTCACAATGACAATATTATTCGTTGGATAAAATTTAATTGAGAATTGAAAACTCTCTAACACGGTAACTATTCGAATCTTATTCTTTGTTTATTTGCTTTGCTTTTAGGGTCTTACCCTAAAAGCAAAGCAAAAAGGTTTGTTTTCATTAATTTCAATATGTTTTTGCATCAATCAATTTGTCGTTGTCTGTACGTCGTTCCGAAGGGCATAGCCATGCGAAACCTATAATTTAGGTTGATCACAATAAGAGGTATTTGGTAATCAAGCCTGTTCTGTTGATAACAGCTCCTAAAATAAATTTTACAGATTTTTTGTTCGCTAAATACGGGTGACTAAAAATTGGTTTAATAAAAGGATACCATATACTTTTCTACATTGGCTTGTTTCATTGTTTTAAAGTTCAGTGGCACGGTGGTAGGTGAAATTAAAGCATTCATAGAAATGCTCGGTTTCTGGATGGGCCACCAAATGTTTCGAGCTCCGCCTTTTCTTCGTAAAATCATTTGTTCCGATTGTTATCGTAAGAAAACGGTAGTTAATACCAACAACCCGCGTTGGTCCAGTCTACTTTCTGACATCTCTGCCTCCAGTGTTCGGTTCAGTTCTATCCATAGATAGCCCCGAGACTGGTCTAGCTTCCACGCTAAAAGCGGGATGCTTGAACGTCTATAGCAAGTCTTCTCTCCCTACGCTGACCTAAATGGCCCAACGTTAGTTCAAGAACAGATAAAATCAGTGACTCCACGTGCTATTCGTTGCAATAAAACGCTTAAGAGATAATTGTTTATCGGTCCCATCATAAAACTTATCAGGCTATCGAAAAGTTGTTTCGCTTGCAATATCACTGACGTAATAGTTGCAAACCCGAGGTATACAATCCAAATACATGAGAACTTAAATTTAATCTCTTATCCCAGTTGGAAACTTTCAAGACCGTAAACTATTTCCGTGGGTAACGTGCGGAAATCTTGCTTAGGCAGTCAGTATCAACGTGACTGTGTTAGGTATGTGAAATATTCAGTTGGTTGGTAGATGTTTATTTAAACTGATTCGTAAACATTAACAAAGTGGAGTGAATTTGTGTAATGTTATATGAATGGGTGCTAACAAATAATTAATAAAAATAATAATGATTACTGCCGTTTTTAGATATACAACGTGTTACAAGTGTTACAAAAGGTTCGGTCAAAATTAAAAAATCCAAACATCCCAAGTTTTATTAACTTTAATTTGTCATGCAGTGGTTAATGAAATATTTATATTAATGCAGTTTAGGAGTCAGGCGCGCATAAGCAAGCAGCAGTGATAATAAATGTAAGTACACAGAGGTTACCAAACCACTAGGGCTGAGACTTTTTTATTTTGATGTGACGTCACAATATAAATATTTAATTGAAAATGAGACCGAAGAGCTGGCAGCTACCTCGGATAAAGAATTAGTCTAGCTATTCAAAGGGGGAACGCTGCCAGTATCTTCGGAACCTTGCCTAAAGGGACCTTTTAATAATTTATTTTAGTTATTTTATTATATTTTTTACGGTTTTTAGTTTTAGGTCCATTGTTCTTTTAAATAATTCTAAATAAAATTGAAAATTGCATAACAAATTTAATTAGTCTTAGTAACTCTGCATACGAGATTTAGATCGGATAAACTGTGGAACTTTTCATTTTGACCACACCTTTCTGTTACACGTTGTATACAATTTATTTGCCTTACGAGTAAGCACATGACCTTTATATCACCTGATGTTAAGTGATGATATGGCCGAAAGTGGAAGCGTACTTCACCCGAAACTTCATCTACTGAGATAATAACCGGACACAACGGCTGGAGGTGCCTTCGAAAACACTAGGAATAGGAAATTTTTAATTGCTCACCCCTCTGCTGGGCCTACAATATACTAGCCATACGTAGAAAAAAAATTCCCTTTGAAAACATAATTATTCCTTCGGGAATTTGCGCTTTGTGAACCGTAGATGGAAAGTTTTTTCTTTCTAGTATAAATAAGTAATTTGTGTGTTCTAAAAAATCTTACACTAATTAAAAGCCACATTATCCTTATGTAATATAGGATTTACAATATGTTATGTTTATCTTGTTGGTTGTCCTAATAAATTACTTAAATAAATAAAATTAAAAAAAATCCGCGTAAACTTTTTAGGCTTCCAGAGATCCTTAGACAAAAAGTCATTAAATGGATCCACAAGCGGAAACTAGTAAATATTTCCACGAGAAACGATAACAATGAAACAACCAAATCTTTTTAATATACAACTTTGTTTTTATTACACACTAAACATAATTTAGGTATATGTGAAGTAGTCACTTATTTATGAGGTTACTGCCAAGAGGATGTTCTATTACTTCCCTTGTTTGTGTTATGAGAAACTTTTTATATTATACCTACGGAAGATGAAAAGGATTTACTGTATGGGAATGACTTAGTCTTTACAGAAAATTCATGGCATATATGGAGACTGACCATGGACCACCTCGGACACTGCAAAAGGGTTCGATGAAATAAAAACAGGAATAGATCCAGATAATAATTCACCTAGTTAATTGTGATCTTTGTAGCACAGTGAGGAAATTCAACACATACTTACGAAATGTGAGAAAATCGAAGGGAAAAAGACTAAATGATGTAAAAATTTAACATTAAAAGGGAATAATATGGGAGCATTTCCAAGTGTCCTGGCAGAACCAACATCTGAAGCTGTAAAAGGTTTGGTGGACTGTGGATTGTTTGTCTTTTCTCTGAATCCCTTTCTCATCTTTTATATAAGTAAAGTAAGTTACGTATTAAGAATTAAGATTAGGTAACGATGAGGCTGACATGTCTGTGGAAGATAAAAGCTTATAAATTAAATAGTTAAAAAAATCCTGATCAAGTGATTAATTTCAGTTTGTAGTGTTGCCAAAGTAACTTAAGCAAGTTCACAACAACCCCAACGCGCAAACCGCTACGCCGTTGTGCTTCTCTTTAATTTGATTGGCCGCCACTTTATTAGATAGATAAGTTTTATCCCACAATTTTATAGGAAAAGAAAAATATGTACTTACATTATTCATAATGGTAACTTTAACTTCGGTAACTTATTGGTAGTATAAACCCTGTTAGGGTATTGAAAATTTCCTATTTACAATAGGTATAAAACATCTTAGACATCAATATTATGCCGTTAGCCTGATTTCGACATTAGGAGTATGGAAAACTTCAAAATCAGACCACCGAGACACGAATATAGAGGTTTTAATATCTACAATAGCAGAATTAAGGGCCCAGAAAACAAACGTACCCGGATCTAAAGTTATCGTAAATAGCGGTAGATCCTTTAATTTATACTCGTACTATCATTCGATAGATCAAGATATAGCGACATCGAATCGAACGGTCGACGAACTTCGCGGTAATGATAAAGTAAATTTATCTTGCTTTATCATCTTAATGGGTGAGCCACGGATATTTTCTCAGAAACGACACGAGACGTGGAGCGGGGTTCTGAAAAGGTTGATTCGCGTATTAACCTTTTTGAAGATTCACAAGAGTGACTCATTTGCTTCACAAAATAAGGAGACCCAGAAGGTTAGCTTAATACATGGCTACAGCGCGAGCAACGCACATATCGAACCAGTCCGAGCGTAGCTGTTGCGAGATTTCGTGTCCGTGATAGGTTGTCTATGTGTTCGTTACTAGAGCGCGTTTGTATGAAGCTTACCTTTTGCAGGCTCTTTATTTTGTTTTTGCGTACTTATAAATAACAAGCTCCCCGTGTGGTGCCGGGGGTAAAGAATTGCACCACCCCATCTCTTCCCGTGGGTGTCGTAGAAGGCGACTATGGGACCATTCCAGAGGATGGGCAGCAGCGTCTCTCTGTGATTATTCTCACCTTACTGCGATCGCCAACCCGCCTGCCAAGCGTGGCGATTATGGCAAATTCCCCTCTAAATTATTTATCCTTGAAGGAGGCCTTTGTCCAGCAGTGGAAGTCTTTTTGGCTAAGATGATGATGATGAAATAACAAGCAACCCGGACTTCTTGGCGGGAAAGTGAAGACATGCCGTCTGCGGTTTTGTTTTATTTTCTAAAATTTGTGTTAAGTCGAATATTAACGTGAAATAATGGTGGATTATTAACCGTTAAGTGTTCGTGAGTGTGCACGAGTGTTGGCAAATGAAACAAAACAGTGCAACGTCACTTTTCAAATTCTCTCAAGAAGCCCGCCCGAGGTCTTAGTAAAGTCCCACATCTTTTCTGAGATACTCGAGGGGCTGGGGGGTATATCATTTCTCACTTCTCATACATCATCATCATCATACAGTAAAGAAATATTGTTTATATAAGTATTATCTACTTGTAAAATAAAAATTACTTTGACACTGGCTAAATGTGCTTATTGCACAAAGCCGTCAACTAAAGGAAAAAAAACAAGCAACCCGGCAAGACTATATTCATCTTATTTATCTTATGTTTAAATGATTCATTACTTTTCAATCTGTTTTTGTTAAAGCCTAGTGGTTGTCGAAATTCGGCCGTAATTCATAAAATATATAATGTTTATACAGTGTAATGTAACACATATTATACATAGTGTTATTTTCTGCACTCCTCCATAATATGAAATTTAACTTTGCCAAATATCACACTCCTCAGTGCGCGCAAAAGGGGTACCTACAAAGTTTTTTGTTCTCGTATAACTAGATAACTGCTGTAAATTATAGTGACATTAAAACAAAGAAACAAACAGATAATGTTATATTATGTTGACAGCCACATTTTACAAGTTTATTGTATTTTAATTATAATGGTGTAAGGTATTATTTGCTCATCCAATTTTTTATCTGTTGTTGTCCGAGCAATTCCTAATTGCACTTGACCGAAACGAGGGCTGACTAGATGACATTTTAAATTAATTTCGGTATACGAAGTGAGGCTAATAAAAGAAATTCCTGTTTTTCCTCTTCTGTTATTTTCACTTTCCTCTTAATTGTTAATTAAAGTTGACAGGGCTTTAATTACAGGTCCTTCGCAAATTAAACTCTTTACTTACCAACACGTTTGTGTTTCAAAGACAAATAAAGATTTTTTTTATCATAATAAACAAGCTATATTCTATTGTAAAAAAATTTAAAACATTTTACTTTCCATTTGCTATTATCATAGCCCTATAACCCATTTAGTAAGATTAAACGCTTTGAGATGTAGGTAAATGTTAGTAGTGTTAAGGAGCCACAATGGAGGATTGAACCACAATTCCTCGCCTTCAAACCGATCATCTAACCGTTCAGCTACTAAAGTATCAATTTCAATTATTTTAAGGTAAGGACTTTTTGTAGCTTTTAATAATTTAACATACTAAAAACCAGTATTATCGGAAAGCACATCTTCTTAAAAGCATAATAACTTACGTTTATTTATACGCAACTTACACAAATTGCGGATCTTAAGAGATCATTATCTTTGTTCGCGAAGTTTATTATTATCGTTTGTTGTACAATTTAAGTGTTTACCAACAAAAGTTTGAATCTCTTCACCACATAGTATAAAACAAAGTCACTTCCCGCTGTCTGTCTGTCCCTATGTATGTATGTATGCTTAGATCTTTAAAACCACGGATATTGATGCGTTTTTTTTATAGATATAGTGATTCAAGAGGAAGGTTTATATGTATAAATACATGCATAATATAGTAGAGAAACACTGATAATATCAGCATTGCACCCGTGCTAAGCTGGGGCGGGTCGCTAGTGTGCCTATCAACGTCGTCTGTTGTCCCATACTGACCTGGGATGAGAAAATTAGTTGTTTAACTTCCCGTGCCTGTCATAAGAGCCAACTAAGGGACTAGGGTTCCAAGATACTCACACCTCAGGCGATCGTCTAGAAACCCATCACTGATGTTTATATTCCACCTCGGAACAATGCTTTGTTTATATGGCGACGGGTCATTAAATACTGTTGGTGATTGCTGATGCTGCTTGATGCGATGCTCTGTTTTGGGAGAAAAACGTAGAGGCACTATGTTCGACTGGACCCAGTGATCGACATTTGTTTCCAGTAATCGTTAAAAATGGGTCAGTAACTGATTTTAGTCTTTTGCAATAATTAAATGCAGACCATCTGCTTTCTAGCTGTCAGCCCTTGAGGAACAGTGTTAATTTCGGGCGATGAAAAATGTGCCACTATCCTATGTACGAGTTGTGTATCTATACTAATATTATAAAGAGGAAACTTTATATTTTTGTATTTATGTTAGCAACGAATAAAAAAAAATCTTTCACCATTAGAATGCTATATTAGCGCTGGGTAGCATAGGCTATATTAAAAAAAAGAAAGAAAAGCAAATGCGGTACAAAGTATTTTATACTTTGTACCGCATTTGCTTTTCTTTACCTCACCGCTGGAAGTTTTAACCGTAATCCATTTTACAAAAACTTTAGTTTTCAAAATAAAATGCTCACGTATAGTACACAGGATATGACGTATGACAAATGGCCACCGATTTGCCGGAATGGTTCCAATGATTCAAAACGACATGGCTCCGGTACCCCCAACGTTTATTGCAGAAGTACAATTTTATGACCATTTGTTTCTAGTTTTCGAATTATTTTGGGGAAGTTATTGTTGCAAAGTGATAGTTGGATATGTGGGACATTGAACTCTGTTACCTTTCACCCAAAACATAGTATGTTGTCATTATGTCCACACGTGTTTCTTATCTTAGGATAGTTCATTTTGTTTTCTATTTCTAAACTGAACGCGAAAGATACGCCTCGAAATAAACCTTTTTATACAGATCTCCTCGCATTTGTTTCACGCATTGTTTTGTTAGTCTTCTTCCAAGGCTTTTCAGTTATATGTCCGCCTCGCTCCCTTCTATCCTTCCTTCTATCTAAGTAAGTCATCATAACAACATTATAGTTAGCATTATTGTAAGAAGTAATACAACTATAACCTTCGTGGTAGGGGACTAAGTGAGTTAGCTTCCAGTTTCGAACTTATCGTCACTTACCATCTGGTGTGATAAGGGACAAGCACTTTACAGCTGTGGAGTGAATAATTGTAGTGAATATACTTATGATAAATATTAAAGTTTTGAGATTTCATCTTCGGCATAATTAGAGCCACCGCAGACATGCTACTTGTAGCATCGGCGATCGGCGATTCAGTCGCTTTTTAAAAGCTGAATGCAGCGACCACACATTCCACACCGCACACTTAAAATAAATTTATGTTGTATATGTTTCATTTACGTTCTTTGTCGCACCGCTTACCAATTTTTCTGTCTAGCCCTTAGGTCGACTGGTAGAGAATGCCATTTGGCATTAAGTCCGCCTTTTGTACTTTACTTTGTTTTATTGTGCAATAAAGAATAAAATAAATAAATAAATAAAAACGCCCAACGCGGCGATTCAGTCGCTTTTCGGAAGCTCGACACAGCTTCTGATCGCTACACTCCGCATACATTCGGATGCCCGGTCACATCGATTTGCATTGAGTTGCCGACCCAGCATCGGAGCAGTCGCTAAAACGCGCGATTACGATACCGCGTCCGAACCGAACGCATGAAGTCGCGAAATCGCGATGCTGCATCGATAAGAATCTCACGATTTTACTGCGATCGAACGCGGAGAGTCGCCAAAACGTGATCCAGCATCGATACAGTCGCAAAATTAGCGATGTTAAAAGTAGCATGTCTGCGGTGGCGCTTATATCCGATTACCACATACTCTCAAACTTTCTCAATTGACTTTGAACTTTAAATATATAGCATAACGTTGAATATTTATTGAAGAAATTTGACAGTACGCCTACACCTTAACCTATCCTCAACCTGTACTATTAAGTTAGAAGAACTATAGGCGTTTCCCGGTTAAAGAAAATATGTCGACTTTGATTCACAGCCTTAAATAGAGAATAATAATTGATATTCGATTCGAATTGTATAACAATCACCTATACTTAATAACACACAGCGACCACCAATCGCACTTTCAATAGAACAATTCGAACTCATCGTTCATATTAATCAATCGGCGCTTGATACAAATTGTTTGAGCGAATTAAAGGCATTGTTTCATAGAATTCACAGATTAATATAACAGACATCGGTTGATGCCGAATTTCATCGAAACATGGCGATATCAATTGGAAACATTGACTATGAGTATTTGCTCTGTTAAATTTTCCTTCGTCGATGTTGGTCATATTATAATGAATAAAATAAATTACACTGTTTTGTCTTGTTTTACAGAAAAGTTTCATTTTAAAAAACGTCGTTTCGTCTTGTCATAGGCAAAGTGGTTTTTAGCCAAAGTCATACGTCTTAAACTGTCTTCATTAGATATAACAATCTTAAAATAATCGTCTCAAGTTTTTATAGCGCAGTAAATTATCTTTATCTTTACAAAGCCTAGTAAATGTCCCATTGGTGGGCTCTGGCTTTCCAACAAGAAAATAGGGACATCGGGCTAAAATAAAAAGCAATTACTTATTGCCACACACAGTCATAAATGGTACATCAAAGATCTTTGGCCTCCACTTAGCGTGTCCGCTACAGCAGACTTTTCCCAATGCATGTCACAATCTTTGGTTCTTTTCATCTACGGCTACTACCAGCCACTCCACTTTTATTTAACTCTTCACCTCGCGAAAAATATAACAATGAGCTAGAGTTTTATTTTTATTTTTATTTTTATTTATAAGCACGCGAGTCTGCTGGCTTAAGCTTGGGCTAAGACGCCAGCAAACTAATTATTACATTTAAATACAACAATAATTACAATGTTGAAATGAAAATTACTTATAATATAAATTAAAATGATTATAAATAAAAAGCATTTCGGATAAGATTGCGAAAAACAAATGCAAAAAAGTCAAAACATAAAGATAAAAAAATAAACGGATTAAATACAACAAAAATTAAAATGTTTAAAATTAAAATGACTAATAATGCTAAATTAAATTCAAATAAATATAAATAATAAACCATTTCTAATATAATTACAAAAACCAAAAATGTCAAAACATAAAAGATGAATAACCGGAACACTACTTAAAGCAACATAATAATAATAAATTAGGCAAGTTAGGAGCTCGATGGCGAGGTGGTTAACGCACCCGGTCTGCGAGTTAAGGTTAAGCAACTTTCGCAAAGGCCGGTCATCGGATGGGCGACCAAAAATTTATCATCTCGAGCTCCTCCGTGCTTCGGAAGGCTCGTAAAGCCGTTGGTCCCGGCTGCATTAGCAATCGTTAACAACCACCAAACCGCACTGGGCCCGCGTGGTGGTTTACGGCCCGTTCTTCCTATTTATCCATAGGGAAGGCTCGTGCCCCAACAGTGGGGACATAAAAATGAGCTGATGATGATGATGATGATGATGATGAGGCAAGTACAACCATATACTCTTAAAGCACAACAGTTTAAGTGCGGTGGCGCTGTAAATGCCACCATAGTTAAATTATTTAATGAAAATACATTTTCTACCCCTGTGCTTTCCTGCCTAATTAGCAGCAACAGTCTGAACTGATCATTGTATCCCAATCTCGTAAGTTGATCTCACGATTTGGTAACAGTAAAAACCTCAAATGCGATCGTTTGAGAATAATCTTTTAAATTTTCCGCTGGCGTTATCGCGTGGACCGATGAAATTGGATTCCACGATTTAATCTGACCTGCCAGTGACAGCGCCGGGCCGGCAGCCGCAGACTGTGCAACCGGCCCATTAGAAAATAGTTAAGATATAAAAATGTAACGTAAATGGTTTCAGGCTGGCGTGTGTGACAGAACGGGTACGTATTATAATGCCGAAGTTCAAAATACCGAATTTCACAAGACCTACATATGAATGGAAGGTCGAATATTAAAATGCCGAATGTTTATATGACCGAAAGTTTAAAATATCGAAAGTTCAAAAGACCGAAAGTTCAAAGTACCGAATTTTTTTTTACCTATAAATTTCTACTTCTACTATTTTACTAGCTGCCCTACTCCTGTAGGTCACGTGATAGGTTAGAAATTTTAGACAATCGTTTATTTTTTTTTTCAGAAAGATATTTGGTAACTTTCTGTTGTCTAATAAAAAGAATAACCTAAAACCTAAACCTAAAAAAATAATAATAGTAGAGCAGCTAGTATTGCTAGTAATTGATAGGTAAAATAAAACTTTCGGTGTTTTGAACTTTCAGCCTTTTGAAAATAGACATATCGAACTTCGGTATATCGGGTATAGGTATTTCGTATTTTCAGTATTTTGATTTTCGATGTTTTAAGCGTAGGGATTTTAGTTTTGGGTATTATGAAATTTCGGTATTATAATACGTACCCGACAGAACTCAGTTTACGTTTGTCTCGTTTCGGGCTGACGTAGTTTATACTCGTACAATGATGAAAATAAACAAAATTACTGAGACACGCCTTTCTTAATTTCTTTTTAAAAAACCAAATACCATTTTTCATGTTTTTTACTTCAAAAATGACGGACTTTCATCTAACCCCCTATTTGACCCCCTTAGGGCATCCCCTAATTTTCGTAAAATTCTTTCTTAGTGGCTGGTTATGTCACTCAATTAAAATACTGGATAAATTTCATCTTATATGCTTCAGCGGTTTCGGCTCAACGATGATGAATCAGTCAGTTAGGACAAGTCATTATATGTATTTATATAATATTGTGAACACTTATGTCTAGTTTTGACTCTTATGTCATTGTATTAAGAGTAACATTGGGCTACTGTTATTTTTGAGTTTGAATGTATGAAAAACACTTATTGATGTACAAACACATAGCAAAGTCAGAACCTTAACAAGTACAGTTACTGAAAAAGTATACATAATATTGTATTTCAAAAATCAACTACATAATTTATTTTAAAAATTTTGCACAAAAAAATTTACTTACAGTAATTATAACAGCCGATCGTGCTCATTGGCGTGCTTTGAGAGGCCTATGTCCAGCAGTGGACTGATATTGGCTGATGATGATGATGATGATGATGATGATGATGATGATGATGATGATGATGATGATGACGATGATGATGACGATGATGATGATGATAGGGTAATTTTCATACATACTTCTATCACACAGTACCTACACACAGTTTACGTCATTCATATGCGGGTGCCTAGTGTGAGTTTTGTTTACTATCCATATCAATTCGATTGCGTTTACCAAAACGAAAATTAGTATGGCATTGAAGCAGTGCCTCCTGGCGACATACGAGAAGACATACGAGAAGAGTTAAAATTTTGTCATACAAATTCTCGTTATAGGCACTCAGTTTTTCGAACGTATTCAACACAAACGGGCTTTTGGCAAATAATTATCCGCACTTGTCGATAACCACAATAATCGGCTTTGGTTGTTGATTGTGCACCAGGGATTATCGACCGTGCGCTCATGGAAATTGGGGACAATCAAAACGATTGTCCTGCGAATTATTATTTGTCCCAATCCGGAGTGTCCATTGGAATCGTTTGCAAAACTTAGTTACTATTTCTTTTGTAATTCGAACTAAGAAGTGGAGCTTAGGCTTTTGCTGTTAACTGTACTACATTTTCTTTCTATATTTTGTGACTTTCTGTGTGCAAAATTGTTTCAAATAAATGAGTACGAATATTTCATTTCAATTTCAAAGTTCTTTGTACCTACTTCTTAATTATGATGATTATATAAAAAGGTTTTTCCAATATCATTGTGACGATATCTGTGAATATTTAAATTCTAATTATCGTTATCTAAATTCTTCATTTCACTACTTTCACCGATAACTCTTCATCAAATATTTTTTTATAGACAAATGCTTGATAAAAATGTTAAATTCTAATCTTCCTTAAAACACTTATAATTCTAACAAGCACATACTTCGCATACCTACATGAATTTACCAAATTGTCGCTTCATAAACAGTTAAGTAAAAGTAAACTGTAACTTTTAGTAATCTGGGGGTATTATGGCGTAACTTCCCGAAACATTTTCCGTTAAGCAGATTTATTATTGGGTAAGTCTGTACGGGTTAGTAATAAGATTTGAGAAATGATGCAGTACTACGTCAAAGGCATGTCAACGACACACCACGTCCAGACAAGATAAATGAGCCGATGTAATGCAACGGATCATAAAGGCAAAAAAAAAAACGTTTGCAGACTGAAATAATGTGGCCGTTGTGTATAGGGAAAACGAGTAGTTGGTATAATTATAGCGTGCATGTGGATTTCAGTAAGTAAGTAAGATGTGTATTGGTGCTGTTTGGGACTTTACAGTGAATACACAACAATTTTTATAGGGGCCGTTTCTAATTTCGGAATCTCGTTCAAACTGTAAAGTTATATGATATGAAGGTATATGATTAAGTATCGGATGGAAATCCGAAACAAATGAATTTTATTTATTTATTTTATTTATTATGATGATAGTTAATGGAAAACATCACAAAAATATTTGCATAAGTAACTGAGTGCATGCAGTTTAAAGCACTTGAGTAAATATAATTTACTCATGTGGTTTTCCACTATGAAAAGTTATATTTTTTAGTCTGCAAAAAAGTTTGTTAACAAAAATAAAATTATTTACAAAAAATTTAGTACATTACTGGATTTACTTTACACGTTGGACCGGGTACGCTCCGGAGCGGGGGTCGCAGCTGCAACGCCAACCCAGCTCCGAAATAAATATTTTGGCCTCGGTGCCCCACGTACTTGACAATTTAATGCAGCAGTGAACAAAGTAAAAATTTATAAACATTATAAAAATCAAGCAGCGCAAATCCTTACCGTGGATATCCTTAAGGAAGGCCTTTGTCACGCAATGGTCTTACGGCTGATGATGAGATGATGATGATGATGATGACGATGATGATGATGATGATGATGATGATGTTGATTATGACGATACAAATAAAAAGTATACAGAATTAACACCAATTTCCGTCCTTTATACGGGTAACGTTTTTAATACTCATAGATTTTCATGCGGTCCAACTTTTGTATCGCACATAAAGTTCGCTACAGAGGCGTTATTCCGCCGGGGTCGTACATTCGAGGCTCACAAAGCAAAAGCGACGCCGTTGTTCCATGGATTAAAATAAGTTACTTTGTACTACGTACATGCATATTGTCGTGGATTATTAGGTCGGCAAACGTGTGCAGAGCGGTGCGATGATATGGGAATGTTATTAAAAAGGAGGTTTTGGGAAAATAACAAAGTAAAAACGAATATTTTAGAACATGCTATCCCTTTACTCGCGACTTCGTCCGCGTGGATTTGAGATTCTAAAAATAAATTATTTTACTAAATCCAATATAGCCTATGTTACCCGCAAGGAATGTAGCATTCTATTAGTAAAGAATTTGGAATGAAACCCATAGTTCTATAGATTACCCTCTGCAAACAAACAAACTAAGTCACAAACTTTACCTCTTTATTAATGTTAAGTATAAGCACATGAGTAAATATCCTTTACTCAGCAGCCGTAGACAGTATGTAGAAGTAGCTAAAATAAATTACAAAAACGAACTCAATATGTAGAAATCCACAATTGAAACAAATAATGTCGGTGTGCCTCAAGGGAGCATACTTGGTCCCTTGCTATTTTTATTGTACATTAATGACCTTCCAGATGTAACAGAACACAACTGCACACTTTTTGCTGATGATGTTGCCGTGGTCATACCATGTGATGATAAAAAAATATACAAAAATAAAATTAATACTACAATAAATAATATTATACAATGGCTAAATGATAATAATCTAAATGTAAATATAAATAAAACGACTAATTTAATAAAAATGGAAAAATACAATCATTAGAATTGACTTTTAAGAACCAACTTATTTTAGAAGCTACCAAAACGAAATTTCTTGGTATCATATTGGATAACACATGTACATGGGTCCATCACATCAATGGAATCTGTACTAGGTTACAATCTTTTGCGTATGCACTATGGCGTCTCACAAAAATCAGCAATGAGAAAATAGCTTTGCAAACTTACCATGGTTACGTCTGCTCATTATTTCGATATGCAATAGTTCTGTGGGGAAATTCTTGTTACATTAATAAAGTCTTAGTAGCACAAAAATATGTATAAGAGCAATTTATAATGTAGGTAGACATTAGGACATCTCGTAGACCTTTATTCAAGAAATTTAAACTTTTAAGTCCCTTGCATGTATATGTAATATTGTTCGTTCGTTGTTCGTTGTGTTCGTTGACTGAATTTGTTTACAAAGAATAAAGACCAAAATAATAGTTATAGTAGGCGATATCCCGATATTACCTGCTATTACAACCGCATCGTATGGCAGGAATAGCTACGCAATGGCAATTGAGATTTTTAATAGACTGGATGAGGATATTAAATGGCTACCTTTACAAATTTTCAAATAAAAATAAAAAAAATACTAGTCGAAAATTGCTTTTACTCTGTCAATTAATACTTTGAACATTTCATGTCTCATCGACGTTGTTGTAACTCAATCGAAATCATTATTATTCTAAGATTATAATAGTTTAAATAGTAATATCTTTACCTACCTAGTTTAAATTAAATTTTGCATGCCAGCTTCTGGTAAATTGTGTGAAACCTCTTTTTATCATAAGACTTTTTGTACCACATTTTATGCAAAATAAATTTTATTTCATTTTTCATTTCATTTCATGTGGTATAAGATAGAAGAAATACAAATTAGGAAACAAAAGACAGTGAACAGATTAAAAAGAAGTATGTCATTCTTCGTTTCTTTTCTAAAATGTGTTTATAAAAGAGTATTTAGTCCCCTAAAATTAAAACCTCATTTGGCTTAGCATAAAAAACATTCTAGTTAAGATCAAATACTTGATTTTTTTTTAAAGGCAACACTTTATCTTTTTTTTTCAAATTGTAATTTATTCGCAAGAAAATTTGCGTAAAATAATATGTAAATAATCATACTTGATTTTTGTTAATTGGAAAAGGCTCAACTTGAAATAGATTCTACTGGTAGTACGCTATGATGGCTAAAGATGGAAGCGCACTTCTCTCGGTATCCACCGCTAAGAATCTGGCTCCAACTATCCGATCACAAAATTGTTACATTACTGCATAAGATTAAAAACAATGAGGATAAGTAAATCGAACACGAGACCTTTAGGTCTAAAACCGGTTGACTAACTCCTTGACCACAGAGCTGGCCAAAGTTCTTACCTAAAATTTTACAGCAGTACAGATACAGTGTTTCTTAACAAATTTCCAAAATAAAATAGATGTACTTAGAACAAACAATTCCTCATAATATCAATCTGAGAACACAAGCTCAGGATTCCAGGATTCCTATTAGTATCCCAATTTCGAAATGTCAAGCGGACGGGAATCCTAGCTCCGTCTGATGTTTAACAATTCTTTTTGACATGTGGATTTCATGCCGTGTGTACAGAGAAAGCTCTCATACGCAATATCCATCTCGTAGATCGCATATAGTTTAAGTGATGTACAGATTGTGCAGCTAGTGGATGCAGGGACTTATCCCTTTGCCGAGCACCTCGCTCTTCGTCCACAGTGAATTCGACAAAGTATTATGCGACGCTTAATCCTGTTCTAAAGAAAATAAAACGGTTGCAAGCTCACTGTTAGGAAAAGCTTTGAAGTAAGGTTTGCTTGGTTTTTGAAATTCTTGCACTGTATTGGGGGATGTTAGTAAAATGTAAATCGGAAATGTATTTATTACTTATTGATCGTTGCTGTGTTGCGGAGACATTTTAATTATCGTTTAAGGATAACCATTTTTTTTTTCGTTAATCTTATAAGGAGCTCGATAGCGTAACTGCTTAGTTCCCCCTAAAATGGCATTCAAATAAACTCTAATAGCCTGAAAGCCATTTTTGTAGGTTGTGGAACTTACTTTATCTGTGGTTATGGCTTGATCTCCCCACAGCTGCTATTGTTCATGTGAGAAGTACTGAGCCCAGCAATAGAACTGTACAGGCTGATGATGATGATGATGACGATTCAATTATTGTTATAAAGGAGGTTTATACTGATTTGAGAATTATGTTTTAGCTACGAGTTCTCGTAGTATAATCATCATCTTCATCGTTTGCCTACCCGTTCCTCTAAATACGAAAACTCGTAATAATCATGAAGGGTTAATAATAATAGAAGTAAGATTTCCATAAAGAGTTTTTATGTAACATAAAAGTTGGCCATTACATTGCTTACCGATACCAAGTAAACCTATAAATACTTCCCTAAACAGATATCATATAAATGCACAATTTCAATTTGTTGTAAGTATACTTGAGGTTCCAAATTGTAGAAATATATGATAACTGCATTCGAGGAAGCGATGTTTGTTCGTAATGACATCATTTTGCTACTGATAATGTAACGACTACAGAGTAAATATTTAATGTCTTGGGCAATGTAGAGAAAATGACCTGAGAACTGCACATATATAAGAATAAACGTGACTTGTGTTGAATATATAGGCTTAAACAGCATGGTGTTCTGAGTTTTGGTAAAGAAATTCAGCTTTTAGGTAGCTACGAATACATATATTCAATATAAACCTCAGTATGTAATGTTAAGAAAAGGAGGGAGTTGCTTGTCTTACGAAACTTTTTAAACAATTAAGGTCACTAACATTAAAGCTATTATTAACCGGGTCGAGCACTTCGAGTCGAGCGGGGTTTTTTGCAATGCATCGGAAACTTAAAGTCTACAGGAACATACTTGTCTTCCTATTAATTAATCTAACTACAAGTCCTAATGGTCATAGGAAGGATCTCAATAGTAGACTCGACTTAAACGCGAGTAGATTCGTAATAAGTGTTTCATTTCAATGTGTTAGTGTTCGCGTGTAGAAAATTCATAATAGTTTTGAAAGAGAAGGTTTACCAAACATAAGAATATTAAAGTTTCTTCTTGATACAAAATGCAAGTCCAACGTCACACGAAACACTGCGCTGCCTTTTTATTAGAAAGTAGCACAGGCTGACGCATAAACTAAACATGTAGCCTCTAGCTTACACAGTAAAGACATAAAATGCAGTTTTGAACGACGAATCATTTCGCTATTAACGTGGCCGAGGGGCCAATATCGCAGTATTGCAAAAGGATAAAAAGCGAAATAAAGTAACTTGTATGGCGGGTCGGTTGCAAGATGCAGAAATCTGTGCGAGCGTGGGCGGTGAACCGGTCTAGACAAGATGAACTTTAAGGATCAGACAAAATAAAAGAAAAGGCCTCGCAGCGACCCGGGACGTTGGGCTTAATGCCTCATTCTTCGTTGGTTTAGCGGATTTGACGAATGCGAATTATGTACGGTCAGGTAGAAACTGCACGTTCACAATATGACTAATGATCTTATGCGATTTATGGCTCTGTTCTGTAATGGTTGTAATGATTTGTTGTACGGCCCTAAGTCTTGGTAGCAGCAAATTCTCTTGTATTTATAAAACTTTAGAATCATTTAAAATCTTGAGATCAACATGGAATACGTAACTCTTTCCCTCGAAGGTACGTAGACGATGCAAGAGACGATTAAAAATAAAGTGTGTTTTTCTTAAAGCGCAATGAACTTTTACGGGGTTCATTGTAAGTTTACTCCCTGGAGAAAACCTCTAATTGTCCTCGAGTTGACACAATTGAAAGAAAACACAAGAGAGGGCGACGCGCCGCATTAGATTAGCGCGGATAGGATTAGTTGCGTCACGGCAGCACGCCGCCGCCGTCTGGCGCGGACCTGCTAATTACGATACCTCCTACGCCAGCACACATTCTTGCAACAGCTGGCCCCCTCCTTCCACTCAAACTGCACGTAACACCGATAGCCCCTTTTAAAATTATGAATACCTCGTAAAAATGCACAAGACGTCAGGTCTGCCATCGTTCAGCACATTACAGGAATGTACCTTAGCCCTTCATGAATATTAATGACGCCGAGGTGCCGTCGGAGTTTCGCGGGCCGGACTCAGGCGGGGCTGCACCCTAATGCAATGATTCATATTATTCGGTTTGCGGGCGAGTTGAACGTCTTCCATTATTGTCATTCATCGGAGGAAGTGGGCGGCGAGGGAGGGCGCGGGTGCCGCGGCGGCCCCCCGCGCTTCTCAGTCGCTCGCCGACACTCTCGCCGTTAGCACGCGAGAGCCGCGATGCACGTCGCCTACGCTTGACGCATTCAGTCGCGGTCTGTGTGTGTGTGTCATCGGTGATTCGAGACCGGAGCTCGATCGGTCGCGTGCAGTGCCGCGTCAGCGAGTGCATCCACCGGATCTTGCGGACCCTCAGCCACCAGCTGAGAAGCGGTGCAGCGGTGCCAGTGCAGAGCACGAGGGCAGACCAGCTGACCGGTGCGCCTCCTGCTAGCGAACGCACGGTGAGTGCGATCGATCACTGCATGCACGCGCCCGACACTTCACGAGTCTATTTCGAGTCGCTCGCGAATCGGCTCCCGATGGATTGCCTGCACGAGCGTTGACCATCGGCTGCCAAAGGTTGACATTCGCCGGGTATTGCGTCGGTTTTCGTGTCGCCGGGCGCGTGTTGATAAACAGTGTCGTTTTCCAGCGAAGATGAGTTAAAGCGACATGCGACATGAGTCGTTACAAAATGATTTTATGTTATGAGTTGGAAAGGTTTTAACTTTTACTCGGAATTGTGTGTGTTGGTTTAAATCAAAACATGGTTGTCGCTCGTCGGTGTGAGTGCTGGAGTGTGCAGTGCGTATCGGGTGAACGTGACGCGGCCAGCTGACTCCCTGCGGTTCGTACTCTTGCGCAAAATGCATGTGTCGCGCGACACTGCCGCCGCCCGCGCCGCCGCCGCCGCGCCGCCCGCCCTCGCGCGCCGCGTCACCGCTTTAATGAATTTCATATTACTTTCCACTGCCTACTTACATATTGCACGGAGATTAATTAATTAGTAGACACCGTTATTCCTATTTTAATAATGTTATGCGGTCTACTTAACAGAAGTAAGAAATAAATATCGATGGCAAAAATACACTGCAAGTAAAGTTGCATAAATATTTTTTTTAAATCACGATCAATGCTGTTTTATTGAAACAAAAGACTGAATAATCTTTAAGAGTGAATTATGTAGCCGCGTTATGTTATCTCTTATCAATACGCTCTTGCGAAGGTCGCGTTGATAAGCGGCCTCCAGTGGGTAGCAAGTGGAGTGTTCGGGCAACAAACGGTGAAAAGCTTTCACTATTAATAAGGTTAAATGCCTTTGGACATTTATTTATTTATGAATTAAATCCCTCTTTTAAACGAAGTTTAAGAACGCACCAGTAGGTAGGATTTATGGTAGGATTTCGCCTTCACTAAAACTATTTCTTTGAATCTCTGAGCAGAGCCTCATTACGTATTTAAAAATTCCATAGTGCACGACTGTAATGCACAACTAGACTTTTGAAGTCGTCATCACATCTAGGTAATTCGTGAAATAGATTCTTTATTTAAATAGTTCGAATAAAAAGTCAGTAAAATATTTTAATTACAGTAATAACAACTGCATGTAATGCAACTTTTCAATATGCTGAAAATTTTAATTAAGTGGGTATGGAAATGAAAATGAAAACTTTGATACCACAATTTATGTAGATACGTACATTCCAGTAATTCTGTTACTGGAATGTAGGTACGTATCTACATAAATTGTGCCTACTACCTATCAGCTCCGATACTCATAATCAGCGCAAGAACCATCAAAAGCCCAAATTATCGAAACCCCTTATCTATTTTAATTTAATACCAGTATTGTCGCAAATATAATATTTCGTTTATAAATATAATCATATCATACATTAGGTATCTGATAAGGTGACCATCCATTGTTTCGAAATATGCGAGTGCCATTATCCTGCAATAATGACGCGACAGATACGGCTCGTTACCACACAGAATATGGCTCATTTATATTTATAAATGTTAAACAAAACTTTTTCCTGCGCTACAGTGATAAACGTGCATGTTAATTTATGTAACTCCGATAACGTACCAAAATAACGTCTGCACTTGATAACGTTGTCCCTTTTACAATACTGGCTGATAACAATTTGAAAAGAGAAGAAAAAAAGTTCGAATCTCCGAATAATGGGTCAAACCATTGTCAGCAGGTTGTTCAACAGTTCGGTATGTGTCCAACGCATTAAGGGCAAACAGCCTGCCGTATCTTCGGTACAAAAGAGTATTGACATGCCGAGATAAGCGTATCAGAATGCACACTAATGTAGGCATCTGCGCGACTGGTTTACTCGCATTGTTCCGTTATCACTTACGGTTAGTTCATTACGTCCCGATAAGCAAATAGATGCCCTCTCTTGCGGTCGTCAGCGCACGTCTTGTCAAACGACATACCATAGAGGATGGCGGTGTTTTTTTATTCACAGTGTCGTAAAGTATCCTTTATTTATGAAACGTCGCAAAGAGGTTTGCACTCGGCCCTGTATTCATGTTGCTACAATGTATTTGCAACTGAGTAAGAGCGTTTTCAATAGGCAAATGGCGTCGCGATCGCCAGCTTTACGAGATTTCTGGAGTTATTAATAATGGGCTAACTTCAATGGAGTTAGTCAATGGACTAACGAATGGTGCATATTGTTTTGTAAAGTTTGCGCGAATATTGCATTGAATTTGAAGGCTTTGTAGGAATCTACTCGCGTTAACTTTACTGGAAGGCCGTGGTGCATCCACTAAAAATAAACGTTAGAAAAAAGCATTAAATATTAAAAGTTATTGTAAACATAAAGGGAAATATGATGATGATGATGATGATGATGATGATGATGATGATGATGATGAACCCTTGATAAGACACGACGAATTCATTGAAATAAAACTAGAAGAAAAAGAGGAAGGAGAAGGCTTATATGGAACAAATTAAAGAGAAGAACATTTTTGTTAAATATATAAATATAAAGAAATTAAAGAATTATCTTTGGATAAAGATGTATGGAAAACGCAAGGAGTGTTTATTTTACATTTAATAATCAGATAAATAACAAAATATATTTAACCGCCGCAAAATGCATTCAAATAATTTCAACAAAAAATCTAATTCTAAAAAACAAAGTGATTTAAACACTGTACCTACTAGCACTAAAAAACACGACCAATCGCATGACACCAAAGTTTTCCCTTAATGATTTTTACATGACAAACAAAAACCCTCAAATCGCAAGCAATCAATCCAATCACCACAAGTACACTACATCGAAAGAAAATACCACCACATAATTGGTAATACTGCAATCGTACGGCAGGGTACCTCGAATACATTAACGAAAACGACAATAAACTATTAATTTGTATGACACTGATGCAGTACCATCTAGCGACAAACGAGAAGAGCTAAAATTTTGTCATACAAATTTGCGTTTTCGTTGACCTCGTTTCGTTAATGTCACAAAAGACTTACCTACATTGAGCACTGAGATCCAAAGTACATTGGCGTGCCGTACACTTAATGATATCGAAGGAAAAAAGAACATAATCACGTCATCCCATCACATCAAGTCATGTGTGTATATTTGTTGCTTCTTCACGTTGCAACGGATGGATGGATTTGGACGAAATTCGGCATACAGATAGTTTATAACCTGGACTAACACATATGATACTTTTTATCCCGAAATTCTCACTGGAATGCATGGAAACTGTCAAAACGGTACAAAGTCCGCTGGGTCCACTAGTACTGCATAATTGGAGATATCAGGGTGCCTAGTGCAAGTTGCATTCGCCATTCTATTACTTCATCGAAAGCAAGAATTGTTTTTATGTGAGAAAAATGCAACTCACCTCGTTTGTCATCAAGAGTCGCGAATGCCATACTATTCGTATTTTCGTTTTCGTTAACGTGATCGATTGTCAAAAATACACGCACTTTGCACCCAAACAAAAGAAATCGCGTGCCGTTTTCGAACAGTACATCGAAAGAAAAAAAACCAGTACATAATTGGCAATATTGCAGTTGTGCGTGCATATCAGTACAAGTAGCTGGTAACCGCGGCCGGCTACGGCTGGTTCGTTCACTTCGCACAGCTATATTTAGTGGGAGCGGGCGAGTACACGGAATGCAGTCTGAGTGGCTGACCTACCGCAATACCGACACTGATTCGGTGAACCTCTCACCGTACGGGTTAGCGAACGTGCACGAACATCTCCGTACAAAGCCGCTAACTTTAAACGAACACAACAAAATTTGAATTAAAAAAGTTTTGGGTGATATTCTTATTTGTAAGACATAGTACTTATTTGATTAAAAATGCCTCATTGTTCAAAAACCATAATTGTGTAATGTTTTATTTAATCAAATGTTTTTAAAGACAATATAATTATAAGGAATGCAAGTATCAGAAAAGCACTAAAAAGTTATAAAAATCGAAATAACTATGTTCTCAAAAAATTGTACTAAAATGCATTTAATTGTTAGAAAGGTTATGTTATAATTATTGTTAAATGTTTATTTCGAATAATAAAAAAATACTTTATAATAAAAGATCTGTTATGGCAACTTCTCAGCCTCTCACCGTACGGGTAAGCACGAACAACTTGGAACAAAGCCGAAGCTCGAACGAACAGTGCGTTTCAGTTGCCAATCGGTCACTTTCGCGAAATCAATAATTTACGGCATTTTGTTTAGCAAAATGTAAAATAAGTTTTAATATTTTCATTAACGTAATTGAATGACAAATTAAACTGACGCTCGACACCATATGACATTGAGATTATTAGAAATAAGCAACAATATGTATAAATTGATAGCTAAATTTTAATTGTACAATATAATATGACATCACGTAACAGTTTTGCAAATCATTAACTAGTTTTTGTTTTAACCTAAACACAAATATCTGTAACTTAAAAAGTGATTAATAAATATTCAATTCGTGGCTAGCCCACAATGAAATTTGTATGGATAATGCAAAAAGTTACTACATTGTCTCACTTATCAACCGCCGTAATGCGATGCTACGGTTTCATTAAAGCTGAAATTCTAATAGAAAGTTTGTCAATCGATGTGCAACACTGCTCTCAAAAGAGAACCGAACACAATCCCGTTTGCTACAGGTAAATGGCTTACGTAGCACCAAATTATTCACCTGTTCGCCGCTTCTGAAGCAATCATTGTCAACAATGCGGATAACAATTGCCGCTCGCCTACGATTGCATGTTCGGTTTTCTCTCCAACTGTCAATTTAGTTCGTGCATTTGTACGGTTACGTTGCATGTTACCGGCATGCACAGTTCTCGTGTAGCAAGTCTTCGGTAAGTAATGGAATGCGGTCGATCAACTGACCTACCACAATGGCTGTCACAGATTCGGCCGCAGGAGGATGCACAGTCGGGCACGTACACCGTACAACAGCATGCCTGCATACCACCGCGGTTCCGTCTGCACCGTGAGATCCGCAAACAACCGTCAATCTTTGCTTGACATCCATACAACCGGTTGCGAACCTAACCAACTCTCGACGGTGAAATCGCTCTAAAATGCACAAACGATTTTTTTCTGTCCCCGCATCTAACTTCGATAAAAGCCAGATAGCACGCTAGTGCTCGGTCGCGAAATTCTATTAGCCAAATTAGGATGGAAAGTTAGGCTTACATTCCGATATTTTTCGGGCATACCGATTTTTTTCAGAATCGAAATACGTGTATGCCGATAATGTTTGCATCGACTTTAGTTCGGTGCTATGTAATTAAATTTGCGATACGTTAGATAAAGTCACAGTACACAATAAAAAATACGCTCTGGTCGTATGTAGATAAAAGAACCAGTTTTATTTTATCAAAATTCCACAAGGCCTGTGGAAATGACACTTTGGATACATGCAAATTGCAATCGTTCTACTATATTGATATCCTGCTATTAGCATATATTATGATGTTAAGAATTCAGAATTTACAATATGTATCGTATTTCGTACTGCTGTCTTCGCCTTTGGGAAGACAACTTGTTTGAACTGTGAGGCATGGTGATATATGAATTGGGTTACTACATCGATTGTGAACGTTGCTTGCGCCTTAGGGTGCCTTTGTTCTAACACTATAATAATATGGCTTAGTGTTAAAACAAAGTCACCCTAAAAATGGGCATTGGGTTTCTGGCAGTAAGTACATTCAAGGCCAAGTGTAAGATATTTCTAAAACAGCGTCCCTGATATGGAAAAGTTTACATTGCTTTTAAGGCAACTTATTTTAACTGAGAACCATGTTTGGTTTGCAGAACGTCATGCCAGAAGGCAGTACATTCTTCTTAAACGGCACCATTGCTATAGGAACGTTCGATCTTTCTTGTATTTATAAGTAACTAGTTTGAACACAAGCCATAGTTGGTATAAGAATTAAGTTACTGGCAAAATATTTAAGGCTATTAGATATTTCTTAAACAGCACCTATGCTATGGAAAAGTCGATCTTTTTTTAATTTTTTTGGGTTATCGTAAACTCGTTAAGTCGACCCGTTAAGTCGACTCGTTTTTTCGGTATTGCATTCTTCTAAATTCGGCACCCCTACTTTAGGGGCGTTTGTTGGTATTTCTTGCATTATTAAGGCGAATTGCTTCTAGCAGTACATTTAAGGCAATTTTTAGATATTTCTAAAACGGCACCAAAAATTTTACTAGTTTTATAATATGAATTGGTTTTTGTCCTACTTGTACTTTCTTGGGAAGACTTGTTTCAACAGTAACGCTTATGGTGGCATACAAATTAGATTTCTGGCAGTACATTCAAGGTCAAGTATTAGACATTTCCAAGATGGCACCCTTGCTGTGGGAGCGTCGGCCGCGTATGGCGCCGGCTGGGTCAGCCGTCGCGGCAGATTGATCGGAGCACCGACACAGTCTTATTTCATCTAGTCGCGTGACGCAATAGACTTTAAGGCTTCCTGTCTGATGTCGATAATTATAATAAGCCTGGCTGTGTAAACTTGGTATATAGTAGTGGTCTGCGTCTACCAAGTTTATTTTTAACAAGTCTGTTTTGTCAAGTATTGGCAATTAGGCATAACTTAGTCTATAGTTTTAGAACGTTTTTGATTTTCGATTCTGTAGTAACGTCAGTGTGAGTGTCTTGTGCTACTGTCTTTTGAGTTTGTAATTTATAATCAATTTTTACTTTCAGCGCCGTTTCATTCCGATTTGTAACATCAATTAAGTATAATGTTATTTTTAAAAGACTGTCTTTCTTGTTAAGTGATTCTTCCGATTCTTGTTGGGGAGTTTCTCCTTGTAAGTTTTTAGATTCTACATATCAAACGTTAGGTACAATATAAAATAGTTTAACAACTAACTTTGAATGCATCGTGGTCCAAATTTGGTAGTTGGTCCTAGCAAAGTTCAAAGTTAAAGTTTCGTAGATAGTTCGAGTTATATCGTTTAGTTGGTGTCTTTATTAAATTTCGAAATAAGTAAAGCATTATAAAAGAAAAGTAACAATTCAAAAATATAAACTTCATGTTCAGTAATTTTGTAACTAAATAAAGTAGTCATACTAAATCTTTAGGACATTGTTTCTTGGCAGCAGAGATGATGTAGATATCAAGTGTGCAGTCAGACTAGTTACACTCGAGTACAAATCAGATATCACAGACAGAAATACTTTCGATTTATTTGCGCAATTTGTATTTAAACAAAAGAAAATCAACGTCACTTCTACGAGTAATGCCTAGAGGTACGCTATCAAACGATCAGTAAAGAATTTCAAACGTTTCGCAATTTATGACTAATTAAAAACGGCAGAGTAGATATTTTTTGTTGCGATAAAGCTATCAAATCGGTATATTCTTGGTATTTTTAATACCGATTACATTATTATGTTGTTAGTTAAAGTGTTTGTACATCGTTTTAATTTAATAAACGAAATTTTGTTGAAACTACGGTAATAACGTAGTTTGATACTGAGAGTACTGCTCATTTGCAGTATGTACTAACTATAAATATAAATCTTGTTACTAGATAATATTTTACAATTTTTGAAAAAATCCACCAGCCTCAGGAACCTCCTCGAGTGGGAATCGAACCCACGACTTAAAGTTACTACCCTTACATTTAAGTTGCTTCCTGAGATTGGTTGATTTTTGTGAATGCAAAATTCTAAATCATATAAAATATATATTAAATAAATATATAATATACTTGACTAGCACTTTACTTGCGACTTACTTACTTGTATACTTATGGAGAGCAATAAATGATTGAATTGAATTGAATTGACTTCGTATATTTGAGATTTTAAAAATAAACTTTTTTTATTAATAAATATACCCTATGTTACCCGCAAGAAATGTAGTATTCTATCAGTGAAAGAATTTTTGGAATTGGACCAGTAGTCCCAGAGATTACCCTCCGCAAACAATTAAACAAAGTCACAAACTTTACCTCTTTATTAATAGTATAGATATTGAATTCATTGAACCGATTTGAGTTTTTTATGTGATTAATTTATGCATTTTATATTTTTCCATGCATTTTAAAAACGAATCGGTTTTTATATCGGCTACACTAGTGCTATAGTTTGGAACAGTAATTAACTTAAATACAATCCATATAAAGCACAGAAGCAGTAAAAGAGGGGGTATCCAATCGTAGATTTGATTTTAACTCTATAAGACAAATCACGACGTTCGATGAAACAAAACATGCCTGTTGCCTCGGGTCAGGTGCGACAGACTGTGGAGCGTTCTGCGCGGAATAAGAATGTCGTAAGCGCCGAATAAGTTTTAGTTTATTTACTCGTAAAATATACATTATTTTTCCAAATCGCTGATATAATTTGATATTATGTGTTAAAATATTGACTCAGTAATATGCATCAAATTGAAAAAAAATGATAATAGTTGAAAAGTAGACGTAAGTTCGTGATTTTTTATTATCGATAAAATTTAATTATATTATGCTTTCACTTAGTCCAGTCCCTTTTAAGTATGCTGTAGTATCCATAATATATTTTCATATTTTTTCAGGTAAATCGTACTTTATCTTCTAGTGTTAAAATCAAATCTACGATTGGCGATTTACCTTTATACCCCCAGCTAACCTTGACGCGATAGTTGCTATAGCACCTATCTCTTATCAAACGTAGGTAATAAATGTTTGTGTACTGGCAATACGTGTGTTCGAATAACTAGTATTTATTTGAAACAACAGACACAACAAATCACTTAAACAAATCCCATGCAGATTTTACACACAGAAAGATACAACAAACAAAAACGAAAAAGAAATGTGGACAACTACGTAAAATTATATTAAATTACTTTACATTATAAGTCACCTAAAAAGTCTAGACCTAAAGTCACCTGGACATGATAATCTGAGCATCGAGCACCTAAAACATGCTGGCCCCCATCTGCCAAGAGCTCTAGCGATGTTTTACACGTTATGTGTCAGTCACTCTTATTTGCCTGCTGAAATGATGAAAACTGTGGTGGTGCCAGTCGTGAAGTGCAGAACTGGTGACATTAGTGACAAGACCAATTACAGACCGATCTCGTTGGCTACTATTGTGGCTAAGGTTCTTGACGGTTTGCTTAATTCTGAGCTCGACAAACACCTTAATATCCATGACAACCAATTTGGTTTCAAAAACGGACTTTCTACGGAGACAGCAATTTTAAGTTTAAAGCAAACCGTCAAGTACTACACGGATCGGAGGACACCTGTGTTTGCCTGCTTCCTCGATTTATCGAAAGCGTTCGACCTGGTTTCCTATAACATCTTATGGCAGAAATTAAATAGTACTTCTATGCCTACTCAACTTGTAAACCTGTTTAAACATTGGTACGAAAACCAGGTCAACGTTGTTCGCTGGTCGAGTGCATACTCGGACCCATATAGGATGGAGTGCGGGGTGAGACAGGGAGGGCTGACCTCACCTAAGCTCTTCAACCTGTATGTGAATGCTCTTCTGGAGGAGCTCAGCAGCACACATGTGGGTTGTCACATTGAAGACGTTTGTCTTAATAATATAAGCTATGCGGACGATATGGTGCTGCTGAGTGCCTCAGTATGTGGGTTGTATAAGCTGTTAGCTATTTGTGAGCTATACGCACGTAGTCACGGGCTGCTATATAACTCAAAAAAGAGCGAATGTATGGTCTTTCGGGCCAGCGGTAAATGTCTAGATAACATACCAGCTATCAAACTTAATGGCTCGCCACTTAAGAGGGTTGAGAGTTTTAAATATCTTGGGCACATAGTTACCGCTGACCTTAAAGACGATGCAGATTTAGAAAGAGAGCGTAGGGCGCTGTCTGTTAGAGCCAACATGATCGCACGCAGGTTTGTTCGTTGTTCGGAGGGGGTCAAACTTACCCTGTTCAGGGCATTTTGTACGTCCTTCTACACTAGCAGCCTGTGGGCGGACTATACAAAGAAACAGTACAGCGCCTTACGTGTTCAATATAATAATGCTTTGAGGGTGTTGTTGGGGCTGCCGCGTTTCTGCAGCGCATCGGGTATGTTTGCCGAATATCAAGTGGATTGTTTTTACACGACCATGCGTAAGCGGTGCACATCTCTGGTGCGCAGGGTACGCGCCAGCCCTAACAGGATCCTCAAAGTGTTTTCAAATCGATTTGACTGTCAGTACATGAACCATGCCGCTATGGTTCATGTAATGACATCAAAACAATATGCCCAATTTTGATTTTAATTTAATTGTTATTTTATTTTATTTTAGTTGTGATTTTTATTATTTTTTATTTTTTATTATTTTTATTATTTTATTTAAATTTGATTTTTGATGTGATTTTAATTTTGTTTTTATATGTGATTCTAATTGTGATTTAAATTATTTTATTAAATTTGATTATGTAATATTATTAATAATGAATTCAATGAAATGCCTGTATGACCTAAAGTGGTCGAAATAAATGTATTTTATTTTATTTTTTATTTATTATAATGCTGCTGTATTTTTCTTCATTTATTATTACCACAAAGGTGGTCCAGGACCACTATAAGCAATTATCGTATCGCACCAGTGTTTAACATAGTAAGTAGATTTTGTTGCCCAAAAATAATATAGAATTTCGTTGAAATTTTACTTAATGATAGCTGGGAAGCAAAATCAGTTGCGTCTGGAATTATTTTTTATAGTTATGGGGAAAAAGTGTCGATCACTGGCGCCACTAATCTACCAGAGATCACTCCAGGTAGGAGGGTCAACAAGGCTCAGCATATGCTATGGCGACATTACCCGCAGCAACGCTGATATTCTGACATTCCAATTCACACAACAACCTTCTACCTTTCTCAACCAAGAAGCTATTAAAGTTAGCATGTAGATAATTATATTCTGGCATTCGAGTATAGCATGACGTCATGGTTTGTATAACGTAACTCCTATTACTCGTTATCGGCGATATAAGTTGCAGTTCTCGATAAGACGATAGGTGCTTCACTGTCAGATAAGAAAATAACTTAGGTAACCGGCACTTTAGCCTCCTCTCCTGAGTTAGAGAACTTTTCTAGATACGCCGTTTGTTTTCTGCTCCCAGCCAAGTTATGGCCGCCTGAAGTTTTGTTTGCAAATAAGTTTCTTAATTTAACGAAGAATACAATTACGAACTTTTATCAGCTGGTACTTTATCTGGTACGCTGATAACGATTATTCAATTATGTAATACTATACAATACAAGCTTAGACAAAGCAAGGTTTTCAGAATACATGTATTTATTTATTTATTTATTTATTTATTGAAATGATCACCAACATATAAAACATCATTGATTTCTTAAATAATACATTGTTAAAATAGATTTTTGCTAGATGTCAATAGAATTATAGGTGAAGACTACATGCAATTACATTAATAAAATTTACAGAAATTTATATTTAATAAAGTGAGAAATGAGAATGAGAATTAAAATTGAGATTAAGTAATTATAAAAAAAAAAAAAATTTAAATTTAAATTAAAAATTGTGAAACATCATTAAAATTACTGTGTCAAATCATCACAATACACATTAGGAGATGAGAGATTTCTTAAAGCTGCGAATGTCACCCATGAACAAGTCCAAACTCTTTATTTTAGCTGCACCATTAAATTCCCTTATGATACGATTCAGGGGTGCATTCTGGCCAAGGTTGGACCTGCAAGGCTGATCCACAAGGACGTTACTTTTTGATGCCCGCGGGAGCTTTAAGGGTGCATTGAATGTCAACGATATTAGTAAATCCGGGACATCAAGGATGCCATTCGCTAGCCTATAGAGAAACATGAGGTCGTGCATACGTCTTCGATCCGATAGAGAACTTATTTTAAAATGATTTAATCTCTCAGAATACTTTAATAAATTCTTGCCCATATTACACGAAAACGTTAAGTGCCATAAGAATCGCTTTTGGATGCTTTCTAATCTTTTTAAATACACGTCATAAAAAGGATTCCACACCATACTGCAGTACTCCAAGCCACTACGAACAAATGAGTTATATAAGCCACAATGACCTTTAGAAATTAAATGTTGTACAATTATATAAATACAACTGTCACTTTTTAACGCTAAGTAATATTATTGTTATTTTTAAACATTGTCTTCTAATGTTCACGCAAATATATTTAAATATAACTTGTCTTACGAATTCACTCATTAATATTAATAATTTTAGTATTAACGTTTCGTATGTATCCTTGCAGTCAATTGTCAAGGTTTTTTTCAACATTCATTAGCTATCTACTGTTTTTCCACGTGAAAAATATTAACTTTATATCACGACGTGCGTCGTCGTATCGAGTTTTATAATCTTATTGTATCGGTGTACTTTGTATTCGAATAGCAGTGTACTGTCGTGTGCTTTGTTTGTACACCAACGCGACAATCGATTTCGCAAATATTTGTGTTTTTGTTGTTCCAGTCCAGGGAAGCACTTACCCTTTATCTCACAAAATGGTAAGTAACGAAACCGTTCCACCAAAATTTTAAATTAAGAGATTTCGGAAATTGTTAGATTTAACATGTCGTTGTTATCATTAAAACAGCAAATTAAACAAAATAACGTGGTGGTAGCCAGCAAGGCGGACTTAAACAGAAACAATTTGCAAAATGTATTTTTTAATCAACAAGTTTACACGAAACACTGAAGAGAGGTTTTATTTTTATATTTCAACTCTTTGAAATAGCACTGTAATCACAGAAGAGTGATTCTATAATCTTCAATTACGTTGATGAAAATATCAAGTTACAAGTTTTTAGTACTAGAACCTACCACCTCCATAAGTTAAAATGTTTAATAGGTTTAACGTAATAGCTATCCTAGACATTTAAGTATCCGAAGTTTCCGTCGAGTTGTCGAGCTGATGACACTGCGACCGGGGCATCATCATCATCATCATCATCATCACCACCACCACCACCATCACCAGCTCATTTTATGTCTCCACTGTTGGGGCACGAGCCTTCCCTATGATTGGAAAGACCGGCCAGTGCAACCAATTTCAAGTAGTATTTGTAATGAAATGCTCCAAATCACTCCAACAGTTATTTATAATTTAAAATATTTTTAAGTTATTTTAAACTTGTATAACTTGGTAACGGCATATAATTTTACAAATATCGTTACTTATATTAAAGCTGTGGAGTTTCTTGCGCCCATTCTTCTCCAAAGCTAAAAATTAGACGTATTGAATGGGTAAAAAAAATTTGGACGATTCAAAAGAACTTTTCTAAAGTTTGTTTGATTAAAAAATTTACTTTAACTTTGACTTTGTAAGTAGTAAAAGGTACAATTATACGACAGATTTAATTAAAATGGAATCTTTAAACTCCTATTTATTTACCATAAAGCAAAAAGTCATTATAAGTTGTTTAATGCATATAAAAAACGATGAGACTCTTATCAGCCTAATTTTCGTTAACCTCATTCATATCCGTTAAGTCAACAAAGCTGAGAATCGCCTCAAATATTTGAATTGACAAAAGTAAAACAAGATAACTTGCGTACGCCCGGCAGCGTGCAATTTGCACTGTGTAATTATGTAAATCCTCTTTAAGCCACCGGAATCCATTTTGAATAATTGTTTGGAAGCATTAACAGTCTCCCACGTTACAATAGCTACAAGCTACAAGACTTTTTTTTCACAATTTTATTGAAACCCAATTACCTAGCTAGGTTCTCGTAGACGAAAAGTGTTAAAATACTTATCTGTCATGGTACTGTAAAAGATAAGATGTGATAACACTTAAATATTACTTTTTTATTTTTAAGTGCCAATTGCTGCACTGAAGCTGAATTAAATATTTATAAAATATTATAAAATACAGTGAAAAAAAAAAATGGCCACCCGACCCAGCCAGAAATCGAACCTGGGTCTTCCGCAATCCGGGCGGCTGCACTGACCGCTATGCTACCGGGAAGGCTGACGTGAGCGCTGAATTTTGTCACTGCTTTTTAATTTTTTGAGTGCTTATGGCGGCACAGTGCCATCTATCCAAAGGTTATTGCAACCGATGGCTATGCAGATTAATCTTTTCAGACGAAATACCACAAATTTGATAACATAACGCTATAGTAAATATTACGTTTATTATTTTTAAGTGCTAATTGTTGCATTTAAGCTGAATAACACTTTATAATAAATAATAAATGCATTGAACATCATCATCATCACCATCATCATCATCAGCCTTATATTATTATACTGCTGGACATAAGCCTCTCCGAGTGCACGCTCTGAGCTCGCGACTACTCTCATCCAGCTCTTGCCAGCCACCATGCGAAGGTCGTCGCTCCACCAAGTTTGAGTGCAACCTACACACATAATATATAACTTTATTATGCAAGTTACAATTTAGTGGTATTATTGCTTTAAGGCGGTCTCCCAAAACCAGTCGGATGGAACGAATAAAGAGAAAAGTTAGATACTGGAATTTTAGTTGCAAACATTTCGACCTCTTTACTAAATAGTAAAGAGGTCGAAATGTTTCCAACCTGTTTCCTGTAACCAAGTAAATGCAAATGAAAATTCATTTGCATTTACTTGGTTACAGGGTGACAGTCTCTTACAGTTTTTTATTATATTTTATATTATCTATAATGTCTAAACATTATTACGTCATGTCCTAGATAGATAGCAGGTTATTCTCTGCTATCATCTTAATCTTTAAAACGAGAGTATACGGACACCTTTTGAGTTAGCTCACTCCATCTTAGATTTGATCTACGCTTTCCGAGACACAATTCGCTATCTAGATTATTTTGTTTAAAATTAAGATCACTTCCAACAAGTGATAAAGCAAACCAAATTACGTAACAAAGTCTTCGATTTCACTAAAAATTGTATCATCATCATCAGCTCATTTTTTTTTATGTCCCCACTGCTGGGGCACGAGCCTTCCCAATGGATGGATAGGGAGAACGGGCCATAAACCACCACGCGGGCCCAGTGCGGATTGGTGGTTGTTAACGACTGCTAACGCAGCCGGGACCAACGGCTTTACGTGCCTTCCGAAGCACGGAGGAGCTCGAGATGTTAAATGTTTAGTCACCCATCCGACGATCGGCTTTTGCGAAAGTTGCTTAACCTCAGCACTCGCGGACCGGGCGCGTTAACCACTGCGCCATCGAGCGCCTCGAAAAATTGTATACTTACTTATATTTGAATTAGGAACAGAACCAAGTCCTACCTGGTCGAACAGAAGCGCCTAAATAGCTGGTTATCTTATCTAGGTACCTATAATGTTATCAGAAGTTTTTTTTTAATGTTAAAAGGAGGCAAACGAGCAGGCGGGTCATATGATGGAAAGTAATCACCGCCGCCCAAGGACATCCGCAAAACCAAAGTAATCGCAGATGCGTTGCCACCTTGAAGAAGGAGTTGAATCTTGAGGAGGGAGTAGGAATTGGGAGGGGCGAGGGCAATCCGCACTGGGCCCGCGTGGTGGTTTATGGCCCGTTCTCCCTATCCATCCATAGGGAAGGCTCGTGCCCCAGCAGTGGGGACATAAATGAGCTGATGATGATGATGATGATATAAAAAAATATTATAGAAAAAAACAACATCAAAACGAAACATGAGCAGTTTTATGAAGAAACCTACTTATGAATTAAAATTGAATTAGATGGATAAAACACTAGATTTTTAGTTCATTTAGTACCTATGACTGGTTTTTAAGTTTTATTATTATACAATTTATATTATTATGTAAGTGGCTGTATTTTCTTTTATAAGAATACATTACTTTGAATCTAAACTAGGTTTTATCAATAATATGCCCGTGAACACGTAACTGGTGTGGAAAAGAATAAATCACTTTTTTATGCGTTTCAAGGTTTTTGATAAAACCCACAGTGTCTTACAAATTGACAAAGAATAAGCTTGGAAAAGTTATTCCGTGTTTTGTCTCTTGTACTCTAATCTGAAATGAAGTCTACATGACAGGAACAAAACACAGAATAAGTATTTAGAGCTTATTCTCTATTTATTTGTAAGGGGGACACTGTTTAGGTTTAACGTAAGGTATGCTCATGTTACCTTTATCAATTGGTTTGCGTTAACTCCTGTATAATTCTTTGTTTATTATGATGTGTGTTTATCAATTTGGTCTCCTCCGTGTATTATATAATTTCGGTAATGATGCTATCTCGACATGTATTTCGCCCTCGTCACGCGTCTATCTAGCGTGTCAACTCTCAGCTGATAAGGGACTGCTTGTTTTCTTGTCACAATGACAATGACTGCTACCTATCTCATCTAACCGCTTAACGAACAATCGTTGCACGCCGGTCTGCCTACTTTCTCATAATATTATGAGACTTAGAAAACATGCGACAAGAGGCTCTACCATGACCTCTTATGGGTAACACTCCATTGAAACCGGGCTTAACTAACTATTTGGAACTCTGTATTTTTCTGTAGCTTAGAAAGATCGGCTCTGTGGCCGACTGAGGCGTCTTGTTAAAATACTACGACTAGGTAGAATATTGCTGTAGGGTGACACTCCATTGAAGCTGAGCTGAGCCGAGCCGAGCTGTGTAGAAATCAACCAATAGAGTCCCTTTATTTTAAGGGCTCTTTTCAGCTCTGCTCTATATTGGCTCTGAGGCGTTCTTTCTATGCTTAAGAAAAATACAGAGTTCCAAATGGTTAGAAAGTAGAAAATATATAAAACTCAATTTATGCGTTCAAATGTCTAAATCAAGGTTCCTCAAAAAGATTTCTATTAACATTTCAATAAAATCGTTTGAAAAAAATATTTGTATAGGATTTATCGAAATTTAAAAACATCCTTATGCCACCGGTAGCGTTCCCGGTTGCCTACAAATTAAATTCCCATAGTACGTTTAATGAAAGCCTATTCGTATGACACGCGTCAAAGAGGTGTGGCGTTGCTCTCAATTTCATTAATTCCAACGTTATTACTGAGCGTGTGAAGCAATTGGAGGCCCGAATTCTCTACTTATACCGTTTAATCAGAGGTAAAGCTATTTTTTATAATAACTGTCTGAGCTAACAGTAACTGTCGGAATACAACAATGCTTGTTGTTGTTATTACAACTGAGATAGATAAAATGGTTTCTGGTAAACCTGGTGAATAACTGGGACTCGAACGAAATCGTTGGTCTAACCACAAGACCAAAAAGATGCATAAAGGTATTTATTTCAGGTCAAGAAACATTTCAATATTATAAATTCGGTCTCGGACCCCAGGTCTCGGGATCGATTCCAAGCGTAAGGCTTGTTTGTTCGCCATATGTTGCCATAAAATCCATGTTTGTAGCATTGTCGTGTTCATCCGTAGCACGGAGGAGTTCGACATTATAAATTTTGGGTCACCCGTCCGATGACCAGCCTTTGCGAGAGTCGCTTAACATCATCAATCGCAGACTGAGCGCGTTACCACTGCGCCATCAAGATCCTTCTTTTTCCATTAATACTAAAATATATCACATCTATTCCCCAGATGCACATGACCGCCATTCGTGATCCCAGTGCTTCGTCACATTTATCAAATTAAAATCCCGTTCATTTTTCTATAAATCAAACTGAATACCTTTTAGAGAAGTCATATTAAAGTTCTTATAACAAATTCTCATTTCTGAAACAAACTTCGACGATTTCTGTCTCATGAAGTCGGACTATTTTAAAGGGGACGATTTCGAATCGGTGGGTCCTTCGAAAATCTGTGTAGGACCCCCGTTATCTGCTATCGGGAACAGCAAAAGATTAATGGCACCCAAAACTCAAAACTACACTTAAATTCGTTTGGCGACAAGATGCTTTTGAATTGTTCTGTCTTTGATTGGTTTTCTTCGGATGTTTTCGAGGTTTATTTTTAGGAAACTTGTTTTAATTGTGATTATTTACATATAATTTTACGCAAACATTGTTGCGAACACAATTTGAAAAAAAGACAAAGTGTTGAAAAAATAGATGGTGTTAATTAGTTTCGGCGAGTTGGGTTGAGCCACGATAGCATAGTTGGTAGTGCACCTGACCCGGCATGTCATGGGGTGCGGATTCGAATCCCGCTCGTGGATTTTTTTCAACACTTTGTATCTTTTTCAAATTGTAATTTGTTCGCAACAATATTTGCGTAAAATTATAAGTAAATAATCATAAATATAGCTTGCCTAATTCTTTCAATATTTGTAAAAATATTAAGATCGGATGTTGATGACGTAGTTGTCGACATTGAATAAATTAATTTAATTGTCTTTGGCTTACGAAGTAAAGACATTTTTTAACACTTTGACTTTTTTCAAATTGTTTTAATTCAAACCTGACTTTTAAACTACATAGCACGAGTTACTACCTAATGTACTTGACCAGGTACAAATTTTTCATTCCCCGTTTACAGAGTAGTTATTTTTTATTTCAATAAAACCTTTAACATTTTGATGTTGTTTTTGTTATACTCGTATTATAAAAGCTTAACGTACTTACAGGATAGGACAAATTATTTTCGTTATTTTCCTTTCTAAAAATATGCTATAGATGATAAACATGACGTCAAAATAATTAAAAACTAGGAAGCACTTCAAAAACTACATAAACCCTTAAACTTTTTATCTCGGTCTGAAGCACTAATCGTAGTTTGAACTTACGTCCGGCAGATATGAATAGTGGTCTTAAGGGGGTGCAGCGCGGAATTTCGAAAATTTACGTGTTTTTAAGTCACTGGTGCTAGGCGCTGAATAGGTCGTATACATTAAAAGAACTAGTGTAGGTTAGCTTGATCCTTTCACAAGGCCATGGTTGTCTTGGAATTTGAAACAAATACCCAGAAACTGCATAAATAATACGTAAAATAATGATATCTAAAAACTTATTTCTTCAGAAACTTTGTAAATATAGCACAAATTAAACAATGATCCGACATCAAAATGTTTGTATTGATATTCCGCAGGCCACTGTTGCCTTATTTTTCAATTAAAAAATATGAGTATGAAAATATTAAGACTTTTATTATTTTTTACCCAAACGCCTATGATTTTACGAAAGTAAACATTGCTCTAATTAAATCACCAGCCTACTCTGTACAGATATTAGTGTGCGTGCGTATTCGTAGTCGTGCGCCGTTGTCATACCACTGCCACGCGCCGCTCGCTCGCTATCATAAAAAAACTTGAAACTCGTAGTTTTGCGTCCGCGCTGCACCCCCTTAAAAAACTCAGGTTTACGAGGTTAGAAGCAATTATGAAATTATTTATTTGTTGTTTAGTATACCATGCAAAGTTATAAATATAACTTTAGAATTAACATTAACAAGACAAATAACATAATTAAATGAAATCGAAAGAATAAAGTAATAAGTAAAGCTTTTTTAAGCAATGTTTACTTGATTTTAAGAGTGACTTGCTCCAGATAAGATAAGATAAATAAACTTTATTGTACACCAAAAATAAAACATTTGACAAAAAAAAACTACATAAAAATACACGTTCAAAGGGCGGTCTTATCACTAAGAGCGATCTCTTCCAGAAAACCTTTGGATGGACAAAAAATATTTGAGTTTGAAGTGGGCTCGTCATCGCGTCGGTGCACCACAAATAATTATAGTATGACTCAAACAGCAATAAATAATAATAAATACTTAGTATGCTATTGATACAAATATAATAGTTACTTCGTTTAAAAGTTAATTGCCTAAATGACTTGAATAAAGTTAGTTTATAAATAGAACATAATAAATTTGTACAGATAATATAATAATATTTTACATAAATACTTATAATGACGCATGCCTAATAATATAAATTGTAGGTACTCGTAGATCGATCGTAGATTTTGTATTCAATTAATTGGCGCAATTCAACGTTTTTTGCACGTCTGCACGAGGGCTGGATACACAAACTGTTTCTTACTTCATTATAAGATCTGTTATGTTAAGTCAAGAGAAAACTTTGGATTTGAAAAATCTTAAATCATCTTAATAGTGGTTAAAATATTTTAATCTGCTATTTGTAGATGATGAATCGATGGTGTATTCATTTAATACATAAACCTAAGACGATGTGTTAGTATGAGCATCAGTCCAACACATCAATTACATTCTAGAAAACCTCCGAAGGTTTTCGTTTCACACGGCTCGAGGAACCCTCGCCGCCCCCAAAAAAGCCCGGTGAAGCTGAAATTGCCGTTTGAGGCAGTCAGCAAACTCTCTCAAAAAAAAATACTTTAAAATCTCTTTTAGAACACCTCAGCTATTTTCAAACCTTCATTTCACATAAATACATTATGCTATGTTACGTTGAAGAAACCTTTCAACAGATTTAAAAATGTTTCGTCGTTACCAAAATTCAGTTTATTTAAAAAGCGCACTGTAATGTTGTTTTTACGAGATATCAGTAATTAATAAAAAATGGTGACAAGTAAGTGTTTAAAAAAAAATAAGAAAAAAAACACTGTAACTTGTCACCATTTATTATTAATCACTGATATCTCGTAAAAACAACATTACAGCACTCGAAGTTAATAAAACTGGAGAGTCTTTGTGCAAAGCGTCTGGTTTCCCGCGTTCCGCCTTAACATCCTCCGCACAGAACTCTTTCTGGAGAAACGAGAGAGGTTGGGAGGGCTAATGGCCCTCTCGGCGTGAAGCGATGTCGTCGATAATTGGACCCATTAGGCCCGCGCACTAAACGCCAAGGCACCTGTGCCGTCAAATTATTTAGAAGCTTTCTTTTATTTTATTTTTATTTCTTTAAAGTTTTCTATTTACTTTACCCTTTATTTGAACGTTCAGGTATAATTGTTTACTCATTTTTTATTTTAATTAGGGACGACAGCTTACAATTAAGTATTAAAATGTTACTATACATTATCGGTGAAATATTTATGTCATAATAAGCATAAGAAACGTACATTCGTTCACGAAGTTTGGTCTATGGATTCGAACTTCTTGTGAGTAGGTATTCGAAAAAGATATAGGGTAGGGTCTGTGACGAAATTTCGTTTAAATTTCGTATGCTTGCGAATTTTCGTTTCGGGGAAAGAGAGTAGGTCTACTCTCTTTCCAGGTCTTTAAAATATTTTATTGTATTACATGTCGTTAATTTAAAATATAAAAATAAACTAATACGTCATTATTTATATTTAATTTTAAATGTCATACAACAACCATACAGAAACTAATGTTTAGTACACAAAGTGCACAAGCAAGGAGACGGATAAATTAATAGATATGTATAAGAGAGAAAGAGATAGAGATCAAAGAGCACCTACTTGTTGAGTGATTTACCAAGTTTTTACTTACCACCATATATTCCGTCGCTGAAACTCCTTTTTCATTTTTATTATCTTTAAATATTTATAAAATACAGTATATAAAATTAAATGCCTACCCGACCCAGCCAGGAATCGAACCTGGGTCTTCCGCAATTCAGGCGGCTGCACTGACCATTATGCTACGGGTAAGGCTGATGGACGTAAGCACTGATTTTTTTCACTGCTTTGATTTTTGACTGCTTTTTAGCGGCAGCAGTGTCATCTATCCAACGGTTATTGCAACCGATATGCCTCAAGATGGCTAATTCAGTAAAGCACACTAGCGCCACCAATTAATAATTTGACAATTACTAACGGACCGGATCTTTTTTAAACATTGCGTAACGTCTTATAACAGGAAAGCATTCATAGTATTTATTTCATAATTGTGCACTACTTTTTGTTGCGTGGTTTATTCACAAAACGGGCTATCGCATTTATTCACAAACAATGGCCACTTTTGGTGTTAGCGAATGAATACAAAAACAAACCTAAAAGTAGTGCACAATTATTGAATAAAAGATGTTTGCCTAGTGTCGGAAGGTCCGCAATGTTTGAAAAAAAATCCAGTTTAACAGTTATTAAATTAAATCCATTAGCGGCGCTAGTGTGCCTTACCCTTCGCCTTAAGTGTAGCAAATAGCACTTAAAAATAAAATTATTATCGATTTAGAATTATCGATTCTAATATTATAAAGAGGAAACCTTTGTATTTTTGTATGTATGTATGTATGTATGTATGTATGTATGTATGTATGTATGTATGTATGTATGTATGTATGTATGTATGTATGTATGTATGTATGTATGTATGTATGTATGTATGTATGTATGTATGTATGTATGTATGTATGTATGTATGTATGTATGTATGTATGTATGTATGTATGTATGTAAGTATGTATGTATGCATGTATGAATGTATGTATGCGTGTATGTTTGCAACGAATAAACTCAAAAACTACTGGCCCGATTTAAAAAATTCTTTCACCATTAGAATGCTACATTAGCGCTGAGTAACATAGGCTATATTAAAAGAAAATATTAAATAAAATACTAAAAACGACAATTTAATTTTCCAATACATACCCATATGTATATTTAACTCATTAATGGAAACTGTCAAAGCGGTACAAAGTCCGCGCCGGGTCAGCTGGTCTTTCATAAATACATACACTCACGTCCTTCTCCCAAAAAGGGGATGAGAGAGATCACCAATTTTACGCCATTAGTGACCTCGACGCTACATTTAGCTTAAACAAAGTAGGGTTCCGAGGTGGAATAGATACCATCCATCAGTGATGAGTTGAGGGATGGTTGAGAGATGAGGGCATCTTGGAACCCTTGTCTCTTAGTCAGCTCTTACGACATGCACGGGGAGTAAGGCTGCTGATACATTTTTTTTCCAGCATTATTTTCCAAATGTTGCAAAAGTTGCGTAAATTACATGAGTGTTCACAGTTTATTTACTACTTCCAGTTATTAAGGCGAAGGGTAAGGCACACTAGCGCCGCTAATTGATTTAATTGATAACTGCTATGCTGGATTTTTTTTCAAACATTGCGGACCTTCCGATACTAGGTAAACATCTATTATTTAATAATTGTGCACTACTTTTAGGTTTGTTTTTGTATTCATTCGCTAACACCAAAAGTGGCCATTGTGTGTGAATAAATGCGATAGCCCGTTTTACGAATAAACCACGCAACAAAAAGTAGTGCACAAATATTAAATAAATACTATGGATGCTTTCCTGTTGTCGGACGGTACGCAATGTTAAAAAAAAGATCCGGTCCGTTAGTAATTGTCAAATTATCAATTGGTGGCGCTAGTGTGCCTTACCCTTCGCCTTAAACGAAACACTTCAACTAAGCCAAGGGAAGTTTCTCTTTTTTGTTTTACTTACCGTGACTACTTGAGCTTACGATTTTTCTTTCATCACGTCTATTAATATCCAACAAGACTGTCTAAGACGCTTCTGTAATATAATTGAATGAAACTTGAAGTTATTTAAGGTTCTAAAACACTTTAACCTTGTATTAATTTATGTTTGCTACAAACATACTATTTTTAATTTTGTCTATTTTTTATTTTCGAGACATTATTATGCAGGCAACATTTTTTCTTTTCTCTTACGGTTATGGTCATTTCAAAAAAAAATCCTTTTTTTTTTAATTTTTTCAACATTTGTGTTTTTGTAATTTGTTTCGCAAAAAAATTTGCGTTAAAATTATTTAAACACCTTTAAAGTTATTTACACAACACTTATTTCAGTTAAAAGAATTTTATTGAACAAACTATACATATTCGTATTTACAAATACAAGAGGACCACTAAATTCAATCGACAGCTTTCATTAACATACATACATAATGACTAGTTACCTTATCGAAGTCTGTCACCACAATAACAATGATAGGAACATAGTGACAGATAAGATAGTCAGTTTCTCAGTAGTTGAGGATTCTGAGTGAAGTGCGCTTCCATTTTCGAGCCTTATCGTCACTAACAAGCTGGTTGGGTGAAGGTTAAGCACCTTCGTTGTGTAATTGAAAATAAGGACAAATGCAACATAGTAACCAGTAGTAACAGAGCCCCAAATCTGCTAATTCAATAACGTTTCAATAGTGTGTCGGTAGCCTGATTTTGACATTAGGACTATTGGAAAATCTATATATTAATACGTGAAGCAGAAACTTTGTACCCGTTTTTACGAAAATTGCGCGGACGGAGAAATATGAAATTTCGCACACTTATAGTTTATATAGAGAAGTTTATACGAATGTTAATATTTTTTAAAATTATGCATAAAAAATACATTAAATCAACAAAAACAACATTACACACACTACCATGTATTTGACACACACGTATTGTTTGTCTTTAATGCGATCGACAACAGCTGTCAATGCCAATCCAAACTCACATTCTATCTTTTTTAATTTTTCATTGCTAAGGATACAATCCGAGCAGCCTTAATAAAATTACGGTCGAATTTCGACCACTGGGTGACCACTAGTTTACTAAATTAGACCAACGACAGAATTGTACCTACGTAAGTTTTAAAGTCAGAATTCTTTCAACACTATTCCAAATTGTAATTTGTTCGCAACAATTTATTGTAAAATTATATTAACCATAATTCAATGATAGGCTTTTTGAATTGTTTAAAGTAAATAGCAGAATCGAGAACTACGTCACTCATAGAATGCACTATAAAAAATACCAATTTATTCTGTAAATATTGTGATATTGTGATTTCACTAACGAAATAAGGTACCCACACCCTGGTAAACTGGGTAAACTGGGTAGTTTACTGTCAAGTAACATTTTAATGTGAATTTTTATGTCAGTAAAATCCAATTACTAATAACAACGTATCTTTTTTGTTACAGGTATGTAAACACAAAACTTCATTGGGATACAAGGTAAAACAAAAAGCTGTAGCAAGAGTAACAGAGACAGCATTAGAATTTTACTTCCCAGTTCTTAAGCACGCAACATGTTATATTACTTGACGAGAGTGCATAAGTGAGCGAGCGGCGCAGCAATAACTTACGTTCGGAAACACTACACATGCTTTCATCATCATCACGGAAACGTTTTATTGTTGAACTCAGACTTTTCCAAATGGTCTATACAGCTAATGGAGGCTGTGAGGTTGGTGTAGTAAGCTACTTCCATCTTACGACAACTTTCCGAAACGCAGAAGGAACTCAAGACAGTGTCACTGTACAAGAATTATAACAATTGAAAATTAAATGTAATACATGTGATACATGAGACAAGGTAAAGTCAAATATAGGATTAATTTGATCACCCATCTTGGAACACAACATTGCAAAAGTTGCTTAACTTTCACGATCGTTCGTACCGGCAACGAGCTCCACTTTCCTTCCATCCTATTTCATACATAAACATTTTCCGTCACCCAAATATGTCAACAAGTACGGACAGTTAGACAATACTATCATCTGTCGCACGGACGGACGGGAGCCATGGAATCTTCAATTAAATCAAGGGGGTCCGTAACCTCGCCCGCATAGCCCCGGCCAATCACAGGCGGCTTGCAAGCTGCCCACTACACAATAAACGAATTTAGCCGCCGCAACAGGGTTGTCAACTGTAAAACGGCATGAAAACTTTTTTGGCATAACTTTTTTATGTCATGAAAGTTTGATTTTTGTCATGTTTTAATTTTTGTTGACTTACCAGTTACTGTTTTCTAAAGTTTACGCGAATACTACACACCTCCACCAATCTGCAAAGTGTTAGAAACGACATTTAAATTATTATCTAAAACTCGATATCAATAATCGATTTAAAATAAGTTAATGGATTTTTATAAACGTTTCAAAACATCAAAGTAGGGAATAACTAAAACGGATCCCACCAACACCCTAAGCCCGCATCTGTCATCGCAACAATCAATATCCCCCACAATAGAAATATTATAGAAATATTAACGGCTGCCACTAGATTGATGTTCAATAGTTATTGAAATTAAATATTTTCATTGATATAACATAATATATTTTTGGAGTTGTCTTTATTAGTGAGCTAGCATCATTGCGATCGTGAATGAAGACTTAAAGATAAATTGTGTTAGCGTAACTATTTTTGTATTACGTCTTGTAACATTAATATCTATAACTTGTCTTTAATAGCTATGGTTATATCTGATTAGCATTACTTTTACTTAATATAAATATTTATGAAACAACTTTTACGGATCTACTCGCGTTTATTTTACACATTACTTTTTAATGTTTATCCTGACGTTTCGAACCCTTTGCAGGGTCTGTGGTCACAGGGAGACTGTTGTGTAATGTTCGCGTATACTTTAGAAAACAACATAAATATTTATATTATTGTGACATATTTTTATTATTATTGATTATTAGCTAAAATTATGTCAAACTACTTTGGATACTATAGATTTATTTTCTTGCTAACACTGAAATTTCGATTCTTTTCAGCTTACAGAACTAACTATGCTTTGAAAGTCGATAACTTAAGATTGCCAACCTTAATTCTTAGTGGATGTACATAGCGTTTATGATTTGCTCTTCGTGCATGCATTTTCATTAGCAACAGCTTCATAGTTTAACAAAAGGGGAGCATTAATACGGAAACGTTGATTGTTCATTATTTTCTGATTAATAGAATAAATCAAAATAATGTGTTATATCCATTTTATCGTTCGTGCATTAGTTAACAATTTACAGTTTTTTATTGGTTACTTAAATAATTTTACGTTTTAGTAAGCATTTTCAAACTTTGAATTGAATGATGGTAAAATGTGGTATTAAAATCAAATCTTCGTAGAATTAGAATAAATACAATTTATTATGTTTTTGATAGTAAATGCTAATGTGATTTAAAGGCAAAACACGCTAAAAATCATAACTTATAAAGCTGCTTCTATTTTTCAATTAGGTAGGTACCTACCTTAATAATCAAAGTAAAACATTAACATTATCTTGTTATCAAAAGTTTACGCGAACACGGCCACCCATCCGATAACCCTGCATTACGAAACTTGCTTAACTTCCAAGATCACAACTCAAACATGCAAGCTGCCGCGCCATCGAGCTCTTATAAATGTTATAGTGTGTTGCAAACTTGTAACCCGTTCCGAGTTCAGTCTCCAGTAGCGTAATGTCATCAACATCATTATTCTGTTCGTAATCTCATAGAATGTGCTTGGTATAAGTCGTGACTAGTACTTTGCGGTCACCACAAACCCGATACTGCCTTGTAAGGCGCCAGTATTATATTTCTCATCTCAATTCGCAAAGCCCAATGTAGGGTTAGACCTTACCAATTACTTGGAAAACACTTATTTATAATTTAATAATATTCAGCTAGTATTAGTATTATGACCAGTCTGCACTGGGCCCGCGTGGTGTTTTATGGCCCGCTCTCCTTATCCATCCATAGGGAAGGCTCGTGCCCCAGCAGTGGGGACAGCAATGAGCAGCAATGAGCTGATGATGAAGATTAGTTTTGTGAGTTGTAAATTTAAATTAGCTTAAAAACCCGATTTGACAAATATCTTTCCAATAAAAATACGTATAATAATCAGTAGTGCAGTGAAGTATAGCAGGTTACAAGTTTTTACGAATTGTTTGAACTGCCTTCCTGATAAATTATAATTATAAAATAAATTTAAAAAATGTGTACCAAACGTTATAGGAATTAGTTAGAATGTGTGTATGAAATAAACATTTTGTTTTTGTTTAGAAAAACCCAGTTATGTTCATGTCATCAAGAGACACACAACTATATGAAAAACATTATATTAAGGGTCTATTCATCATCATCATCGTCATCATCTCAGCCAAAAGACGTCCACTGCTGGACAAAGGCAAAGGGTCTATTAATCATTTCTAAACATAATTATCCCAAAACTAAACAGATTGACCATTGTACCTACTGAATAATTTGAGCTTTAGGGAAATTACAGTTTATTATAGTGACAATTAACGGTTCGACAATTTTGCTAATTATACCAACTCCAACTGAGTCATAGCCAACGACGCGACGCTTATAAGATTATTTGCGGTTAGGAACCTACTGTGATCACTTTTGATACATTACACATAACCAATGAATCATTATAATACGAATATATCATTTATTAGCAGTATTCCCGCGACTTGACGATCTAGTGAAGGTCGCGAGAAGCCACTGGATATTATATGTGAGCAGCACAAATCGGTCGTTGTGGATATTCTTGGGGAAGGCCTTTGTCCAGCAGTGGACGGTTTTGGCTGAGATGATGACAATGATGCTCGCGACTTTGTGAACAAAGTAAAGCAGCCAAAAGACGTCAATTTTACGATTTTAAAAAGAAATCTTTTTTTATCAAATCAAAATACAGCCTATGTTACCCGAAAGGTACATAGCATTTTAATCAGTATAATAATTTTTAGAATTATAATAATAATAATAATAATAATCTTTATTGAATAACTTATTTTACAATATATCCAGAATACTAACATACTATATAATGTCAAAAATACACAAGTGCCTGAACTAGGATTAACCTGTTTTCCAGGCAAAAATAAAGGACTTACTAAATTATTAAGTTAGCAATGCAAAATACATATTTTACTCTTATTGACTAAATAAAAATAAAAAAACAAAACTTAACTATATTCATTTAAAAATAAACTTATCTGCCTAATATATATAAATTAAACATTATTTATTTCTAACTAGGAGCCTTACTAAGTTCTTAAATAATAATGCAAATTACTCTTTTATTCTTTGTGGCTAAATTATTAAATAGCAAAACAACATTTATTTAAATTGAACCATAGATTTTCTCAAAAACAACTGAGCAACATATTGTTTTCTAAAGTTTACGCGAACACTACACATTGAAATGAAACAACTTTTACGGATCTACTCGCGTTTATTTTACACATTACTTTTGTTTATACTGACGTTTCGAACCCTTTGCAGGGTCCGTAGCCTCCCAAGTCTCCCAAATCTGCAAAGGGTTCGAAACGTCAGGATAAACAAAAGTAATGTGTAAAATAAGCGCGAGTAGATCCGTAAAAGTTGTTCCATTTCAACTGAGCAAAGTTTATTAATAATGACAAATGCATATTTCGTATTTAATTATATACAAAATGGACTTTGCAACTGCTTTTAAATGAACAAATATAATACTGAAGCAATAAAATAATTGTAGCTCGACCGTAACATACAAAAAATAAATATACCTACGAGTACATATGGCGGCAGATCAACATATCCAAACCTGTCAAATTTCTCCAATGAATATTGATCCTTATAGCGAAATAATAAAGTTCAAAATTGATTGTAGAAATTTTACAGTTTTGGGTAGGTTAATCTGCCGCCGTGTATACAATGTTTATATAATGCAATGTAACAAATATGAAACACATTTTATTTTCTGCACCCTCCTCCACTATGCCATATCTCATTCTTCTGTGTACGCAATGTGTATCAAATGGGGTTTTTCTTTACGTATCAATTCATATAATATAGATTAGTATAAAGTCATAATATAATGTGATGTATTCATAAACATCAAAATACCTACGATAAGGAATATTATTGACATTATTTAATGACGATTGACATTTAATAACCTGTAAAAATCTATTGAATACGAGTATATCTACATAAGAAAAAAATACATAACTTACCGATGTCAATGGACGGTAGAAACTAGGCAAATGGTTCTCAGAAATTGTTGCCTATATTATCTGACCACAACATATTTGCTGGAACTAAAACATGACGCACGCAAGCAAATATATTATTATCTTTAAAAACAAAAAAATATATATTTCGTTCGGTATCATATGAGCTCGAGCGCGCGAATACCAGACACAATAGAATTTCAAATGTTATCGGCCACCTGGTGGTCGATCGACGCTTGAGGGGTTATGAATATTCACACGCCTGCATATAAAACTGCCACAATCTTTAAAATTCCTCAATAGATTTGAACTATAAGTTTACGGCATATAGTAGACCATTTATTGGATAAATTTCACAGTTTAATCTGATGTGCAGGCTGTATAACTTTACTAGTTAACTTAATAATGGATATATTGAGTCTCTACTCTTTTGTAATCATCAGCTCATTTTTATGTCCTCACTGCTGGGGCACGAGCCTTCCCTATGGATGGATAGGGAGAATGGGCCATAAACCACCACGCGGGCCCAGTGCGGTGCGGTGGTTGTTAACAACTGCTAATGCAGCCAGGACCAACGGCTTCCGAAGCACGGAGGAGCTCGAGATGATAAATTGTTGGTTTCTCATACAATGATCGGACTTTGCGAAAGTTGCTTAACCGCAGATCGGGCGCGTTAACCTGCGCTATCGAGCTCCTCTCTTATCTAACAATTGGCAATAGTTATTGAAATAAGTATAGTTTATAATAAACATATTACAGTCACATTATAGAGAGCGAATATTATTCTCCATTCGTTCCCGTTAACGAAAACGAGAATTTGTATGGCATCAAAGCCGTGCCTTCAATAGGCAAGTTGCAATTTTGTTACCAAACTCTCGTTTACATCAATTTGATCGAATAGTGAATAAACTATAGCAATAACCTTAGCCATTCGCATTCAGAGTCTCCCTAGCGATACCCCTCTTATACAGGGTAACTTTTTTATCACCGTCCAAACCTTCTGAGATCACTCCCGTGATACAAACGAACAACTCTTACCATTGGACCAACTCCCTAACTCGAAAATAATATTCAGCTGTTCCGTACAAAACATCAATGTTCATTCGAAAATGTATGGAACAGCTGAATTTTATTTTCGAGTTAGGGAGTTGGTCCAATGGTAAGAGTTGTTCGTTTGTATTACGGGAGTCATCTCAGAAGTTTTGGCCGGTGAAAAAAAAATCAACACTCTGTATAGAGTGTTGATTTTTGAGCTGAATAGCTGCAGTAGGTATACCTACTAACCGAATATATAACTATTTAAACTATCATGGTCACTTGCATTAGAGTAATTATTACTGGGATTCTTACCATATTTATTATATGTGAGTATATAACCGAATATATCAAAAAAAAATATTCAAAAAGACAGACAGCAGGTGAAATTCGCCACCCTACATATATCTAACAATTCATCATAAATATTAAAAAAGTTAACTATTTTCAGTAATCCGTGTACAGAACCAACACTATCATACCAGTTAGCAATGAGCAAGTCATCGCACGGGAAAAGGCTACAAAAAAGAGTCGCGTGCGACGATTTAGGTGGAAACAAATCCCCATTCCGCCCAGCCCGCAACTTGCAGCTCCAACCATACTAATTAAGGACTTCGCCGTATGCTATAAATTAGAACTGTCAGCGGATTAAACTGCTGATCCTATTTGTAGCGACAATTTATAAGAAAATAAATTGAACTGCAATTCTGCACACAAGACTTTTAGTAATTATGAACGCTAACTGAATGCGCTTTTGAGCTTAAATTGTCGATAAAAATCTTTACAACGAGTACCTAACAGAAGGGTGTGGTAAAAATGAAAAGATGAGATGATGTATGTGTTGTTACTAAGACATAATTATTAACTTTAATTTGTCATGCAATTGTAAATTAAATATTTATATGAGCAAAGTCATGCGCGTCAGGCGCGTATAAGCAAGCAGCAGTGATATAGATGTATGTAAGTACACAGAGGTTGCTAAACCACAAAAGGCTGTGACTTATTTATTTTGAAGTGACGTCACAATAGAAATATTTAATTAAAAAAAATGCATTACAAATGAAAGTTGATATCTTAGTAACTCTGCATAGAAGATCTAGATCACCCTTCCTGGTGCCTTTAATCATTAAAAATATTGGACAGCTATTGATTTTTACTTTAGCAACAATTGAATACAGACCACCTGCTTCCGAACTGTCATCTAGTTAAATTTCAAGGAGATTCCATATTATTATTTGGCGACGAAACTGATGTCGAACACTGGGTACTGTGTCGAACACTGGGCACTGTGTCGAACACTGGGTACTGTGTCGAACACTGGGTACTGTGTCGAACACTGGGCACTGTGTTGAACACTGGATACTGTGTCGAACACTGGTGCCATTACTATTCACAATTCATTTGAAGTGGTTGTAAGCCTGCGAAGGTTTCTGTGTTGATTAAACCATAACAATATACGGTTGCTAGTAAACAATAAAAAATAATTGATAATAAACGATCACTATTTATAAGAAGCCGTTCGAGCTAACATACTCGCACTTTACAATTGTAGGTAATTATTCAATTTCCTCGGTCAGTTACGTGATCCAATATAAAATGTAACATAGCGGGTATAATTAAAAAACCTATTTAAATTTCTGCATCATCTCTCAAATGTTTATTCATCGTCTGAGTATGAATCAACATGAGCGTAATTAAAATAGGGTTGTCAGCTACAAAATAGGCAATTCCAGTGATTAATGAAAACAATGATACGGTTAATATATCATTTGGAGGTTTCGTGTACATGTTTTAAACATTTTAAGTCCCTTCAATTCAAATTCTTAAATTTCTATTAATGATAATAACCTAAATTCTTTATATCCATAGACATTGATGATGACCTTCACTTTTTTGAAATGAATTCTGTAATTAGCGAAGATCTTTTTAACCCATTAATTTAAGGCATACAAAACATATCTATTATGTGTTTATTAGTAGTCAGGTTGAACACTCCGTAAAGTTAATACGCTCGTTAGGCAACATTGTAGCGCACATAGCACCACGTGAACCCATGTGCACGACAGCTGTAGTTTAACGTGGCTTGGATTGGCCCATCAAAATGTCTAGAATTCAACCTGAGCATCCCGTCTAGCCGCCGGGGTTTATTGAAAGGACGACAACAACAAGCCTCTCAGCTGGTTGGATAGTAGTGGGAAAAAATAAAGTTGACAACCCTGAGTATTGCCAAGCGGTCCGTGATCGATCCCGTCCCCGGCACGCGCACGAAGCCGCGAAAGCTGCGCCTGCGCTCATTGTAAAACAACGGAATATCTCCGTTGAAACTGCAGACATTCGCATTCCTATTAGTGCTCAACGATAAATTGAAATTCACGCAATCGTACAAAGCAATGCGCATCGCTATGTCTTGATGATACTAGAATTGATGATCAGATATTAAAACTGGGACAGTGAGAGCTATATAAAGTTTCATGGAACTTTTTCTTTCGATACCTACCCTCTAAAGTAATTTCTTACAGAAGTATGACATTAATAAAGACGGCGACCATGATCTGTTGTTTTATAAGTTACTTGATATCGCTGATCTAAGTAACAAATACAAAAACGTACAAATTACTAAAGTGAGTTAATATGTTAAAGCTCAAAACCAAATAAAGTTTGCGCCAAAATAAAACCAATTCAACATTCACAGTGTACGGTATGTTGCATTTGATATTTTAACATTTAATCGCTCCACCCTCGCTCTTTCAACTCCGCTTAAGGTCGGAGGTGAAAATTGCCAAGAACGCAGTGAATTATTAGCATAGCCTCTGCGAATTTATTGCGATGCGGCATTTCCTATTACCTATGCGACCGAGACGATGGAATGCAAGCCGATGAATCATGCCGGGCACGCCTGGGTCACGCGGAGCGACGGTGTCGTCATAGTTGCACTGCCTCAGATCCGATCAATTCATCTTCATCAGCCCATTTGATGTCCCCACTGCTGGGGCACGAGCCTTCTCTATGAATGGATAGGGAGAACGGGCCATAAACTACCACGCGGACCCAGTGCGGGTTGGTGGTTGTTTAATCGATCAATTAACAAATTCTTAATAATTCATAGTAACAACAGGAAAGATTTTAAGATTCTAAAGAATTTGGTTGTGAGGAAAGAACTTGTTGTTCACTGGATATAGCAGACGGTGACTTAACAGATTTTAAAGAACTTGTAAGAAGAGCGTAACCCTAAATTTTGTTGTTACTATGCAACAACAGAAACGGCTAATACGGTCGAGCTTCCTGAGGCTGCTGATTTTTTCTATTAAAGTTTTTCTTGTAACTATATAAAGCATTATGAATGCAAAAATTTAAAATAATAAAACTGAAACCTTTGATGCGAAAATTTTTTTTTTGTATACTTTAACTTTGTGAACTTAAGAGAAAAAGATAGGGAAAGTATTTAATTATAGGTGATTGAACTACAGTTATTTAAATTTATAGTTTTGTCTTCGATCCATCGGCAAATTTACAAAATAAGACTCTTCATAAAACCTGCTAGATTTGGAGATATCAAACAATTCGTTGCATGAAATTTAATTAAGTAAAACTTTTAAACAAAAGGACTTAGATGATTTGATTACAATTTCTTTACAAGCAATTTCTAATTTCAAAATTGTATTATGTACTTATTTTCTTTTCTGCTGTAAACGATATAGATTATTGCTAGAAACCGTTTATATGAATAAGTCTTGCAAAGTTCATATGTAATGTATTAAAATCTTCAATAAGGTTTTGGGCAATGATCCTTCATTGCACAATAGATCCTTCTATTGTCATAATCCAAATATTAAAGGACTTTTCCCTTTATGGGTGTGTGTATAAGTATAAAGGAGTGATGATAGTCTAACTAACATTCGAGCTGATATATCTCGGGGGCGTTTATTGGCGAGAATTGGGCGCATCCCGGTTGTTCGACGAAATCGCTATCCGTCCTACGCGCCTCTATTATCTGATGGGACTGGGTTTGGACAGGGCCAAATTTGACGTCCCCGTTAATGTAATAACAAATAAAGCATCCGTCGCTATCGCGCTGCTGATATATTTTATCTGACACCAAATATAATGTAGCATAGTTTATTTCATCTTAAAATTAATAGCGCAGACGTTATAATGGATATTGAACGATTTCATGGAGATTGTTGAGATACTCGAGCAGTCATTATGAAGTTTACTCGCAATAAAACAGTATCTTAATAAAAGCAGGGGTCATAATATTGGTGTCGCTATAAAACGGCCGGGCAGTCCGTGCCACCTCGCACGCAGCGGCATCGTTAACGACTCATTCATCGGTGGCCATCTGGTCATGTGAACAACCGCACTCACTTGCCTTCCTCGTAATGCCCTAATTTATAACCCAGAAGGCGGCCATAAAACTAAATAACAATAGTAATTTTTCACAATTTCATTAAACAAGTTAATTTTGAACTTATCTCCACTCAGTACGAACTATTCGTGCACACATTCGCAATAAAACAATGTAACGTAAATCTAGTTAATTAAGTTAATCTAGCTTCTATACCCGAAGGTGCTATATCGAGAACGGTTAGTTTCGGTCCGGTTTATAATTTAGTGGCTCTAACAAATAATGAGCTCGGCTTGGAAATTTGATGTGGCTTGTAATATTCACATTTGTGAAGCGATGGGACGATGCCCACGCGAGACGGCACCGCAGCTTGCTATTGGACCGAGTCAATTGGTCCTTTGTACAAACCGCGCAGCTCTGTCGCCTCATCACTTCCCTACATTCATTGATGGTTCTATAAATAGCTACCATCAGGGCAGATTTAAATTGATCGATAAACACTAAATTGATGTGTAATGGCCCTTACACCAGATCGTGATTCGTCACAATATTAAATCCAAGCTTGACATCAATCCGTGTTCATAAAGTACCTACCTATTAAACCTACCTAAATCTAATGATTGAAACGGGTGTATTTCCCGATGAGTTAAAAAGAGCTAAGGTAAAACCATTGTTTAAGAAAGGAAGCAAATGTAACGTAACGGACTACAGACCTATAGCACTACTATCTAGTTTTTCAAAGATCTTTGAAAAAACTATTTATAACAGACTTTTAGACTTTTTTAATAAAAATAATTTAATAAATGCAAGTCAATTCGGTTTTCAGAAACAAAAATCAACTACTTTAGTAATTTTTATAACATTAAAAGATATATGGGAAGCTTTGAATATAAAGAAATCATGTGTTGGATTGTTTCTAGACATGTCTAAAGCATTTGATTGCGTAATCCATGAAACCCTTCTATATCAGCTTGATAAATTAGGTATTCGGGGAATAACACTAAAACTACTGGAAAGCTACCTTAAAAATAGAGATCAATATACAGTAATAGATACTTTTGATAAGACAACAAAAACATTTAAAGAGGTAAAATCTGATCCTAGAGAGATGCTCCTAGGTCTACCACAGGGAAGTATTCTTGGCCCTCTTCTTTTTTTAGTATATGTGAACGAACTCCCGAATATCACAAACAACTTATGTGTTATGTTTGCTGATGATGCTACAATTTTCATACCCAATAATCAAAATGATAACATTAAATTTGAAAAAGAAATTATTAAAACTCTAAATGAAACCATATGTTTTCTAAAATCATTAAATTTGACAGTAAATCTTTCCAAAACAAAAGTACTACAATTTAGAAACTATAAAACAAATCAAATTAAACTAAATATAACGTCCGAATGCAAGTCAGTCATCGAAATTGTGGATGAAATAAATTTCTTAGGTGTAAAAATCGACTCACATCTAAATTGGAAGTTGCACATAACAAAAATTAATAATAAAATATCGAGCTACTGCTATGCTCTATCTATACTTGCGGAAACATCATCTGTAGATGTAGCCAGAGCCGCCTACTTTGGCCAAGTTTATCCTCTTCTTACTTATGGAGTTATTTTCTGGGGAAACTCTGTTAATGTAAAATCTACCTTTATACTACAAAAGAAATGCTTGAGAACTATTTACAGTATGTACTCTGATGAGACTCTGAGAAATATTTTTAGAGAAAAGGGTTATTTGACACTGACGGGTATTTATGTTTTAGAGATGGCTGTTTTTATAAAAAGCAATATTCAGTATTTTAAACGTAAAAGTACAAATAACTGTAATTTGCGGAAGAGATATACATATGACTTGGCTTTACCAAATATTAATAATGCCCTGTATCACAAGAGTGCCTATGTAACTGGTATCCAAATATTCAATCATCTGCCCACAGATCAAAAAGCCTCAGTAAATTTGAGTTGTTTTAAGATTAAATTAAAAAGATGGCTTATAAATCAAGCATTCTACAGTCTGGCTGAATATTTTGGTACAAAAACAGCATAGCGGCTGTTTCTATGTATCATGTACCTACCTACTAAAAATTGCATGCCCGACTAGGGTAAATTGTTTGTTCCCATTATTATGCTCAACACCTGCTATGTATTTTACACAATTTTATGGCAATAAAAATTTATCTTATCTTATCTTATCTTATCTTATTAATTTTTTGATTACGGATTCAATGTAAGAAATCTAATAGCGATAGAAGTTTGCAGTTTTTATTGTTATTATTTGGTTTATATAAGTACTCTACTTTTACATAGCCTTACAATCTGGAAAATGTCTTACGGATCAGAAGCCGAAGTACAGAATATCAATAGCCCACAGAAAATCTGCAACAAAGTGTCGCTCGGAGGTTATCGTTAAATCAATCATCTTTAGTATCCAAGTGTTCGTAATCGTTACTCGATATACATTCTATGTGATCTTGCTGAATATAATAGGTGACTTGATTAATCGTAGTGTGTCTTTACTATCTTTGCTAAACATTAGTGGTGTTATTATGCGCGTAACCTTTGACCGCATGTACAGATCATTTCGGGTTTAATTCAATCGGACGTGCTCCACGGATACACCGACCCTTCCCGACGACCCTTTTGGGAAATTCAGCCGCTTTGATTCCTACCACGGGACTTGTAAATATGCCAAAAATAATATTTCGGCGTGACTAATTAGGCTTGCCGTTATATAATCCGATGGTGTTTCGGGGAAATCGAAGTTTGAAACATATTTATCTCCGCTTTAGAATGGAGTTAACTTTTATACTAAAGTAAATACTTGATTTTTTACGAGTTTAAGATTTTTTCCGGGACGCCAAGATTTTGAATTCTCATTTCAGGGCTTATTTGAGAACATTATACCTAACTTCAAGATCTTGTACAAAAATGGATTGATAAAGATTTTTGTCTTCTAACTAACATGGATGTAAGAGCTTTTAATCATACATTGGTACATATTCAATATGTTTCCATTTTTTCCTGTGATCATTCTCAAATCATCTTTCGTTAACAACAAAAATCCTATTAACACCAAAACCACTCAGTCGTGAAACAAACACAAAGGTTTGGTTGACAAATTGGTCTTGCGACACACTTATAAAGATAAATCTATCCCATCATTTTTAAAGTCTTTGAAAGGGATTCCGCTGAGCGTTATGATTGGAGGAACAATTTCCCGGCGGGACAGAGGCTCATTTCCTCAGAGCTCGGGCCTGATGTGACGCCCTCCGAAATATTATTTTAAGCTTTGTACATCTCTCAACGCACGTTTTCGCTTATCTGCATTGAAATTTTCATTTTCGAAATTACTCCAAGATGAGTTTGACTATTAGTACTCATGTTTTCATGTTTTAGACATTATTGGATTGGATGTCTCTTCATTGCTAACGTTACTGGAGTATGTATCATTAGAAAGACTAGTGGTCGCCCGTCGTGGTCGATATTTCGACCGTAATTCACAAAATATATAATGTTTATCTTTCCACATTCCTTCTTTTTATGAACTTTAACTATTTAGCATACAATCATATCATTCTCATTTTCTTCCGTGCGCACAATGTGCACAAAGCTTGTTCTTCAGAAGATAGATTTAATTTAGAATTGGCAATGTTCTTAAACTGACTAAACACGTTAAGAAAACTAAACTTTGTTAGTTGTTGCATATTTTACTTGAATACGTAACAAACTACGTGTGTTACGGCAAAACAGCAATACATTTAGTATAATATCAATAAAAACAAGCGCTTATGTAAATCCAAGTTATGTTAACGGTCGCTTTGTAATTGATATGTCCCTACATAGTTATCCCCTCACAGAGTACAATACCGTACGTAATTTACCAACTGTCTTAAAAATAGCTTGCACTTTAAGTAAGAAACAGTATTTATGACTTATTGTATTGTTTCAGCTTCCGTACGCATGCTTTGAATGCTCGAGCTGAAAGCATGCACCTACTATTCACTTTGAGCAGTAACTTACAGTCGTTTAAGTTATGCTGCTTTAATATGTGCTCGTTTTGCATAAAACATGATCTGAATTTGAGTCAGAATTTTATCAAAGGCAAACTAGACAACGTGGTTAAGTAGGTAGGTATAATGTCTATTAACCTATGGGTCTTCATATTTTTAAAGATCGCACTGTTTAGATTTGTTGATGCTCTAAAAACATATGTAAAAGTTCTACACAAAATCGTTCAATGGAGCCCTTGTTCAAAAAAATAGTAGTTCACGATAATATTTTAAGTATTTTTAGAATAGAACAAAGTCTTTCAACCGACGCACTTTGTGAGCTATTTCCAGCTCATTCCGTAAAAATATTTAATGTTTACCTACGCTTATACTACACAACGTAAATTACTATTTTTTTAAATTCAAATTGGTTTAATAACTACCAAGGGTGATACAGGTCATACCTTTAAAATAACTTATTCTGCATAGAAGCATAACATTATAAAAACGTAATTTATGTCCTCATGAAATATGTTCTACCGTAATCCACATCATCACTTAACATCAAGTGAGATTGCTGAGACATCTCTTTGGTGGTCCCCCGATCCGATCCGAACCCCACGGAGAATCTAGTACGGCACGAGAACACGCACTAGTGCGTGATGCCGTTCCCTCTAGAAAACCTCAGAAGGTGCTTCATTTCACACGGCTCGAGGAAACCTTTAAGTTTCTCGCCGCCCCCAAAAAAGCCCGTTGAAGCTGAAAATGTCGCCAGATGCAATAAGCAAATTCTCTCTAAAAAAAAAAATATTTTTGGTACAAAAATCACAGACATTTTTGTAAAAACAAAAACAGTATATGATGATGACACAGAATAACCCCCGAACAATATATGTTGTAAACGTTCTCTATGTAACAGCACACCCGCCGTATCGATTAAACTACGCGCGGTGCACGCTTCCATGATTAGTTTTGCCGTACTCCCATACTGTAGGTGTTTCGTCGGTGTTAAAGGAATTCCTCAGTGGCAAATACTTCCGTAAAGTATATTTATGTAGCCCGCCGGGCGCAACCCGGAAGCAGTTCAATTAAGTCTGGTATTTAAGGTTGCCATCCACAGGCGAGCTCTGATTGTTTCTCCCCCCCATTTCCCGGGAGACCCCTATCTTACTTTTAATTTTCGAACACAACAAATAAACGAGTCGGTACTAGAGTACCACATTTCTTTATACAACCTATTAGTTATATAATGTTCAAATTGAATTACTACCGAGTAAACTAAAATGTTAAATATATAATACTATGTGTGTAATAATAATAGCGTCTAATAATAAATGTATGTTTAATATGTAGCTCGTTAGTACTCAGATAACCCTGTGAGCTTTCGTGGTCCGGATTTACTTATGTTCGCATAATATGAATCATAAATGTATAATAATATTTTATTTTATTACCAAAACATCACATCTATCAAAATAACATGAATTACACGAATACTGCCGATTTACGCAATCTTTTATGTTGAACAACATTGTGCAAATCCACATATTCTCATCAGGATCATTATATATAGGAGATAAATTGGTCACATAATCGTCATAATCATCACTTGATCGCATATTCAAATAATAACGCATTATTCAATTCATTGAGGAGCTCGATGGCGCAGTGGTTAAAGCGCCCGGTCTGCTAGTGCTGAGGTTAAGCAACTTTCGCAAAAGCCGGTCATCGGATGGGTGACCAAAAATTTATCATCTCGAGCTCCTCCGTGCTTCGGAAGGCACGTAAAGCCGTTGGTCCCGGCTGCATTAGCAGTAGTTAACAATCACCAATCCGCACTGGGCCCGCGTGGTGGTTTATAGCCCGTTCTCCCTATCCATTCATAGGGAAGGCTCGTGCCCCAGCAGTAGGGACACTAAATGAGCTGATAATAATGATGATGATGATGATTCAATTCAGTGACACATTTGACAAATATGGGAAACGTAATCACGACTCGCAATCACCTCGTTCCATTTATGTAGAATTTGAAATGCTGCCGTTTCCTAAATGCGTTCAAACAATCTGACAACCCTAGCAAAATATGGTACTCACACAGACCTTAACATGGAAGGCCTTTATGCTTTGTAACAATGGCGTGCTTACAATTTCTAAGACGCACAAATTTCACACAAGAAGGAATTTAGTTAAAGGAAAAGTCCGCTTATACATTTTGTATCTAAGTACGCAAGTTGCAACATGGAACTGTAAAATATGAAACTGACGTGAAAGCTGCCTATAAAATTTTATTTCAAATTGAAATTTCGATGTCTGATAATCCGTTGCATGTCCAATATTCAACGTCGTGTCAACACGTCGCATCGAGAATTTCATTACGTGTATGTGCAGTTGACAAGCAGCGACATTATCCATGCCTGATAGACACGCTTGGTCTCATCTCCGGTATCATTTCACTTACTGCGTCGAATCCTAAACGGACACACTTCAATAACCGGGAAGAGACAAGCGCAAAAAGGACTCCACTGGAAGTGTGATCACGCGTCATTGACTACACATCATACGAACATAGAAACTAATCCATATAATATGAATTTAAATTGCCCGGATGAAAACTGATAACTTTATTATAAGGGTATCAATGCAGAACATACCTAGTATATAATACTTATATAGTATATAAATATGTTTATTCACAAATATGTAAAATGCAAATTACTATTTTACATGCTTACCTTTAATAGCTTTCGGTGCTTGTGTAGCGACCAAAAAACTATCTGGTTTTAAATTAAAAACTAATTAATAGTTAAGAATATACTATATAACGTATGATTATACCTACTCGTGTAGATCTGAAAAACGACAAACACAATTAACTTGGTACAGGCAACTGCAAGTCATCGGCAATCGAAGACCGGCTCTGATTTCAGCGGAAAGGGTGAGGGTCATGCGGAGCTCCAACTTAATGGAATAACAATGGCGGGGACATTAGTGAATGTCTGGCGTCCTGTCGGCAGGAACTCATTAGGTGGGCCCGATATTGCTAATGCTTCTGCTGTTCATAAATATTTTCCGGGGTGTATAAATAAATGTATACCTAATACACATTAAGATATCGTTTTATAAAGTTTAAGCGAACACTATAAATGAAATGAACCACGAATTAACTCGCGTTTAATTTTACCCTGTCGTTTCATACCCTTTACATAGGCGGTGGTCTGCCTGTTTTTTTATTTACAAAATTGCTGCGAAAATATTTACAAGGGTAGAGAAATTAGTATTAAAAAAATAATCTGGCATTCCGATTTCGAGCCATTGCCTTCCATTAGGTTGCTAGGCTGCTAGGTGCAACCACGAAATACCTAAAAACTGTAAAACATTACCTGAGACTAATTTCAATATAAAAAAACAATGTATACAACTTTCGCAATAATTATTACCAACACAGTAAACTCCAGATTTAAAGTGACAATAAATTGAATGGTGTACCGTGAAAAACCGAAAATGACAGTCAACGAAATCGGGCGCATAACAGAGAGAGCGGCGCGGAATTAATTGTTATTATCCCCTAAGCGTGAAGGAGTGAGGTGATCGGAGGCCGAAGTGCAACTCATCGGCCGCCTCGCCCAATTTACATCCCCATAAATTTGGAGCGAGTAACAGCGGCGCGTTATCTCGCGAGCAAGCGTCCCAAATGAACTGTCTTGGCGGGAGGATACCACTGATTGCGCGCAATGTTAAGGCGCACCGCAGACAGAGCAACTTTATAAGCAGAAATAAATAGATCAACTTTTTAAAATGTTTCGTTAAATGTTGCCAGTTGCAGCAACGGTTGCAGCACGGTTGCTGCAATTCTAAATAAACTTTTCAAATCCTCAGTCAACACAGTATTAGAGTTTAAAGACGATAAAGTAAACACCTACCCCACCATTATTCTCTCACAAACAATTTCAAAACAACATTAAGTATAATCAGAACTACCTATTAAAGTTATTAAGTGTGCACCGTTACGTACAGACGCGGAGAAAACTGGAACAGCCGGTGTAATGCCGGCAAATTTTAAGGGGGCATTTCGTTCACGATATATAAAATGTTACGATTAATTTTCTTACTTTATATGGCTGCGTCAGACGCAACATAACTGCAAACCGTGGCCGCACTGTTACTTGTTAACGATACTTGGAAAAAAACGATAAGAAAAAGGTATGCCATGTTTTATTAATTCTCCGTACACACGGCGCGCGGAATGGAGCCGCCGGCCATTTTTCTGCGGACGAGATTTAAATATGGAATTCCGGTGTGCGAGTGGGAGATACGCGTGCCATTGACCTTGCGCGAGGGCCGCACGCGCCGCCCGCCCGCCCGCCCGCGCCCGCGCAGCATTGCACTTCTATGTTGCTATTTTAATACATTACTGCAGATAGCCGCATATTTTCTCGATTGCCTGTTTACAATACGCTTTATTGCGACGCTTCAGAGAGCGTCTTTGTCTTCCACAGCGCATTAAACTTATGTTATGATGACTAACACATTTTACACTGTGTTTATTACATTTTATTTTATTAATGTATTCCATGTAATCTCACAAATTCACATAAAAATGTTTTATTACGACAAATACCACCCATATTTGTATTATTTTGTTACAATTAATCTTAATTAGTTATCTCAAAATAAAATTGTGTTTATGATGACAAAAGCCAGAGTGTGTAATAAAATACCACTCGATAATTATGTTCGAGAGTGATAGCAGCACTGTACTAACCCGAAATTTGTGATAAGACTATGAACCTTGACTTTACAAATTAATTGTGATATAATAGGCGCGAGCGTTTGTGGCAATGAATATTTGTTTCTATTTAACTAATTAGGAAATGAAAACGTTGACTTTTTGATGCGTACCTACGAAGATGGATGTGTTCAGAAAATGCTTATTAAAATTAAGAGTCACGGCGTCACAAACACTGTTTACCGTTTAGCCAATTTCTAAACTTGCAAATACGAGTCTTGCGCAAAGGCAGAACTTGTCAAAAGACATACAGTTAGCAATTGCTGACATTCAACGTATTCCTGCATTCTAATTTAGAAGAGACGCTTGAGTCTATTGACGCGCTTTTGCTTGTAGGGTGGAGTGTTCATGGCAACTTAGCTATATGTGAATGTTTTTTAAAAGTAACAGAGAACAAGTAAATTTGAGCTTGAAACCAGAATACTTGAAACTGCGTGTCAATATTACTTTATTAGTATTATGTATTTGCAGCCTATATCGTCCCACTGCAAGACAAAGGCCTCCCTTCCCTTCTTCCAACATTCTCGGTCTGTAGCTTACAATATTACCTACTTAGTGTGCATAATATATTAATTGGAATTCCATATTCTTTTCACCATTCAGAATATAGCAATGCAAAATAATGTTGCTTGACGGCAGAAATATTCAAGTGCTCATCATCTAGTTAATTTCAGAGCAGTATCTCAAAAACCGGAAAGAAACAAAATTTTTAATTAAAAAATAATACTTGAAACTTTTTGTTCCTTCACGATCGTGTAAAAAAGAGCACCTAAATCTCCTAACAATAAGGTAACGAACCATATACTTATGACATACGCTCATATTAGCTCTTTTGGCAGCTTCAACAGTAGCTATCTTAAATCTACATCAAATCGCGATCGTGGAACATCACTTTTCCAAAATTTCACCAATTACACCAAAGCTAAACAAACAACAAATTAGCTCATTTGTTTCGGACCCACTCCCTAATTCATCAAAAAGACCAAAAAGTTTCAACCGGAATGCAATGCGAACTCAGCTTAAATCTGGCAAACTAGAGGCGCGACTCGCCGCATCATAGTTACAGTCGATGGCCTCTCCACAGTCGTGAGCTGAGTGCTTAATTAGGGAAATTGCACTGTTTGCGTATCTACATCGCAACTCCTAAACCATCGTGTTAACAGGCAACCGCGCCAGTTAGTACCTTTAAAGAAAACTGGACACAAGAGTAAAGAATTTCTCGTTTAATTTGTCTTTATACAAGTTAAGGCAACTTAAAGCACACACTCACACGCTCAAACCCTGCTCGGCGCGTACCACTGTTTTTACTGCTTTTCTGTTTCATTATTATTATCTCCTTTATTTATTTTCTTTCTTAAAACTAAATTTTTACGATATTTTAATATAAAAACAATAAAACATTATAAAAACCTAATCCTAGAGTACCACCAGCAGCGGGGCAGGGCCCCAGCTATCGGTAGTCAGGGCTGCAGAGTGAGGAACCTCCTGACAATACGTGCCGTGTCAAGCAGTACTGCTTTCTGAATCTGAACCTTGATCCTGATATTATTATTGTTATTTTTTGTATTGAATCCTTCCTCTTAATCCCTTTTCGTTTATTTGTTTTTTAAATTGTTTTTGCCGTTTCTAAATTATTGTGTTGTCTGTCTGTTTTGTTTTCTAATTCGCTTAAGCGACATATTAAAAATATAGTTTTACAAAGTAGGGATCTGTAATTGGGAGTAGGTTAAGTATATAATGTAATAACTTAGTTTATAAAGTGCTCTAGATTCTACGTTCATAAATAAATAAAAATTTAAAAAAAAGGCTGTTGGTCAGCTGATGAGTACCAAAGCATAAATAAGGTCTTAAGTAACTAAACGTTTACCAATTGTATAGATTATAGCAACACTACAAAAACCTTATTCACTTATAAAAATAATCGGTAATCACTATTCAATAATCTATCGTGATTCCGTTAGTTAGTTTTTTCTTAAATTTTGTAATCTTGAATGTTGAAATTAGAGATAATATTGTTGTCACATTAATTATCTAAGAATTAGTCAATGAACAAATGATATTAATGATAAACAAATGATGATTATCAATTTGGCTTACAATTTATTATGAGCGATAAATTGTCACACGCTTAACGTCACTTAACGTCGTGCTTGACAACGGGCGACAGACGTATGAAAAATTTACGGTGACCATATATTCAGTTGATATTTTCTAAAATTTGACGTTTAAGCGAGAGGAGTAACTATTTTTTCACATACATTAATTTAAATACTAATAAAAAAATTAAATAAATAAAATAAAAATCATTTATTTCGGTCAGGGTCCATATAGTGTTAGTAACAATAATCTTATATGATATGTTAGTGCAAAAATTGGCTAAAAGTAATTTTACTGTCTTTGACGAGCTGGACGCGAGTTCAGAGTTGCATTATAGCACTGTCTACGCCAGTCTCGCCGCGACGGTCTTCAGGAGGCTGTTGGTGCTGCTACGCACACGCCGCATCAGAGACGCAATGCGCTTTCTGCAGGCAGCAGAGAGGCTATCAACCTCAGCTGTAGCTAGCATTCCTGACGCACTGCAGTGTCACGGCAGCCCGATCAGCCCCTGACCGCATTATTATACTGGGTACGTAGGGCCCTGTACGCTCCTTGGGTGTAATTTGTCCACAAGCTGCAAATGTACAGGGTTTGACAATATGCTTTAAAGAGCGTAATTTTACAATCTTCGCGCAACGCGCAAACCTCCGGGAAAGCATGTTAGCCTTAACGCATAGCGCTCTACGTTCCCTTTCCAAGTCTAGGTCATCCTTTAATGACTAATAGATGGTTCATCATGTTTCTCACTCTTGACCATTTCTTAAGAATCATCATGTATAAGGTTTGTAATTTAAGTACTCTGTCTTAAATGCAAGTAACGTTTATGATTCAGACAAAGGTATTAGAGGTTTGCAATTTAAGTGGACTGCCTTACCAGTAACATATTTTATAATTCAGACAAAGATGGTATTGGATCATTTTACGTGGCGCTATATTAACGACGGTCTGTCTTAACTAGATTTCTAGGAATTCCAACTGACTACCACAATAGCAGACCAATTACAGAGTGCAAGTATTGTGCCATCCGATATTACGTTGCTCGCCGACTCCGGTTGCAAGGCGACGGAGATTGCTTCGAACATTCGATAAGTTATAAACATAGATCGGAATAGGTTGTGTATTTACTGTGAAGTACCTCATAACCTTTTCAATAGTGTGGATAACCTGATATAATTAATGGAGAAATTTTACTACTAGGTAGGTACTCCTTTTGCACTTTCTATTGTTTTCGAGATTTTCTAAAAAATATCTTTTTCTGGAGTCCGTAAATAACGAAGCCTGTCCGGTCGTATCCATGTTATGCCAACATTAACAAAACTATATAAAAAAACTCAATTTCGATCTATAGTTATTAAACAGTTATTAAGACAAATAACAAGGAGGAATCCAATTGTATCGAAGGCTTTATTTATCATCAGACATGGCAGAAATCCTTTTAATAACTTCACAAGTTATAATCTTCTTAAAGTTTCATTCTCTTATACTTTGATCAACAATCGCAGTGTTGGTTAAGGTCACAAAAGTACTTAACAAAGAGTTTAGGAGATTTACTTTAGGTAGATGTTTATATACTTATAACAAAGCTTGGCAGAAGTTTCAAAGAAAACTCAATAAAAAAAGGATAAGTGGGGTAAAAGATGGATGAGGGATGCTGGACTATAGGGAAATGTCATATAGGGTATTTTGTTAAATATAATGTTAGGCAAATGCAACTGCTTTGCCTTATATTAGTAGAGCAGGAGGGCAGAATCTTGTTGCTAGCCGTCCTCACCTTGCCTCTGCAAGCTGCTTCTTCACATCTCTTTAAAGGACACCATGTTGTTGGAAGGAGGAAATACGTGTGCTGGGAGGGAACATTTAGAGGAATGAATCACCAAATTGTAACATTTCTGCTTCTGTTCTCGAATTTAACCTTTATACTTATTTAATAGTCTCACAACATCTCACGGTACACGTTTTAAATGCAGACGGCGTAGGCAACTACTAGAAACTGATACCACTTAATTCCTCTAGAAAGAATTCGTGAGGGTCACTGGTACGGTCAGCAACGTCATTTGCCTTCTTACGATTTACGTTTGGTTGCACGTCCTATGACGTCATTATTGCGATAAGATCTATTTTCACATGCAACAATAAATCTGTCAATCTAATGTCAGTTGAGTTACAACTGCGATGTTAAAGAGGAGATTTGGGAGGTTTTTGCGGAAAATGAAGATATCATGATAGCATTTTTGTTTTATTTTGTAAATTTGTGTTATTTTTTGAATATTATAACAGTGTACTCAACACTGTGATTGTTTTGGTAAATATCCAATCTACTCAGCATATTTTTTATTGAACCATAACATAAATATATGTTACTGTCATACTATTACAAAAACGTTGGGACCATCTGAAAAAGTGTTTTTACTGTTCTACTTTCACTTAAAATTAATGATATCAGTTTCCGATGGAATCGACAGCACTCCACATAGACATTACACAAAAAGGGAAAACCTTTCAAAAGAAAAATATAATGACGACAGCGTTATTATTCCGAAATCTCATCGTGAATCGGGGAAAATCTGAAAAAAAAAGTTCCTTTTGAAAATAATATTTTGTAACTTAAAACAATTAATGAGATGTTTTTTTCAAAGAATCATCGCATCAAGACTGTCGTTCCTTTATCTCTTTATTATTATGATAAGTATCTGGATTCTTTAGAACTTTGGTAAAAACAGCTTGTTTTAAATGAAAAGCTTAATTTGTTATTCTAATAACAAGATTGGGCGTTAAGACAGAAAAGTTTCGGTGTGGTTTACGTTTTGTAAAAAGAAATGTCTAGGAAGCTGATCCGTAAGGTACACAGTCGAATTGATCAATGTGGCAAGGTATCAGAGGCACACAGCTTCAGCATTAATTTTGACTATAAGATGCCGTTGTCGTGTAGTGGATGTTAATGGGCTGAGATGATGATGATGATGAACCCAAGTATTGAAACAAAGCTGCTTTGTCACCCAGCCAGACAGTCCTTACATTGCCATTATTGTATTACAATAATGAAGGCTTTTGCTTAGTAATATATCTTAATATACTCTTAGGCCTCTGTCTCGAATTTTGCGGGCGGCGGGGCGGGAGCGGGCGACGAGCGGTGCACTCCATTCAAGCCGACTGACCCGATGCCCGCAAAATTAGAGGCAGAGGCCTGACAGCGTTCCCTTGTTCTTTTCTTAAATAATATTACAGGGGCAAGAGTTCATCTGACCTTTTTAAATTGTGATCGTAAGTATCGGAAACGTAACATCCTGCTAATATTTTTACTGTGACAAACCACTCGCTTTTAACCCTAAACTAGGGTTGATAAAGTTTCTAACAAATCAAGACATATTTCATGTTATTCAAGCTGACTTAGATGTCTTACATGACTCGGTCTTCGTTATCTCTACAATTTGTTTGTTAATGCCTTGCTGGTCTATTGATTTTGTTATGGCACTGAGCAAGATGTTGAATGTCTATACCCGGATTAGTGGAGCTGGTTTAATGATGTATAAATGGGCAGCCCTATCCCTTACGGGCCGCAGTAAAGCGACCCTTCTTCACTTAATTAAAACAGCTCTTAAGGTAAACCTATTCCCCGAGCCCAGGTCGTGATAAGAACTGCTTTAAGCTTTACGATTATGCTTTTCGGGTTTGCGCAGACGTGGAAGTTGATTCCGTTACGCTTTCGTGGTCGTAATTAATTCATTGTGAATTTGTAATGCGTGCTCGCAAAACTTTATGATAGGGTTTGTTTGTTTGTCGAGTTTACCCAAATTAATGTTAGGAACTCCTTCTTAATGGTGACATTTTTGTTTATTTTTTTTGTTGGTGTTGTTGTTGTTTAAGTGACGTTTTGCGTGATTGTGAATTATGTTGCGCGTTGATCGTTTGATTTCTATTTGTCTTTTATCTATACTATTAATATAGAGTTAGCGTTTGTTACTTTATTTGGTTGTATGTCGGGGCTAATCTTTGGAACTACTGGTCCAATTCTTTCACTGATAGAATGCTACATTCCTTGCGGGTAATATAGGCTATATATTTTTTTAAATATTTTTAAAATCTCAAATCGAATCGTAGTCGCAAGTAAAGTGCTAGTTCTTTATACAAAGATAGTTCATGGAATAAACGAAAATACATTAAAATAACCTATTCCTTTTTATCGGTGCCTTTCCATTATTAACTACAAAAACCCTTATATATTTTATTTGTTTTGCATTATTATCAATTCTTAATTTCATTTCAAAGCAATTTCCAACGAATTTGTCTGGTCTTTGATTGGGTTTGATTATTATTTTTGAGTTTTTATTTTGTCTGCTTTTATTATTTTTTTGTATAGCTGGCCAGTTGTGATTTTAACGTTAAGTAGTTAGGGTAAATAGGTTAGGCTAATACGCATATATCGAAAGTTATAGTTATCTCCTGCAGCTTTTAAAAGCTTTTTAAGAAGCTTTGAATGTTATCATATCGGGTAATTTGTCTGCACTTCTAAAGATCAACAACACTTAATATAATTTATGATTTATCTCTAGCTAGCTACAGCTTATTAATTGAAAAACTTTAACTTTTACACTTACAGATTGTTTTTCTATCGGTCCGACTAGCTCATCTTCTGATTTATCTTCTTCACATCTCTTAATTAATTGGAAACTTTCAACTTTTACACTTATTGATTTTTCTAAATCGACCCGATCCCATTTGGTAGCATCTGCTCGTAAACATTAACAACGGACTTTATCTTTCACATACATTATTTATAGATCCCCATCCCTCCCGTTCCCGCTCGCCCCCGCACCCCGCTCGTGCGGCGCCCGCGCATACGGGCATTACAATACAGGAAACGTAAATAATCACGCCGATTTCATATCCAATTGATCTATTGTCGTAGTGTCTTCCCCTTGACACTTTTATGGGTGTACAATAGAATATTTGTTGTGGATTTGATTTTCGAAATTTGTAATGCCACGTAAATTAATATTTGTATTGTGTTGATTGTAGTTAATCAAGTAATAGTAGGTTTTTGTCGTTAATTACATTAAAATATATAAACGTTTGACAGTTAAATTTTGAAGTGTTAATAGACGAACGAAAATACCTTTGGGTCGAATTCGTGAAATCATGGTTCAATGGGGGTGTACGTTAATAATACTCTAAAGAAGGAAATGATAACTCACGTCTTTAATAAATATTCATTGTAGACTTGTGGATATCATCAATTGACTACTTAGCTTTCTCTAGAGATTTAGCCGGGCATTAACCAAGTGCCAATATACCGATCCGTTAAGCAGTGGTGACGTGCGCGCCAAGCCGTACGTGAGCGGCGCGTGCGCCATATACGCGACAGTTCCGGTGCACCGCCGCGGGTCGGGACTGATGACCGCAAGATAACGGCCTGACGGGGCCCGCCGGGGTCCGCCGAGGCCCGCCGCCGCCGCCGAGGGAATCGACCCATACATTTCACCGAGCTTACGTTTGCCAGGGTTGCCCCGAGTTTGCATCGTCGGCTTTCATTTGTCAAATTACACTTTTAAACTTACGCGTTCGATTTTGAATTCAGTCGGCGCGTGACCGCTCGGTAATTCGGTGGAAACGTCGGGTATGTAAATAGTAAATAGTTTGTATACCTAGGATTAGGACTAGGATTACTAGGACATCGATAATATCGGGATTCAACGTAAACTGCTAAGTATAGGTTTTTTGGATTACTTTTTAGGGTTCCGTAGCCAAATGGGAAAAAACGGAACCCTTATGGATTCGTCATATCTGTCTGTCTGTCTGTCTGTCCGTTCGTATGTCACAGCCACTTTTTTCCGAAACTATAAGAACTATACTGTTGAAACTTGGTAAGTAGATGTATTCTGTGAACCGCATTAAGATTTTCACACAAAAATTGAAAAAAAAAACAAAAAGTTTTGGGGGTTCCCCATACTTAGAACTGAAACTCAAAGATTTTTTTTCATCCATACGTGTGGGGTATCTATGGATAGGTCTTTAAAAATGATAATAAGGTTTCTTATATCATTTTTTTCTAAACTGAATAGTTTACGCGAGAGACACTCCCAAAGTGGTAAAATGTGTCCCCCCCCCTGTAACTTCTAAAATAAGAGAATGATAAAACTAAAAAAAATATATGATGTATGTACATTACCATGCAAACTTCCACCGAAAATTGGTTTGAACGAGATCTAGTAAGTAGTTTTTTTAATACGTCATAAAGTACGGAACCCTTCGTTCGCGAGTCCGACTCGCACTTGGCCGGTTTTTTTTAAGTAGGTACCCGACGTTTCAGGCAAGTTGCACTTGCCGGGACGCTGTCGCAGTTAGGTTTGACTAGAATACCTATTAACCGTTAAAAATTTAACATAATATTATATAATCATTGAAATAATTCTAAATATTGAACTCATGGAATAAGATTGATAGCAATGAGAAGTTAAAAGATGCCCGTTGAAGGGTTAACACAGATTTCAAGCAACGATAGGTAGCCCTTTCCAATGCGCATTACTTAAAAGCAGCCGTTATATAAACAGCGCATTGTAACTAATTACAAACCTGTTTCATACGAAATAATGGCACTGATTCATGCGCTGGAGTGGGGCCCGGCTGGGAACGAAACAGTAAAATTGACGGACCGGTAAGCGGGCGGCTTCGGAGAATACGTAAGTGAGGCGGACGGAGGCGAACTGGGGCGATTTTAACTGCCACCGGCTGCTCGCCTAACGCTAGCCTGGGTGCTGAGTGCGACTTTTATTCACCATTCGGTCACCAGCGACATTGTAAATAACTTCGTTTGTCTCTAGGGTGCCTAGTTTTATATGCCAATCGATTACAAGGCATTGCAGCGCTTTCTGATGATAAATAAGGAAAGCAAATCTTTTGTTTCATCATCATCATCAGCCAGTACTAATCCACTGCTGAACATAGGCTTCTCCAAGTGCACGCCACTGAGCACGATCCTCGGCTACTCTCATCCAGCTCTTGCCAGCCACCTTGCGAAGATCGTTGCTCCACCTAGTCTGAAGGCGTCCTACACTACGTTTACCGATACGCGGTCTCCACTCAAGAATGTCAAATCATTTTTGTTTGAATGAATAAAACTCAGTGCTGAATGAAGAACGTATGTTCGTTCTGTGCCCCTACTATGAGCTCTTGTAGCAGTATTATTGCAGTTGTGGAAAAGAGACGCGAGTATATTCGCCGCTACACGCGTCTCGCTTTCACAACTGCAATAATACTGCTATAAGAGCTTGTGGTAAGCCTCCTGATCTGGCGTTATACATTTATTATTATTAAGTACGAGGTGGATATATTAAATTAAACACATATGAGTACATGCGCTTTATTTTCGCAAACGCTGACTCAGCCCGTGACTTCCACCGGTGCAACTCGATCGAAACGTCGAGTGTAAATGGTATATCTACGAATCTATGCTAAATAGTTTTTGTTAGGCGCTTTACACTCAAAATTTAACCTAATTCAATAATTTTAGTGTCTTACTGTATAACTTAACAAATAAAACTCTACACGAGCCCCAAAACAATTACTTAAGTGGTGATTAAAACTAACGATGAAAATTACAGGCTGGAGCTTATCAGTTCCAACTTTTAATTGACATTTCGGTTACCGCCGATGCCGAGTAATTATTTGAATGGTCAAGATTACGTTCGCATTTAGTTTCGTTCAAACTTATGGGTAGGTAATAGTTTTATTCTCACTCAAAATTTAGAGTATTCGCTATGGGTTGCTATTTCTGAATCACAACGTTGACCATGAAATAAAAAATTACATAAAATACTTGTTATTGTCTTTGTTTACAAAGAATACATTATGTGATAATTATAATCATAATTATATATGCATTGTTTACGAATTGTTTAATCAGCAATCATAGTGGCACCCAGTGTTCGACCACGTAATAGTGTGATTCGACACAGTTTTTTTTGGTCAAAAATTACAAATTTTATGGAATAAATGACAACTAAGAAGCAGATGGTCTGTTGTCACTTGTTGTCAAAACCTAAACTCAGTTGCTGACCCCCTTTTTTAATGATTAAAGGGGAGAAAATGTGGATCACTGGTTGCCGTTGAACACTTTTTTTTTTAACCCTGGGAAGAGACCCTTTGAAGAGCTCGATGGCGTTAAAGCCGTTGGTCCCGGCTGCATTAGCAGTCGTTAACAACCACCAACCCGCACTGGGCCTGCGTGGTGGTTTATGGCCTGTTCTCCCTATCCATCCATAGGGAAGGCTCCTGCCCCAGCAGTGGGGAGATAAAATGGGCTGATGATGATGACGACGAACCCTGGGAATTTTGCTCTCAGACCATCTCGACCGGGCTGTTGCAAGCGCTGGGAGGTGTGTGAGGATGGGCGGTGGTCTGCCCGACCCACTAAAACCCAGGGACACCCGTCAGCCGCATTAGCGGAACCCCAAAAACTCGGAAGACATTCGCGGTCCGCGCGGCGGCCCATTAGGGCCTTCCAACTAGACCTGTCGGCCGTTGAAAGCGCCATACCTCCCGGATGTGAGAGGGGCGCCTTCCACCTTGAGGCTATGGCGCGGGGAGTGGGGGAAGATGGTGATCCCCACCCCCGCGCTGTGCTACGATGTGTGCAACAGCCCATGCAGCCGCCTCCGAGCCGTTGAACACTTGCCACAACCCTACTTATCTTATCACAAACCCTAGCTATAAACAAAAATAATAAATAATACAAGTTTTTCAAATATAAATTTAAATATAATATTGACTATGCATCGAAAAAATCCAAAACACTTTTTGCCCGACCTGGCAAATGAACCCAGGACCTGTCGGGTATCAGGCCGAGCGCTTTACCACTCGGCCACTGTGGCGTTACTAGGTACCTATAATCTGGGGGCACGGCAGTGCCTCCGCCAAGTCGAGCAAAAAACGGCACGGCGGTATTATCCTTTTCTCGAAACAGTTCAGGTCATTTTCGACCCCCACCCTATAACTTCGTTGTGGATTAAACTAGAAGCCTGAATTCAGTTTCTAATATTGATATTATGGTCACTATAATATGTTGTTAGGTTAGCTAATAACATAATAACTTAAGACAGAAGGTCCCGTAAGAGGGACTGAATAAATTAACCGACTTGGTATTACATGGATCTCATAACATTTTACGGTAGAAGAATTGAGTTGCGAGACTTGGTTTTTTTTACAAGTATTTTTTGTATTTCTTTACTAAACTCCTAATAATACGATGATGACCTCCGCAGCCGAATGGCTTGCACGCCGGACTTTGGGCGGCGTTAACTCTGACGTCCCGGGTTCGATTCCCGGTCGGGACAATGTCGAAAACGAACTTTTCGATCTTGTGTCGGGTCTGGGTGGTAGTGGTAGCGTCGTTGTTTCTGATTTCCGTAAAACGAGTGCTTTAGCTACTTACATTGGTAACAGAACAAAGTGTGTGATGTGTTGTCTATACTAATATTAAAAATAGGAAACCTTTGTATTTTTGTATTTTTGTATGTATGTATGTATGTTTGTTTGTTTGCAACGAATAAACTTAAAAACTACTGGACCGATTTAAAAAATTCTTTCACTATTGGAATGCTACATTAGCGCTGAGTAACATAGGCTATATTAAGAAAAAATGCGAAGAAATGCGGTACGAAGTCCGTCGGATAAGCTAGTCTAAAATAAAATAGTACCTATGTATAACAATTCTACCAAAGTCGTATACGGCATGATTGTCTCCGCCATTACAGTAGGTACGTCGTAGTCGTAATACAAACCGATGTATACTTTACGATCCGTGTCTATGATTGCGTCGTCAGTGAGTTTTTACGTCAGCAATGATTCTTATAAAGCAATTTGTATTGGCTTTAATGCCACTATATTAATATAATAACACTTTCGTCTTGTTCTTGGTGTGGTAAGTCATGTTAGGAACAGATTAATGTTATAGTAATAATTTGTGAATGCGTTTCCAAAATTGTTTTATGTTTGTGCTTACAATTGTTATCTTTAAGTACTACTAGAGTGCTACGAAGAACTTTTTTTTTTAACTTTCTTATTTCTTTCTTCAAACATCATCATCATCATCATCAGCTCATTTATATCCCCACTGCTGGGGCACGGCCTTCCCTATGGATGGATAGGGAAGACGGGCTATGAACCACCACGCAGGCCCAGTGCGGATTGGTGGTTGTTAACGACTGCTAATGCAGTCGGGACCAACGGCTTAACGTGCCTTTCGAAGCACGGAGGAGCTCGAGATGATAAATTTTTGGTCACCCTTCCGATGACTGGCCATTGCGAAAGTGGCTTAACCTCAGCACTCGCAGACCGGGCGCGTTAATTACTGCGCCATCGAGCTCCTCAAACATCCCTTCAAATTCCTTCAAACATACATACTTGAATACTTGTAATTCGTCTCTTCTGTTCCAGAGTCCACAACTACTGAGGATCTGGCTAGTTTATATATTGGCGGATAATATTGTAGTGATCAAACTTGCTTCAAACATTAGTGTTATGGTAACAGACTTGACAAACCAAATAAACACGAGTACACTATGTATCAACCCCCCCAGGGATCGAACCCGGAACCTCTGTGTTTAAAACCGGTGGTCTAACCGTAAGACCATAACGGCGGTCATCTATACTTATTTACGTACTGACTCATTACACGTGTAATTGTTATGAACTTCACATGTTCACTGCGAAGTCAGTGAACTCCCCGCTATAAATAACAAGTTCTGACAGTCTCATTTATATACATTGACAGGCAAAACTTGATGTCACAATCTATATAGATATCATCGTCAGGTTTACGTACACTGCTGGCCGCGATAATTGGTGGACGTTAGACAAAATGAGAAAAAAAATGCGAAAGTATAATATGGTATAAATAAAATCAGTTAGACTTCTGTCGCATCTTCAGCGTATTTTAACCAGAATCCTCAATTAATTACTTACAAATACGTTTTCGTTTTCAATCAGATCGACAGGTGAATGAAACTCAAAAAGTTTTGCTATCTATCTATCGAATCAGCCTACACAACAGTAGATACACTCTGCTGAGTGTAAGCCACCTCTTTTCACGCCTTTTTTATCTATCTTGTGCCAGCCTGATCTTCTTATCTATCTCATTCCAGCAGGACCTTGTAAAAAAAGAAAGAAAAACAAAACACTTACGTCTGTTCCAAATGCAGCGTAAATTAGACTTTACAACACGCGTTGCGCAGACGCAGTATTGTGCGACTGGCCGGCCGGTGTGGCGGTAATTTTTCGCAGCCGGATACAGTGTTGCTTTCAACTAGAAAGAATGCGGCCATTGACCACCATCTCATGCGCCCGCGCCGGTCGCGCCAGTCTTAGGGAGGCTTTCCACCAGAGATGAGCTAAGTAGCTAAGCTGTGAGCGAGGTCAGACCTAAGCTATGAAACTATGTGTCTATTTCTACCAAAGCTAAGTAGTGTAGAGCGGAGCAGGTAAAATGTGCTAGGAAGATGTGTGACGCGAGTAAAGCGATGCATTGCTAGTAGTAATGCATGTTCCATAATGCTGTTAATAAATATGTAGCTAACCACTTTTAATGCAAATAAATATATTCTATTCTATTCTATTCCATACTTAAGATAGCTACACCACTCGTGCATCCTTAGCTTGCATCCTTAGTTCGCATCTTAGGTCACATCCTTTTCTTGTATCCTTAGCTCGCATTCTTATGTCACATCCTTTTATCGCATCCTTAGTTCGCATCCATAGGTAACACCCTTTTCTCGTATCCTTAGCTCGCATCCTTAGCTTGCATCCTTAGCTCACATCTTTGCTCGCATCACATCGTTTTCCAGAAGAGCTAAGCAAAGTTAAGCAATTAAAATCAAACGATCCTTTTAGTGGATATCATACACGTTTCCCGTCACATAGTTTAGAACATCTCCGGTGGAAAGGTAGCCTTAGGCTCGCCCTATCCCCGGTATGTGCAGCCAGTGATTTATGCCTCCCCATTCGATACTCTTATGTACGACTGTGCAAGGCTCATAATCACTGTGCAAACTTACTTTTCTGCAACTAAACGTGTGTGTGTATACTTATATACGAACGTTTCTTTAATTTGTCGATTTTTAAACGGTTTTTTTATCCCCATTCAATATTATTTACTATGTATCACATAACTTACGTTTCTGTAACTAGACGCGCATATTTTTATCCGAATAGTTTTTAATTGTCTGTATTGGATTTGTGGCAACTGGTGTGCATTTTTATTGTCTGAAAAACCTACAATATACCTAATATGATATCAAAATCAAACGCATATTTTGTTTGGTATACCTACAATTATGTTTAACAGAGAAATTTCTCAAATGTTAAAATTTGTACATAAGGAAGAAGTGATAGGTTTCATATTTGATAACATCTCTAATTTTAAGACCATCAATCAACTGGCAAATTGTATCGATCTACCACACCCCTGTATATTTCGAAGGGGTCGACAGAGAAAAAACTTCCAGTCCAAATGTTGCCAAACTCCTTTTTGCACCCAACATCAAAAGTAAGTCCGTCTCTTTCAGGTGTTTGCACACTTTATAGTGCTTAACGACACCCCTTGCTTTTACGACACACTCGAAAAGGGTGATTTTGCTTCAAAGAGCCGCCTACCCAGCTTATCTAACTGATAGTAAATAAAGTATAGCCAATAATACTGTCTGACTACTAAGTAAATTAAAATTTCAACCTTGAAATCAAGTCTTCGTCACAATTTATGGGTTTTTGCTTAATCACCACTCTTGCCAAATATGGGTTGATGATCAAAAGCCCATCAAAATATTCATAAAACATTTTACCAGACTTTTTTTATTGAACTCAAGACCTTCGTATTTGGTCATAATTTTGATAGTAAATAACAAATGCAGAAAAGTGTTTGCAGTTTAACTCGTACCTGGCTAAGCGGATCGTGACGTCACACGCCTTGATAGATTACGTCAACATCGAACATCATCAGTCTCGCAGATAAGGAAGACCAATAATTATCATTACTGTTTGGCGAGTGCCATAGAACTTTATTTCCTTATCCTTCTTTCTCTCTTCCTTTATAGGACCAGTCTTCGGTGTCGTCAAATTACCGTGATCTCTATTCCGTCGTAAACGAAAACAGTAAACTATGGAAACATGCTTATATTTGAAATAGACACATCAAAAATGTCTAGACATGACCCAAGTACATTTTTGGCTATTAAAAAAATTCTTATAATATTTACCTAATCTGGTTTTGGAAAACTCAGTACCTACAATATTTTGCCAAGAACCGCCAGGCGCCAATCCAGCCAGACTGGCTTCTTACTCTATTTTTATGTTTTAGTAAACAATTGTATCCCTATTATGTTAAAAAAAATTAAGAAAATATGCAATTTTAACAAATTAGCTTACGTTAAGGTCGTCGCCTAATTGACAAAAAAAGCAAGGACAAGGTTGATTTTTAAAGTTTTATTTTAAAAATAAAAAATAAAATCTGTATTTCTACCATTCACACGAATCACACAAGCACAGCGATTTGGCATGCTTAAAATCAGTTCATCCAAATCACTTTAATGAATAGCCGCCCACGTTCTTTCTAACAAGTCAAAAAGTTGTTGTGCACACCCCTTGCCGACATCCATACTAGGCAAAGCTCTTCTTTGGAGCATGTCTCATGCATGCTCAATTGGGTTGAGGTCTAGTAATTGTGCAGGCCACGGCACATTTTTAATTACATAGTAAGTATACCTAATTTTACAGGCAGAAGAATTATCCGCAGATTTTGCATTTTATGTGTAAATAAAGTGCATCTGCACAAATAATACCATGAGTTATTCCTTACATTCACTACGGCCAGAATCCTGATGTCTGCTCTTTAATTCGAACCTGGCATAGCAGAACCGTGACGTCACACGCCTTGATATATTAGGTCAACATCGAACATCATCTCACAGATAAGGAAGATCTTAGACATATTCACATTATTAGGTCAGCCTTTCGGCCGGGACCGCACAAGGGCGTAAGTTATCTCTTTGTCCATCATCTCTGAGAGTACTTAATATGAGACTTGCCGCGCAAACATAATAACATGGAGTGTTGACAATACTTACGGATATAGCCGGGGATAATATAGCGACGGCTTACGTTTCCACGTTGGTGGAAAGCAATATTTGAGACTACGGGCGGCTTGTGGCTTTGTCCACTGTATCTGGTCCAGCTGTTTTATGTCCGCGTCATGTTTGGTCTAGCTTCTTTATGTGCGTGGCATGTCTGGTCTAGTAGGGAGGGTCACTCTTGTATTCAATTTATTGAAGTGAAAACTTCTTTAGCGGCGTTGTGCACTTTTTTTGGAATGGGTAAAAAATGTTAAACTCGCGTCAGGTTACGTGTCCTGATCGAAAATTCGTAAGACGGATGGAGAGTAGACAGCTGGCGCGGCGTAATATAAATTTTTAATATAACTTAATACTTATAACTTTTTAATGTAATATAAATTGTCATGTTTGTGTACGATAGCCCAATAAATAAATATTGTATTCTTTCTATTTGAGAGTAGGTACTTTTATACTGATAATTAAAGCAATTCGTGCAAAATTATAAATATTTTTCTGCAATGTGTGAGTAATAGGTAAATGGCTGTATACAGTAACTGGTTTTCGTTACTGTCGTACGTAATATATGAGCGAGCACACCTAGCAGACTGTATAATGGTATCCCAAAGAGAAATTTGCATATTGTCCGCTTGTATTTACGAACGGGCTGGCGCGTCTAGCGTCGAGCGCTTGTCCAAATTCGCAATGCTAATAATACAATGGACAGACGCACCTCAACTCAAGGCGATGGCATCTGACGCGTGCACGCTATATACATATTAAACACACAAGCGACACTTATATTGTATATAAAAAATACTACTAATCTATATATTAATACGTGAAGCAAAAACTTTGTACCCGTTTTTACGAAACTTGCGCGGGACGGAGGAGTATGAAATTTCGCACACTTATAGTTTATATAGAGAAGGTTATCCGAATGTGATTATTTTTTTAAATTATGCATAAAAAATACATTAAATCAACGAAAACAACATTACATGATTACCACCATGATGAATACTACCATGAATTTGACACACACGCATATGTATTTGACACACACGTATTGTTTTTTTTTTTTTTTTCATTTTGTTGATGGCTTTGTGCGATTAGCACATTAGCCAGTGTCAAAGTAATTTTTTTAACAAGTAATACATAAATAAACAATATTTCTTTTCTGTATGATGATGATGAATGATAATAGAAATGAGAAGTGAGAAATGATATACCACCCAACCCCTCGAGTATCTCAGTAAAGATGTGGGGCTTTACTAAGTCCTCGGGCGGACTTCTTAAGAGAATTTGAAAAGTGACATTGCACTGTTTTGTTTCATTTGCCAACACTCATGCACACTCACGAACACTTAACGGTTAACAATCCACCATTATTTCACATTATAATTCGACATAACACAAATTTTAGAAAATAAAACAAAACCGCAGACATGACTATTCACTTTCCCGCCAAGAAGTCCACACGTATTGTTTGTCTTTAAATGCAGCCGACATCTGTCAATGCCAATCCAAACTCACATTCTATCTTTTTAATTTTTCAATACTTAGGATACAATCCGTGCAGCCTTAATAAAATTACGGTCGAGTTTCGACCACTGGGCGACCACTAGTTACTATAGATATATCCGGCTATATACAGATTCCTTGAAATGACTGGATGAAATCAAAAAATGGACTGGACTTAGCTATCAGTAAAAGATGCTATATCAAGAACCGCATGAAGTTTTGAATACTGATCTCTAAACTTCAGTATCTAGATGGCCCTAAATATAAATAATGATATTGGGTAAGTTTCACCTGATCAAAAAAGGTTTACATTGTTAAAATAATAAAGACGTAGACATCACTAGTTCGCACTTACAAGTGAAAGCTTAACGAAATAAAAAAAAGAAAAACCCCGTACTCAATCCCACGATAGAATAATGAATAAGATACTTAGTTACTAGATGTTAACAAAGTGCTATAATGACCTATATATCCACAATTTAGGCGATACCTAATACCACATAGTTACGGCTTAAATACTCTTTGATAAATTTGATCTGACATTTTTTTGTTTCGAATAAAAACGTAACATGTCAACTGTCTTTTGTTTTGCTTTTCTTTCTGTCATCGTTATTCATCTTATATCTTGGTAAGTTCATTTATTTCCTATTGTATAGAACATAAGTTTCAATTTTATTACATCTTCTAGTATCTAATTTGAAAAAGACAAAGTGTTGAAATATTATACGAGCGGGATTCGAACCCGCACCCCATGACATAACGGGTCAGGTGCACTACCAACTATGCTATCGTGACTCAATCCAACTCGCCGAAAACACTATCTACTTATACTCTGTAAGCCAAAGGAAGCTATTCAATGTTCGCAACAAAATTTCGTAAATTATATAAAACCATAATCATTCTAGTATCAAATCTAAATTACTTAAATTGTACGCCTTTATAGTCTGTTGTCGTGAATAAGCTTCTAGTCAATAATATCTGGAATTACCGGACTGAAACTGCAAAAATGGCACAAGTCGTGTTAGCTTTAAGATTAACTACTTACCTGGTTTCCTGTACTTTAACTACTTACCATCTCTATTTCAGAAAATATATTTAGTTATGCAACAAGAAAACTAATATTAACCTCGGAAATCAATAACAAACCTTTTAGCGAAATATTCAATCAAAATATCGATACAATGGACATGAATTATAACCTCTGAGATGGCACGCAGACATAATATGTCTTCTGTCAAAATACCCTAGAGTGGCAGGCAGACATATTATGTCTGCTCTGGTTGGGTCGCTTGGTAACCCTGCTAAATAATAGTGTGTAGTGAGCTGGACTAGAGAGAGTGTGACAAAAGACTCTATGATTAAGTAGGATAGCAATACAATCGACAGTTGTTGACGTTTCTTAGAAAAATTAAACAAGTCGACCCTTTTTATGCTGCCACTGTCGGGCCGCCACTTCATGGTCAAGAGTTTTAGACTCAGTGTGTAAAAAAAAATTATGAATACTTGCAATTTTATAATAGATTATTGTTATTTAACGTGTAATGTTATAAATAAAAGAAATATTTCTTTAAGAAATGGTTTGATTTCTACTGTCTTGGGGTTTTCATCAAAACGGGGAAAAAATGCAAACCTCTTTTTTTAGCTCATCATAAAAAAAAACAAATAGTTTCAATTGTAAATATTATGTATCAATCAGTTAGCTTATTTTATTACGAACACGTAGACACATGATACAATGCATATTCGCTTCCTAACGTCTGGATATTACTCTTAATGTAACCCGACACCCAAACAGCTGACTACCTGCGGGGGGCCTCGCCACTCGACGCCATATTGGTTTCTAGTGTCTGCCATCTCAGAGGTTAAAGTTTTTATTGGCGATTGCGAAGTTATCACAATTGTTATTTTGATCTGAAATAATAATGAGACTATCGTAAAAACAATAACACTGACAATATTGGGAACGCTAGTTAATTTGTCGGTGTTTAATCATAATTTTTTATTGTGTGTAAATTCTCATCTATTGTAGTTGAAAGTTTAAAAGTTTTGATTAAACTCTTGATATTGATATATTATTTACCATAGTATTTTAAAAAGAATGAATTCCTAATTTTTTATAAAAATATGTTAACATGATTTTGTCAAAATGAAGGTTGTAGGGAGTATAAAAGCCTAAATCTGAATTCGAGTAGGTATTTGTTTAAAAACTTTGCAGTAAACTTAAATTAAATTATCGACACGAAGAACTAGACACATAAATTAGGTGCGCCTTTGGTACAGTCGGGCGGTCAACGCAAATTGGCTCTAATTCGTTGGTGAAATACGATGTAAATTCGCGCGGCGGCACGGCGGCCCGTGTGGGGCCTCCGTACCGTAGTCTACGCTGTATTCACGGACAACTTTCGACAGTCATTGAATGGAGGTTCGATGACCCGACGGCGATGCGTGCTGCGAATTTGCATGTGTCAATGACACGAGCCGTCTGCAGCGGCCGACGTGGCCTTATACTTTTGCTTTCGACCGCGCCGAGATTACATTTCGGTCGAGCGGCGACCTCGTGACACATCGCTGTGACTCGCTGCCCGATTTTTTTGACACGACATTGTATTGAACTTCTTTGAACAATTAGCTTGAGACAGCTGTGACTTGCTGCTCGATTTTTTGACACGACACTGTATTTTAACTCTGAAAAATAAGCTTGAGATACGCTGTGACTTACTGCTCGATTTTTTTGATAAGACACCTTGTATTTTAACTCTTTGACCAATTAACTCGCAAACAACTTTAATAAAGGTGACACAATTAATAATACCAATTGGGAAGCATGGAAACGGAAACACTACATGTACATATTAAAATTAATCGCTCGCTTCGTTTGCTACTTAAAATTCTTGTCATAATTCCTAAGCTACTCGTGCATAGGTACAAAGTTCTATAAATAAAGTGTTTAAAAATCTACTATCGTTATATCAGTAGGTAAGACATACAAAATGGGATACATTCAGACTAAACTAAAAAAAAATACGAAAAATACATCCTAAAAGCGTTCATAGATAGCATAGCGTATTCATGCAGATATTTCTATCTAATTGAGAACGTTACACATTAGCATCGAATCGAATGTTGAACATTGAATACGAATTGGACAATCGACAACCAAAATCGAAGTCGAAAGATAATTTTCGTGGAGAATTAATAACGAAGCGAAGAGTTTGGCAAGAATCTTCCGGCCATCAGACACGTCGGGCGCGGAACGTGCGAAATCCAATAAAGAATTCGTACCACCTGTGCCATATTACATTCTTTTGGTGGTGCTCTCTTTCCCCTGGATCCGTCCAACTTTCCATGTCAGGAGATTGCTTGTTGTTCAACTTTTACTTTGAAAATTTGTTCAATTAGTACACCCGTGGTCGGTAGGGGAAAACTTTACTACGAAATGTTTTTGAAATATACCTACCTAACGTTTTGGTTGCGATCTCAGTGGTGTGTGATCGATTAATGAATTTGGGTTAACTGTTTTTCAGTTGTTATTCGCTTTATCTGTTTCTCCTGTAAACGAATGCTTTTGTTTGCGTTTCTTACTTGCAACCGTGTATTAATCCATTTTAAGGTCATATTCATTATCAGTCACGTGCGTTCTTGAGTTTTGAGAGTATCTTACGATTAAAGCTATTAGGTGGTCAGTAGACTAGTCGTTTTAACAGTCGCTTAGGTTTAACAATAACCATAACACACACTCTGTAAGCCGATTTGTGACTTTTCAAATTTGTTTATGGCAAAACTTTTCACACGAAAATTTTATATCGAAACACCCCTGTATTTTTAAATCGTTTGAAAGTGGGTGGCCGAAAACATACTATTTGATTTGTTCACGCAAAAAACTAACTTGTAAATACGACGCAACACGTAACGGATATTAGTTCAACACTTTCGGTTTGGTAGAATTTTATTGGAGTGCTTTTATACAACCACGGTTTGTTATTAAATCACCGATATGAATTTAAAATACAAAGATATTAAAAGTCATAGGTAATTGCTTTTACGATTTTCATTTATTATTATGATGGTCATTCATTGACTCTGGTCGTTATTGTATTCATCATCAGCGTTTATTAGTGCACGCCACTGGGAAAGATCCAAGGCTAATCCCATCCACAGGTAGTGACGCAAGGTCTCGCGCCTTAAAAGCCTCGGGAGTTGTGAGTCTCATAAGGCGTATCATTTGTATAGTATTTTTATTATACGGGTAATGTGATGTAATTAAGACAATTATAACTGTAATACAAATCCGATTATGTACATTATTGTATTAATTTACACACTAATATAGGATTTATAAGATACAAACCGCACCCAACCATAAACTATCGCATTTTGATCTAAGAGCTTGAGCTGTATTGAATATTGAGCACGAGTCACGCGTTGTCCTTTTAAAAAGGAGTCCTTTTAGTCTTTTAGTGTAATGACTGAGTCTTATTACTAAAGACTGGAAATCTCAGTTCATCATCATCATTATCAGCCCATACACGTCCACTGCTGGAAATAGGCCTCTCCAAATGCTCGCCACTGAGCACGATCCGCGGCAACTCTCATCCAGCTCTTGCCAGACTCAGTTACGTCTTATTTATTTATTTATTAGGTAATATATTTTGGTTCTTCAACGTAAAATAAAATATTAAAAACTAATTATTTTATCGCATGTAAAACAATCTGCATTGCATCGTAAAATTCATATTTCTATTACCATGAACGTGCTCTATTAATTTATTAGCTAATAAACTACATCATTATCTGACCGATAAACGCTTATTACTACGAATTAAATTAAACGCTAACATAAAAATAGAAATGGGGGTCTATTTGGCAATAATAATTCGCTACATTGAATAGCAAAATGATTCTTAACTGCATTGTAATAAAGTTGATATTTTGTTAAAATTGTAACGCTTTACGAGTGGTTATCTGTACTCTCGACGGCGACAATGTAAGCCGAGCTACAATAAAGAGACGTAAAACTACAGGCTATGTTCCATAAAATGTATTGCTTATAAGAGTAAAGACAACAAGCCTGTGCCAAGCTGGCCATACCCAATTACTCGTTACCGCGACCGTAGCATCGCAAATATATAACGGTACAACGCACGACTCTCATTTGACATGGCATGTATGGGTTTTACATTGTTTGCATAAAACTTACGTGTTTAAATAAAACACTTTGTATGGTCTTGTGTTTATTTTATTAAGCCTTACTTTCCCGCACTTACCACGTCTTATTTTCCTGTGATCCGCGATTATTGAAAACGGTTCAAAACGTCAGTCTACAATAAAATATACGAGTATATTAAACACGAATAGAACTGCATCAAATATTTAATTTCATTGGGCTTATAAATATTTTGGCGTAAGGTGACGATTCGGATACCTTTACAAGTAGGACGAGGCAGGACCGGGCTGCACTGGATGGCACTTTCACCAGTTCGCTGTAGCCTGAATCATTATTTATTCTGCCATTCGTCTTATTAATATAAAATGATGCGAGTCGTCAGTCCGTATGAGACAATAGGTCCTCGGTGGGCGTGCGATTTTAATTGCAAATGCGATATTAGCATATATGCTTTGTGAGTACTTAAAAGGTGCCAGCACAAGGCGACGTCCTTATGTGCTAAAGATATAGGAATTACATTAACTGTCTGGCAAAATGACGCACTAGGTGCCAACAAATACGTTGTATTTGTGTCAGGCGACGTGCGCTGTTCTCGTTTTAAATGTCCTGTTATATTATATTTTTTATATATGTTTAGACAACATCACATGCATTGTTCAGATTTCAAGTAAGTAGCTAAAGCACTCGTATAATGGAAAACAGAATCAACGACGGTACAACTACCGCCAGGCCCGACACAATATCGAATATCCCAAAGTCCGGCGTGCAAGCCACTCTCGGCTACGGAGGTCGTCAAGTTGTTAAAAGCTACCTGTTAAAAGATAGCTAGTTGTTAGGCTTTAAGTAAATGAAGAACCCCCTTAAGGGGGTGCAGCGCGGACGCAAAACTGCGAGTATCAAGCTTCTTTATGATAGTGAGCGAGCGGCGCTTGGCAGTGGTGTGACAATGGCGTACGACTACGAATACGCACGCACACTAATATCTGTACAGAGTTTGCTGGTGATTTAATTAGAGCAATGTTTACTTTCGTAAAATCATAGGCGTTTGGGTAAAAAATAATAAAAGTCTTAATATTTTCATATTCATATTTTTTAATTGAAAAATAAGGCAACAGTGGCCTGCGGAATATCAATACAAACATTTTGATGTCGGATCATTGTTTCATTTGTGCTATATTTACAAAGTTTCTGAAGAAATAAGTTTTTAGATATCATTACTTTTACGTATTGTTTATGCAGTTTCTGGGTATTTGTTTCAAGACTCCCATGGCCTTGTAAAAGGATCAAGCTAACCTACACTAGTCCTTTTAATGTATATGACCTATTCAGCGCCTAGCACCAGTGACTTAAAAACACGTAAATTTTCGAAAATCTGCGCGGCACCCCCTTAAATTTGAAATATTCGTATATACCTACTTAAGAGTATGTCACAATAACATCACTTGCATCAAGAGTAACAATCAAAGAATATATTTTCGACTTTGATGGACTTCTGTGCAAGTCTGCTTCGCATTTGGCTGGATTATTTCCTTTGTAAATGATTATATCTCATACACAATATCAAAAGAAATCAACATGTTATACTAACTCCTATTAGAGTAATTAAATGAGGTTTTATTTGCAAACAAAGACAATAATAAGTAAATTAAAATACTTAAAACTAAAGTAACTTTAGAGTAATCAATAATTTTGTAAGATAAGATAAGATAAATAAACTTTATTGTACACCAAAAATATAACATTTTGCAATAAAAATTATATAACAATACACGTACAAAGGGCGGTCTTATCACTAAGAGTGATCTCTTCCAGACAACCTTTGGATGGACAAAAACTATTTGAATTTGAAGTGGGTTCGTCGTCGCGTCGGTGCACCATAAATAATTATAGTATAACTAACAGCAATAAATAATAATAAATACTTAGTATACTATTGATACAAACATAATAGTTATAATTAAAAGTACATATAAGGATGCATAGTAAAGTAAAAGAGCATATTATAGAGACGATGGTTTTTGGGCAAGTAATGATCCTTCAGTAGCCTCTTAAAGGTTGCTAACGTTTTAGCATTTCTGATTGTTACAGGCAATGCATTCCACAATCGAGCAGCTAGTACAGTAAAAGATTTATCGTAGAATTTTGTGGAATGGGTTGGTATCTCGAGCGTCATGTTATTCGACGATCTTAATGATCGTGAGTGTGAGTCATACAGGAATCGGAATCGATTCTTAAGATAAGACGGAGTGGTTGGATTAAAAAGAATACTGTAAAGCAGGGAGAGCACATGAGCATTCCGGCGAAGGCGAACTGGCAACCACTTGAGTTTAGTACAAAATTCGGAGACATGATCATATTTGCGAAGTCCAAATATGAATCATATACTAAAATTCTGAAGTCGCTCAAGCTTATTGAGTTGCTCTTCCGTAACATCGATATAGCTGACATCGGCATAATCTAATATGGGAAGAAGAGATTGTGCAAGTGCAATTTTAATGGTGGTCGGAAGAAAATTGCGCAGTCTTTTCAAAGACCCCGCAGAGGCAAACATTTTTCTACTGAGTTCCTCAAATTAACATTGACGAGTCAAAACCGTGCGCCGAATGGCATATGCAATTAAACAATGTTTAATAACGTTTTGGCGCTTGTGTTCAGTGCAGCGTTTTAGCAACTAATTAGTGAATAGAACACACATATGCATAGGTTTCCGTGTGGCGGGGCCGGCGAAATTATAATTAGTGACTGGGTAAAATGTAATTGGTGTGTAGCTCAATTTAGATTAGCTCGACGCCGACGCGACGACGGCGCGCCGTTTGGCCGGCGATCGCAAGTGCTAATCTCCTTTTGCGTGTCAAAATTAGGATGGGTGACCAAAAGGTCAGGGTCTAGGATCTAGGGTCGCATAGAACCAGTCAAAATGGCTACCACAAATCAGAACTATTTCTCTCCTCAAACTGAAGGAAGCTAAGATCAGCATCATCTGTCTGTAAACTTTCCTATACAGGACTTCGGCCCTCCTATTTAAAAAATTGACATAGGAAAAGCGGGCCCTAACCCACTACCTTGGCATGTGCATTAATAGGATTTAACGACTGTCCTCTTTCGACAATCAACGGAACCAACGACTTAACGCGTCTACTACTGTCTAACAAACACAGAAGACCTCGAGATATTTTTTACTTTGGTCACCCATCCGATGCTTCCATATTGCGAGTTGTCTATCTTGCAAAATCGCAAGCTGAACTCGCCGCCGATTCATTGATCTCCAAGGGTTAACCCAATGTAAACTTTCACAATGCAGTCACATTTCTAAAGTTGTATTTCATTTTTGTATCGACTACCTTTCAATTTCCAAGTGCAAACAAGAAATAATCAAGAGTACACCCGTTAAGGGGCAGATGTTTGATTTCGATTGAATTTTATTTGTTCATGGGTAGTGTATTACGGTATACATCAAAGTATTTATTTATCCTTTTCAAACGGCGGTTATCGTAACTGGTAACAGAAAGTTGGGCTAAAAATGAAAAGATCCAATATGTATCCAATCTAGTTCTTACATGTGTTGTTACTAAGACATAATTATTAACTTTAATTTGTTGTATAAATTTTAAATTAAATAATTCTATTGTGACTTCCTACCAAAATTAATGAGTCACAGCCCTATTGGTTTAGTAAAGTCTGTGTACAAGATCACTGCTGTGCTTATCGCACATGACTTCACTAATATAAATATGTATTTACAATTGCATGACAAATTAAAGTTGATAGTTACGTCTTAGTAGTAACAACTCATACAAGATCTTGATCGAATACACTTTGGATCTTTTTATTTTTATTACACTTTTCTGTTAAACGTTGTATACCTATCGGTTTAAGTATATCTTTTGGTGAAATAAAAGCTTTCAAAGCGATCGAAAGCGAGAGTGTTAGGCGGTTGGGGGGCGGGTCTTGCGAGCGGGCGATGCGATGGGCGGCGGTGATTGCTTCCCAGGCAGTGGGACTCTTTTATAGGTTGATGATGATGTCGCGTGCATTGTTTACTTTGATTCGCCTCTATGTTCACGATTGTGTTTTAATTTTACTTATTCTGTAGTCTTACACATAGAGAACTTACCGTGCCGTCCAAAGCTCAGTCTCAAGATATTTTAATTAAGCCATAACCATAAGAATAATAGTTTAATTCCCATTAGAAGCCGGCTCCAACAATAAATCTTGTTCGTGTTTTTAATCAAGTACTTCAAATGTGAATCGCGGAGCACTCCCGAATAATTTACATAGTGCACACATTCCCAAATGCAGAATATGCAAACGATTTGGTTAGTTTCCAAGTTGAAACATTAATAATAATATCCGAAGGATTTATGTGGCTATAAAACCTATGCTGAGCTACATCAGATTTCTTTAACATTTATATTCTGTAGCTTAAACTAACGTATATACTTTTTGTATAGTCAAGCGATAAATATTTTCACTATTCGTTTTGACCATTAGAAATAATCCAAATTACAATTACATAAGCTATTATTTCGTAAAACATATACTCATTGAGTTTTTTTTAACCACAAATTACGGAAAAAAAATAGACTGTATATAGGTCACACAAAACCGAGGCAGTTATCTATGGTATAGATAGATTGAGTAGAGCTATAAGGCAAAATTTAACTGATATTTTTAATAATTATTGTAATTATTGTAGTACTGCCTTAAAATTAAAATTGAAGTATGATGTCGTATATTGTGTATAATGCTAATAAAGAAAATGAAGAATCACATAACCTAACGTAGCTTTGTACCTAATATATGACCTTGACGAGACGTATTTTGTTCACCTAATAAGAAAACATTGCAACAATTTACTCTTATTTTTTCTTTTCCAGGTAAGTACTTGATGACTTGAAGACGATTCGTTAATGCTGGAATAGAAAGTTTAAGGAGGTAAGTAGATGCACACAATTTAGCAAAAAAGCAGTTAGTGAATAGATAAGACTTGCAAGTACAATACAAGATCCAGAACATGTCCACTACTCTTCATTCGTCTCCGCTCCGGTATCCAAAACCCAGCTTAAAACAGTTTTTATATATAACTATAACGGTAAAGGAACCTACCGTAAAGGTAAAGATAGCTAACTTTGCTGACCCGTCTCAAATGTCCACCCTGTAGATGCGCTCTTCGCTGCCGGCGCTACTTTGTTGATTTTCCAGAAATATAAGTTTTTGGGAACACAGACGATCTACGCGTAAGTATCTCACTTACAAAATGTTCAAAATAATTTTTGACGCAATTTTTTTACGAACAAATTACAAAAACACAAATGTTAAAAAAAAATTCCGCAAGCAGGATTTGAACCTGCACCCTTCTGACATACCGGGTCAGGTGCTTTTTCTTCCAATTGAGCTATCGTGGTTCTAACCAGCCCGCCGAAATTATTCAACACTTTTTACTTTGAAAGCCAAAGGCGCCCATTCCTGCTTGTAGAAATTTTTTCAACATTTTTTGTTTTTTTAATCTCACCTTACAAATTCAATGAGCTTGCCCAATGTTCCCGGTGTTGCACAGAGTACACTCACTGTGTACCTAAACGACAAACAAACACTTTGTTATATTCGGAAATTGACTTAAATTCCCGCAAATGGCAAGAGGCGTTTGCGCCGTTTGATTGAGTTCCGACCCCAACGGTGGATATTAACCGGATCCTTTCCGATAAAAATGAAGAAATGCAATCAAGTGCTCCCGTTTTCCCACCCTTTTCCTTTTCTCCATGGAATTGACTTTTTGCTCGCACTTAATCTCCCGCGATCGCTTAGTATGTTCGACGATATTTATTAATGTATTTATGATTCGACAAAACCTTTAACTTAATACAAGCTCTTTTTAAAATTGTTATTTAGCATTCTATTGCAAAACTGGTATTTGTATCGAATGGATAATAAAGTTAGTCAGTAACTAGCCTAGATACCGTCCCACTGTTAGGCAAAAGTATGTATCTATATAATAAAAATAAATCGCTAAATGTGTTGCTAATCGCAAAAATCGAGAACGGCTGAACCGATTTGGCTGATTTCTTTTTTGTTGTGTTTGATAAAGTTTGAGGAAGGTTCTTATGGAGAGAAAAAAGAAAAAATAGTAAACACAACAATTTTCTTATCCCATACAAACCACTCTGTCCCCAGCTGTCAAACATTTGACGTCAATCAAAACGAAACAAAGGCGCGTAAGCAATTCTACCTATGCCTTCAAGTTGGTTAGAGGTTGCACGTCATTAATGAAAATAATATAACGAGCTCCCTCAAATTTGTTTTATAATCATTATTATTGTGTAAAAAATTGTGTTATTTTACTTAATGATGATCAGTAATCGTGAATAAAATAAAGGAAAATTAATGATAAGAACATAAGCATTGTTGCAGTATTTTGGATGGAAAGAGGCTGCATTGACATATAATATTTCTTTTAAGCAAATTGAACAAAAAAAATAACTGACGTATGTCATTATTGTTTCCTCGGTGCGTAGCATTTTCTTGGTTGTTATTAAATTTTCGCTTCTTTCGAAAACCAATTGAGTGTTTATTTGTTGAGTGCGTTTACATTAAGGGGGTGCAGCGCGGACGCAAAACTGCGAGTTTCAAGTTTCTTTATGATAGCGAGCGAGCGGCGCGTGGCAGTGGTGTGACAACGGCGCACGACTACGAATACGCACGCACATTAATATCTGTACAGAGTAGGCTGCTGATTTAATTAGAGCAATGTTTACTTTCGTAAAATCATAGGCGTTTGGGTAAAAAATTATAAAAGTCTTAATATTTTCATATTCATATTTTTTTATTGAAAAATAAGACAACAGTGCCCTGCGGAATATCAATACAAACATTTTGATGTCGGATCATTGTTACATTTGTGCTGTATTTAAAAAGTTTCTGAAGAAATTAGTTTTTATATATCATTACTTTTACGTATTGTTAACGCAGGTTCTGGATATTTGTTTCAAATTCCAAGACAACCATGCCTTTGTGAAAGGATCAAGCTAACCTACACTAGTCCTTTTAATATATATGAACTATTCAGCGCCTAGCACCAGTGACTTAAAAACACGTAAATTTTCGAAATTCTGCGCTGCACCCCCTTAAGACCCACATTAGATATTACTAAAGTCTTTCAATGTTATTTTATTTTTATAAACTGCGACAGGCCAATAACTTTTGACAGAACGAAATCTGTTGGGGCAGCAAGTTTTAGAGAAATAGGGCAGAACAAGGTCTGCCAGGACAGCTAGTAATTTATAAAAACAATTCGCCTAAATGAGGGATGTCGTCTATAAACAAAGAAATTTAACTAATTTTAACGTAAACTAACTGTAAAAGTATCAGAGATATACCTTTTCTAGCCGACGACGCGACGTTTCGACCGAGTTGTACCGGCCGTGGTCATGGGCTGTCATAATTAAAAATATAAGTAAAAAGCTTATAACTGTCCCACTGCTGGGCAAAGCCCTCCACCATTGAAATCAAGTCATAACTACAATTGAAAGGTAATGCTTCATCAACACGCTTGCCAACCAAGTGCGAGTTGGTGATAACAAAGCCGGGTTATGCTACGAAAAATCAGAACACACTGCCTGACCTGGGAATTGAACCTGGGATCTTTGAGTATCGAGCCGTGCGCTTTGCCACTCGTCCGCACTGAAGCGTTAAGATTCATCATCATCATCATCATCATCAGCTCATTTTATGTCCCCACTGCTGGGGCACGAGCCTTCCTTATGGATGGATAGGGAAAACGGGCCATAAACCACTACGCGAGCCCAGTGCGGATTGGTGGTTGTTAACGACTGCTAATGCAGCCGGGACCAACGACTTAACGTGCCTTCCGAAGCACGGAGAAGCTCGAGATGATAATTATTTGGTCACCCATCCGATGACCGGCCTTTGCGAAAGTTGCTTAACCTCAGCACTCGCAGACCTGGCGCGTTAAACACTGCGCCATCGAGCTCCTCGGTTAAGATTAAGACAAGGCAAAAATAAAAGTCGGGTATTTTTCTTTTTGCCAGGCAATGCCTATGACGCCTTTACTAATTAGTCTATAATGGAAAGTGTATAAGTTGTAATTTGTCAAATGCTATTTCCAGTTTCAAATAAGGCTCCATTCACTTTGAGGCATACCAAAATAAAAGCTTTCACAAATACAATGTTAGCTGTAGTTCTACTATTTTTATAAATAGGTTAATCGCTCAGGCCAAGTCTGTTATGTAACAAAACTAACGATTGATAGAATCGCAGCAATTTAGGGCGGTGGCGCGTGTTGTTCTTTCACGCGATTGTATAAACTAACAACACTTAAAAAAAAACACTGGTGAAGTGTCAAAATTGTATACAATTTTGACACTTTATACATTGTATACAATTTTGACACTTCACCAGTGTTTTTTTTCCTTTAGATGATGGCTTCGTGCGATTAGCACATTTAGCCAGTGTCAAAGTAATTTTTCTTACAAGTAATACATAAATAAACAATATTTCTTTCCTGTATGATGATGATGAATGATAATAGAAATGAGAAGTGAGAAATGATATACCCCCAACCCCATCGAGTATCTCAGTAAAGATGTGGGGCTTTACTTAGTCCTCGGGCGGACTTCTTGAGAGAATTTGAAAAGTGATGTTGCACTGTTTTGTTTCATTTGCCAACACTCATGCACACACACCAACCCACCATTATTTCACATTAATATTAGACATACATAACACACATTTTCGAAAATAAAACAAAACCGCAGACATGACTCTTCACTTTCCCGCCAAGAAGTCCACTTTGCTATTAAGTGTCATGAAATAAATATTACCACAGAATAAATAATAAAAAAAATTTTATTAATGCAGTAAATAGGGGTTTCATCGTCATCATCATTTAGTGCCATCTCCATACAGAAGTTTTGAGATAAGTATGACAAAACTATAACCATACATTATTTTTTATTTTTTTTTATTAACTAATAAGTAAATCAATAATAGAAAAGAATAAGGTGACCGGTACATCACTCAATCTGCTTCTTAAAACACAGTTAAATTATACATAAGTACATTTACATGAACATCAATAAAATTAAAGATAAAATAGGCAATAAGGACTTGGCTCAGTGTTTACCTAACAATCTGTACCCTCCGTTATTCTGACATAAACGTAAATAATTACACGGGAGAATAAAACGTGATACCATTAAATTTAATAATAAATTAATTGTAACTTGTTAAACTGTCATCGATGGCGCAGTGGTTAACGCGCCCGGTCTGCGAGTGCTGAGGTTAAGCAACTTTCGCAAAAGGCCAGACATCGGATGGGTGGCCAAAAATGTATCATCTCGAACTTCTCCGTGCTTCGGAAGGCACGTAAAACCGTTGGTCCCGGCTGCATTAGCAGTCGTTAACAACCACCAATCCGCACTGGGCCCGCGTGGTGGTTTATGGCCCGTTCTCCCTTTACAACCACAGGGAAGGCTCGCGCCCCAGCAGTGGGGACATTAAATAGGCTGATGATGATAAAACTATCATGGTCTCTAAAATTATTCACGAGACTATTATCATGTTTTTTGTTTTTTCTGATTATCCGATCCAATAATTGCATTAATTTATAATAAGTAAACCATCATCCTTCTCAGCCTTCTCAGCCTATAGTCCACAGCTGGACATCGGCCTCAACAAATTACCACAACTAATATTAGGCTTAGATTCTGCTATTTTGAAACATCCACTTTCGTGTCTTCTTATATCTACAGCTTCATGATAATAACCGATAAGACACAAAATGTAGCCATTTTGAATATCGAGGGCCTGAAAATGGTGCAGCTGGTAAATTATTAGTAGATACTTATTGGTAAAAAAATGTTTTTATACTGTACTTATCAACTTTAGTCATCGCACATACCTAATTTTACCTATCAATGGTATCTGTTCACCATCTTATAGTTGACTGGTAGGTAATGCCTCAGGCATTAAATCCGCCATGTAATATGTTCCAAAATTTTAAATAAAGAAAAACAACCTAAATAATTGTAACCTATTGAGGATAGGCAACCAATGCGATGGACCGACGACCTAGTCAAGGTAGCAGGGAAGAGTTGGATGAAGAAGGCATAAGATCGAAGGAAATGGAGTGCATGAGAAGAGACCTACACTCAACATTGGGTGGATAACGGTTGAGAAAGAAAAAGAAGATTGAGGATAGCAAAATTCACTTCTAATTATTTATTCAAAGAGCCATGTTGACATTACGTTCGAAACGACGACCGTATTCCAAGGTAAATATTGCTGGAATTGTCCCAAGAAAATTTACGGACACCGTCGTAAAGAAGTCTTAAGGATGTTTAACCTTTACAATGTAAAAATATCTTGCAATGTAAAATGTGTCGCGATTATTCTCACCTCTTCGTGTTATATGATCCGTGAAATTGAGCGGTGTAACTCACTTCGGCGGGATTTAATTTAAAAACCTTGTGCTTACCCAGCCTATAAGCCAGTCAAAGACTTCGTAATATGTAATGTTTATTAATGAAACGCCTTTGTAGTCTAGTGGTGAGACTGTCGGTCGCACACAAGGGACTCGGGTTCAGTTACCAACTTTATTAGGTTAATGTTTTTGGTTGGCTTCGTATGGTAGTAGAGCTGTTTTTAAGCCCGCCATTATTGTTATTTAAGTCTGTCGCCATAATAACAATGCAATGTCAATAGCATTGTGTATTCCAAAATATACGGGATACGATGGCGAGTAGGTACCTCAGTTTTTAAGGTTATTTGTTTAATATATTTTACGGGTAAGCACAGTGCCTTGGTCTCAAGACGAGCTCCTTGGTCGAGTGTCTTGCACACCGGTTTTCATGGTGTCGCCATCCCCGGTTGGATCAATTTAGAAATACCTGTTTTTCTAAATTGTTTCATGTCTGGGTGTTTCCTATGTATACTAAGTATGTATTTAAGTATATTAAGTATGTTTATCCGTTGTCTAGTTAACCATTTATCGAGTTTCTTATGGCAGCTTTTCTTGGGGCTAGATAATTGGTGTGAGTGTGGGAAACATTTTTTTTGATCACCTGATGTAAAGTAATGTTCACCACAAGTTCTACCATAAACAAACTGTCAGAGTATAATAATAAATACCCCTACTGGGAATTTAACCCGGAACCCTCAGGTTTAAGAACTGTGGTCTTACCTAGACCACTAGTTTGTTGGCCACTTACTCTTTATTGACAAAACACAAAGGCATTACGAGTATAATACAACATCTGTTATTTCACACGCTTATTAGAATCAAACGTATGGAAATAAAGTAGCTTCCGTATCTACTGATCCCGGACGGCTCCCGGACGTATTAATTGCGGCAGGTTATTGCTCACGCATCCGCGAGGAAATTAGGATCAACCGGCCGCACCTCCACGCCGCGCCGTAATCCTTCACAGGCGGCGCGCGGGCGCGGTGCAAAATTCACCCACAGAAAAAGCAATTTCAGAAAGCCCTAAGTCGTTCCGCGACTGAAATAAAATATTACTTTCAAATCCAAAAGGAAAACAACCGGATTTAGCGGTATTGCACCGTTTTACGGCGGCATTGTGAACACACATAAAATTTATAGGCGTTAACGTCTCTAGCCTCGCAATAAACAGTTAGTCCGGCCGCAAAATGAGGAGACTGCAGAGAGTAAGCTTTATACAGACACGCTCGAGCAACGCACACATAGACAACCTTCACACAGACACGGAATCTTGGACCATCTCAAACCAGTTCGAGCGTAGCTGTTTCCTGATGGAAAGTAATTGCCGCCGCCCATGGACACCCGCAAAACCAAAGTAATCGCAGATGCGTTGCCGGCCTTGAGGAAGGAGTTGGACCTTGAGGAGGAAGTAGGGATTAGAGGGGGGAGGGGTGAGAGATGGGCATCCGGTACTTTCACTCACCAGACGAAACACAACAGCAACAAGTGCCATTGTTTCACGCCAATATTTTGTAAGAGGGTGGAATTACGCCGGGTGAGCCGGCTCATTTCGTGCTGCAACGCAGCGTGGCTCTACCACTCAGACAGTGTCACTCATTTAGCACCACCCAGGAGTCACGTGTAGAGGCTCAAGGGTAAACCTACGGACGCGAGTAACTTTAACCCCCAAAGTTGGTGTTGCGAGATTCTGTGTCCGAGAGAGGTTGTGCATGTGTGCGTCGCTCAAAAGCGGTATGTATTAAGCTTATCTTCTCTCCTTATTTTGTGACGGCAGGCTGCGGGGCGCGGGGCGTTTTAATATTTTGCTCCCAACCCAACGACTCTTTGAGCCGGTAGTCCGCGGACGCATCACTCCGCAATTAAGGGCCAGACAAAACGTCGTCGACTGCGAGGAGCACCATCAAATATTAAACCCTGCACCCGGCACGCGAACAAATCCAACGGCGCATTTAATATTTTACTTAGAACGGTCTGCGGTTTTCACCGTTGTTGTTGGGAGTTTTCTTGCGGTTTTGCACCGATTTGAGTTTGGCACGGCGCTCGCGGTCGCTGATCTCCTCTAAATACTTGATACGATGTTGTTATTAGTGCTTCGAACGTTAACGGCCGAATGCACAACGAGAGAACATCCATTTCTTTTTATGATACTGAGCCGACAAACGAGCATAATGCGCCTGATAGAAAGCGGCCACTGCAGCCCATGCGGGTATTGCACGCGTTATCATTTCTGCAGCTTCAGTTCTGCTCTTTGACCTGCAATTTTAATGGATCTAGTAAGTAATTTAACCCTTTAACAGTCAGAGGGATGTATATTTCCACCACATTTTCAACTTTATGTATATTGGATAAGATTGAAAATCAATGAAATATTCATACACGTTCTGTCTGTTAAAAGTTTAAAACGAAATAGTTGTGCTATTTAAAACAAAGATGCTTAGTGATAAAATAGGTACATATAAATTAGTATCTAATAGAAATATGAGTATCTTACCGAACAAAGTTTTCATTTGTTCAGTTAACATTACTAAAGATACTTTACTTGCTCTTAAACTTTATTAATATTTTTCTTAGCACACGTAATGACGTCATTAATTTTAGATGGGGCACGCAAAAGCCATTCTAAAATGTGCCATACCATACGCAATGGCAGTCGAGACACGAGCGTATCCGAAGAAAACAAATAACAGCATCGTGCGACTCGTGCGCTCCCCGGACAGGGCGGGAGCGCTAAATACGGAAAAACATCAGCATTTATCGGGATGCGGTATTAACTCCCTGGCTCGGCTGCTAATGAATATTCAGACAGAGTGACACCGGTTGTCTTGAATTCGCAAGATATAATCCCCGACATCCGACGGCTATAAATCTTTCAGTATCAAAATGGTAATTTCAAATAATGTATACTTTGTATAAAAAGATGGCGGCAAATGCCTCTCGCTGTGGAAAGGAACGTTTTACGCCAATTTTCGAGTTTAACGTGTGACTTAAATATGGACAGACAACAATACACACTCGGCAGGGTTTTGTGTGTATCAATCTTTATGAGTTTAAGAGCAAACAGAACAAATAAAATGTTTTGTATGAGTTTAAAAGCCTCTTTTTAGCAGCGATCTTAAATTCTGACCGTTCTTCTGCGAAACATATACTATTAGTTTGGACGCATATAAATATTGTTACGTTATAAAAAGTTTATTACCTTAGAAGTTTAAGTTTAAGGCTCAGTATCTACTTCTTTAACTTAATACTGCTAAACGTTGCATATCAGCACTTATAGTAATAAAATTATTTCATGTTGCGCATGAAAACATCGTAAACATAATTCCCGCTACAAACGCATAGTTTTTACAATTGCTCTCAACCATTAAGTCATAGGCCCCCTAATGCTATTACAACTGACAATTAAATCACGCAAAGCCCCTATCCTCACATTAAGGCAGATTTATCGTACAATTTTTCAACGTTAACTTCAGACTTACAAGCGCCGTTCCTACCTACTCAATTAAACAAACAACTGAGGATTCATTAAAAAATAAAAGAATGCCGCCCCCGCTGAGCGCTTACTTCGAATGCGCTTCGAAACTTAAACAATATCGTAAGACCGTCTCTGTGGTCTGTTTGACTTCAGGGCTACCAGGTCTCAGACAGAGGTCTCGGGTTCTATCCTAGCGGGAGGTATATGGTTGTACTAGGTTTGGTTGGTGGTAGGGCTTAAGTCTACCTGGCTTACTACCACTATTTATGTCATCTAAATATGTCGCCAAAACTTCAGGGTCAGTAGCATTGTTTCGACAATTAGAATTAAGAATTAAGGTCTTCAGCATTTAGAGGATTCCGGGTGATTAGTTAATTTATTTATTCTTTATTGCACAATAAAATAAAATAAAGTACAAAAGGCGCACTTAATGCCAAATGGCATTCTCTACCAGTCGACTTAAGGGTTAGACAGAAAAATTGGTAAGAGGTGCGACAAAGAACGTAAATGAAAAATATACTACATAAATTTATAAGAACTGAAATATACATATTAAGTTTATTAAATTAAATGATAATAATATAATATACATACTATAAAATAAAAAATAAAAAAACTTAAATAAAAATAGACTACATAAACATAGTTAAACATAACAGAAGAAAAGATGATGGGAACCTCTTACGTGGGTGTTGATTCCTGTAGAAACAGTTTATACACCATTGTTTTAAAGACCAGTTTACTTGGAGCTTGACTCTTGATCTGACTTTTTCGGGGAGAGCGTTCCATAATGGAATGGCCTGAACCGTGAAGGAATCTGCATCGAATCCTGAATGATGCAAAGGAGTGGCGAGAAGATGATTATTTGAAATTGACGGGCATGAGTTGAGCTGAGGAAACTGAAACTACATTTTAAGTAAGAAGGAGACTTAGGATCGTTTAGAATAGAAAATAGAGTTGTTAGAATTCTAGACTTACGACGTTGCGGGATGGTCAGCCATTTAAGCTGAAGACGATAGGAATATGGTTGTATTTGCGTAAACCAAAAAAAATGATGTGATGTGCGCTTCTATCTGTGACCCTATCAAGGGGTCGACCGCCTAACTCTCTCACTTTCGATCGCTTTGAAGGCGAGGCGAGGAGGAGGCGTCATCTTGTCATTTCGAAAGCAATATGAAAGCAATATCGAAAGCTATAGGCTTTTGATATTATTCGATATTATATTTCGATATTATATTAGAAAGCGAGGCGAGGGCCTCGCTTTCAAAGCGATCGAAAGCGAGAGTGTTAGGCGGTTGGGGGGCTGGTGAGGTGAATGCCAAGTGCTGTAACGGTTTAAAAAAAACGTCGAATGCTTGAATTTAGAATGCATGATTGTAAGAATGCTTGATTGTTGTGGAGTTTTACCGTGAATTAAGTGCAACATGACCCCAGCGATACGCTCCAAATGAGCTGGTAATTACTGTTGCGGCGGGCGCGGGCCTGAAGTCATTTCCGTCCCAGTTCGCCATTCCTCGTCATTCGGACTTTCGCACTTACAGTTTCAATTAAGCTCTTACTTCAGAATGGTAGTGGGCTTCGCACGCTACTTCGTCTTCTTTGTGACTATAACGGGTCGATTACAGGCGAATGTCACGTCAGTTATTTATTAGTGACGGCTTTTTAGTTTTATCTTGGTGCAGCCTGCAAATATTCCTTTGAACTTCAATCATTCGGGAAATTTATGTAATTTTGTCTTTACACTTTTCTTTGGCTGTGGAGACTATTGCCTTCACTGATAAATAACACTACTGAAAGAATGGAGGAATGAGCAATGGGCAATGGGGGATTGGCAATGGGCAATGAGCAATGAGTAATGGGCAATTGGTAAAGAGTTTGAAGTCTTTTGATTTTGGTTGGACTGATCCCAGAAATCCCAGTGCTCCAAGTTATATCAGTTTTGTAGTATGAGTAGATAAGTCGCGTTCCGCGAGTCGCAGGCGCGCGGGAGATGTTTGTTTTCCTTCAACATCGGCGATGTTTAGCATTCCTCCGTCAATTAAGTGCTTGTTTGTAAACACGACTGACACCAAGTAACGCCATTATTTTCACGAACCGCGCCCCGACCCCCTCCCTTGACGGGCGTTCTTTGTAATCGAACGACGCCATTGAATGCACAGGTACAATCAGCAACGAAAGTAGGCGAATACTTTAAAAACCATGTAAATAACCTAACAGACGCGTGTCAACTTCTAACAAAGTTACTATTATACAGCAACATGGTTACTCTATCGTCAAAAAGTATGTTTTTGAAATTGGTATTGTCGTAATCTGTAGAAAAGAGTGTTATCATATCAAATAAGAAAAAGGTTCTATTCAAATGCTTTTATGAACAATTTTTCTACGATTCTCATTTAGGCTTTATTTCCGGATCATTCGGTTTTACTGTTGGAAATGTTATTATGGTTTTCTGTACGAAATATTACGTGCTCGCTTAGCAGTCAAATCCTATGAGGTTATTTCGTTCACAGCTTTACAGAAATGAGAATGTATTGTTTGGTTAAATTCGTACCTTGTTTAGTCACTGCTTTATACCAAGAATTGTAGATACGATAACGTATTCACTGTTTGTCTTTAAAGTAATTATAATCATATTACAATAATTAATTGGATGGGAAATTATACAAAAAGATATGAATAGAAAAAAGTTGTATTTATCAGCCTCTGTACTGTCCTACTTCTGGTAAAAGTCCTCCATCTTTAAAATCAAGCTATCACCATGTTTACCAAATGCGGTTTAGTGATTACAAACCAAAAAAATATACACAGAAGTTGCGTCAGTCTAGTGATCACCGATCCTGCCTGAAAGCTCAAAGTCGCGGATTTGAATCTAGAAGACAATGTTTGTGTAATATACACAAAGCATCTTTAGAAATAGCTGGTCATTTAGAAACAGCTTACACACAACTATAAGATCAAGACGCTCACATTAGCTGAATGAAACGTTCAGAAACAGTAGGAATTAACAAGTAAACTTGAACAATTGTACAGAAACAAAAGGTAGCTGATCTTCCTATTGTCCGCCCCGGGTTTTGTTCTGAAACTATAAAGAATTAACAAGGGAGCAGCGCTATTAATACTATTCGAAACGAAAGGAAAGGAGGCGGTACTGAAAACGATCGTCCAAAAACGTTTACGAACAAAGAAAGTTAAGGATCGGCCATTCACGGAATCCCTTTTGTTGATCCATTTGTCAAACTTAATGTTATTGTTGCAAGGCCGGAAGTGTGGCATCGGGCTATAGCGCGATTGGCGGGAAAACTGGTTTCCGCCGTACCCCAGATGTTGAAGTCATTTCTTGTCGGTCCCCTGTTAATTGCGGGAAATGAGTTAATTAATTGCTTTCGCGTTTTTTTATAGTTGGGACGTCTTATCGTCTAAAGGGAAGCAATAGAAGCAAATGTTTTTTTGAGTCAAGATAAGAAACTTCATAATTAAGTTAATCGTTTAATAGTTGGTTCTCATTTATTTCGCTTTGATAGCTAACACATTTTTTTCTAAATCTGTTGCCATAGCAACATTAGTAGCATTCTTATATTTCGGGAGTTATGTGGTATTTATTTCCTCAACTGTGAGGATTCCGGGTGAGTTAAGGTTACACCTCCAACCTTATTATTACTAACCGTAAGATGAAGGCCAACAGCTTTCGCCCTACAAAATAAAATAGCCTACAATAAGTAATTCTTACAATAGACTATATTTATCCCCAAAAATACGAGCGTAGGGAAAGTGGATACTTTTTGCGACTTTTGTAAACGCACAAAAGAAGTCTACACAGTGACGTTGCTACTCATTATTTATTTCTACCTAAGGGAAGCGCATCATATGTAATATACTATAAACTATAAGTATACGCTTCGGTGGACGAGTGAAAAATGAACTGATTTCAACGATGGATGCCTTTGTCCAGTCTGTGGAAATGAATATTCGGTTGTAATCGAAAATGCGATGTTACCGAGAGACATTAAGAAAATAGAAGCACTGTACTTTCGTAGAGGCTATGTTTACTGTTGTATCTGGAATATGAACGGTGTGTACCCAATATCGCGAGGTTGGTTCTAAACCGGCGGTTTGTTTAGTCTACCTGGCTATTACGAATCACGTGCACGGGTTAGGGTATGTACGGCGATGTATTCATTAAACCTAGATATAATAAATTAATGACATAAGAAAACAACGCTGTAGGAAACTTGTATAAGCTTGCAAACACGTATTTATAATTTTAGAAAATATATACAGGTATATTGTTTTCTAAAGTTTACGTGAACACTACACATTGAAATGAAACAACTTTTACGGATCTATATGAGCTCGAGCGCGCGAATACCAGACACAATAGAATTTTAATTGTTATCGGCCACCTGTCGATCGACGCTCATAGGGTTAAACTCGCGTTTATTTTATACATCAGTTTTAATTAATATTTATCTTGACGTTTTGAACCCATTGCAGGGTCCGTGGTCACAGGGAGACTGAGGTGTTGGTCGTCTCATAATTAGTTGGTAGCTTGTATACCCTCATTTTAATTTAATTACGTGCGTTCCGTTTTACGTAGAAAGAGCTTACAGTATCTTTTGGTCTGGCAGTGTGGTGTCGCTGGGGTTTAATATTTTGTATGATGGGATCCCAGGCTGCCGGTAAATTCCAACCATCTTCTCTGTTGAAATTAGGATGTTTTTTAATTTCAATATCCTTGCGTATTTGAGGTTTTTCGAATCTAATTTAATGGTTGAGTCCCTCTAAGGCATGTTCTTATGTATAAAATAAACGCGAGTCGATCCGTAAAAGTTACTTTCAATTCAATATATAGGTATGTTAAATATATCGCTTCAATCCTTTTGTAAGAAAACTATGTGTTATAAATATATATGTGCCCCGCGGTTTCACCCGCGTTATTTCCCGTTTTTACAACATTTTTCATTGCTGCTCCACTCCTATTAGTCATAGCGTGATGTAATTATAGCCTATAGCCTTCCTCAATAAATGGACTATTCAACACAAAAAAAAATTCAATTCGAACCAGTAGTTCCTGAGATTAGCGCGTTCAACCAAACAAACAAAAACAAACTCTTCAGCTTTATAATATTAGTATAGATTTGTTTAATTAGACTAATTCGAAATGGTAGTGTTTGTTATAACTATAACGATCTCGGTGTATACAGTTTCTGGCATCGTAGGCTCTTAGTGAAGTCGTTTAAAAATGTAAGCGCCACTCTGTTAGTCCAAATACAGCGAAATGAACGTGCAAATGGCACAAAGCACAGAGTGCAGGCGTTTTGTTTGTCTTCGTTTTACTTTTAATGCCTTAGCCTCTCACTGACTAAGTCTTAGTATTTATAAAATGTTCAACATTTGTGTTTTTCTTAGTATTTGTCTTTAGTTTTTAAGCTAGTATACTCTTAATTTGTAACTATAGCAATTCTAAAGAGTGCGATTTCGGAATCTCATCCTATCTTATTTAAACCTTATGTTCGCGCCAGAAACGCGACGGTATCATTAAAATAAAAGATACGCTGGCACTAGCCGACGGCGGAGCGAATGTGTGTGCGGCGTTCATTGAGTCATTAAGTTCTCACCGATCGGCCCGCCCGTGACGTCGCGTTATACCATCAGCTCTCCGCTCCAGAACCTTCTAGAACTGCTCGTGAATTGCCTACCGGCCGGTACACCCCTTCATAACGTGCGTGTGCACGTGTGTGTGTGTGCGAGAAATAAGCGGTTTCTACCAGCATCAACTCCATCTCCACGAGAGTCGTGTCGTGGCTACGCTGTCAACGCTAGGTCGCCAAGTAAGTCCGAAACATTATTCATCATCCATCCCTCCTCAGCTCCCTCATCATCATCATCATCAGCTCATTTTATGTCCCCACTGCTGGGTCACGAGCCTTCCCTATGGATGGATAGGGAGAACGGGCAATAAACCACCACGCGGGCCCAGTGCGGATTGGTGGTTGTTAACGACTGCTAATGCAGTCGGGACCAATGGCTTTACGTGCCTTCCGAAGCACGGAGGAGCTCGAGATGATACATTTTTGGTCACCCATCTGATGACCGGCCTTTGCGAAAGTTGCTTAACCTCAGCACTCGCAGACCGGGCGCGTTAACCACTGCGCCATCGAGCTCCTCAGCTCCCTATTCCTCCCCAATCTGCCCACTCTGCTGTGGCATTGTCTTCCCGGCAGCCGATACACTTTAAGAAGTTGAGATGGTACTAAATTTCTAAATTTTCTTACAATGTTAAGTATTTATTTGTTCTACCTCCAGTGGATTGTAGGTAAGCTCTTTAACCTGTAACTCTTCTTTTTAAATATTACGATATCGTTGTAGCTAGTTTCTTGACTCTTAATAGTAAACGTAAAAAAATTTGAAGGCCGCTTTGTTAGTCCAAATACAGCGAAACGGACGTGCAAATGACACAAAGCACAGAGTGCATGCGTTTTGTCTGTCTTCAACGTATTAAATATATTTTGTTTCTTTTTGTTTCTAGAGCCTCTCCCTTACTAAGCTAATACATATTACCAATGTGTTGCTTATACGCTATGTAGTTATTAGCTATAGCAACCTAAAACAGTGTAAGTCATCCCAAAACATATTATATATTGCAAAAATTCAAAACTTACTCAAAATAGATGCTAGTAGCATTTATGTAGTAGTATTAGTGAAGTCTTTTTAAAATTCAAACGCCACTTTATTAGTTCAAATATAGCGAAATGAGCGTGCAAATGGCACAAAGCACAGTGCATGCGTTTTGTCTGTCTTCGGCGTATTTTTAGGGGCGGCGGACGGGCGGCGTGGCGCGTCGGCGGCGCGTCGGTGGCGGCGGGCGGGCGGTCGACGACCGTGCAAGGCCACGCCGCCTAAACATGCCTTTCTCGGTGCTTCCATTTATATTTTAGCCTGTCTGGTAACGAGAATAAATATGTATGCCAAATAAATCCTGTAATTTGAATTTTACAAGTTGTACAAAGTAGGTACCCTTGGCGGCAGTGTGACATTGATAGTCAAATTGTTTTAAGTGTCGAAATGACACATTTGTAGGTACCTATAATGATTCAACACTATATAATATCATACAAATTTTATTTATTAGCATTTTTTTTAATTAAGTTACAGAGGTCATTTTTCTTTATAATGTAATTTTTTTAATATTTAAATAACGAAAACCTCTATAAGTTCTTTTGAAGAATTTGTTAGTTTGTTATGTCGTTGTTGAAGTTATGAAAAACATATTATGAAGTTAGCGAATAAAAATAGTTTCGCCATTTGCATCTAAAATGTTTCTTGTTTGTTGCCAATGGCGGCCAACAATAAACAACGAATATTTTATATTTGCTACATGAATAATTTTCCAACGCACTAGTCAGCTAGTCAGTTTATCTCCTAACCTCTACCAGTAAAATATTCGTTTTGTTATTTGGTATTATTTATCGGAAGTATGTTTTGGGTTAATAGGTGTTATAAAATAAAATTTAAGTTTTATGCCGTCAATTGCTCATACAAAATTATCAAAGTGAGAATGATTTGACTTATCACTAAATTTTATGCCTACGACTGCATGTTGTTTATGATGTCGCAAAAATTGAATTTTTATCTTGTTCCAGCCTTACCAGTTGATTTTCTATTTAGTTACTTATTAATTTTTACGCAGGCGGGTTTTTTGTATTTTTTTTAATTTTTATTTTATTTATGTCTTTTTAGTTAGACAAATTTCATGATATACCTTTTTGAAATCTTTGTGTTGAGCCCTCTAATTTGATACCCATAATGAAGTAAGTATTCGAAAAAAAAATGTTTTTCACCAACCCCAATGGCGTCGCACAGCCGCCATGTTTGTTTTTTTAACGTCACCTATCTAAGAACACTTGGGCAGCTAAGACGAATCTAACGATACCTCAATTATGTAAATCCGTTCAGCGGACATACAAAATAGGCGCGAAAAACATAACCCTTCCTTTGCAGTCGGGTAAAAAGTAAACAGTCTAGGTAGAACTCTTTGTTGTATTTTTAATACATTTTATTTAAATAAAACAACTTAACAATTACCGTTCATCATTTAACCAAATTTAACTTTAACAATTTTTATAGTAAAATAATAAAAGAAGACAACGAAAAACATGAACTACAAAAGGATTTCCTTAACAATACCATAAATCCAAAGAACACAACAACCAAAAAAGGTTCGTCATCAATTATATGCTTTAATGAACGAATAATGCGTAATCGATCAATCGGACGGCACATCCAATGACATACATACAGTAATGTAGTTACATTACGCCGCGCGCATTCCAGTGACATTACGCGTACACTGGTCCAATATACATTGTTCAATCATCGCTGGTACTTCACAGGTGCAAAGTTTATCTAATTAGTCACGAAGAAACCTCATAAATGTCGTTAAGTGTGTTTGCCATAGATTATTTCACTTCGAATTCTCCAGTCGCGTAAATTTCTTGGATGTTACGCTTAATAAATCAGCGGGCCCCCATCCCTATGGCTCCGGAGTCAGATAACATCTGTTCCGATTAAACAGACGAGATTAGTGAACACACACCTCAGAACAAACGGAGAATAAATGGATTAATGTTTGTCACGTATGTGAGGAAATGAATATTTTAATATGTCTCACGAGATATTGCAAACGGGTATTACAAGCACGTTGTAAAACCATGTTATGTAGGTACCTATGTAAGCTTAAGTAAACTAGTGATATCTATATATTAATACGTGAAGCAAAAACTTTGTACCCGTTTTTACGAAACTTGCGCGGGACGAAGGAGTATGAAATTTCGCACACTTATAGTTTATATAGAGAAGGTTTTCCGAATGGTAATCTATATATTAATACGTGAAGCAAAAATTTTGTACCCGTTTTTACGAAACTTGCGCGGGACGGAGGAGTATGAAATTTCGCACACTTATAGTTTATATAGAGAAGGATTTCCGAATGTTAATTTTTTTTTTTAAATTATGCATAAAAAATACATTAAATCAACAATAACAACACTACACACATTACCATGAATTTGACACACACGTATTGTATGTCTTTAATGCAGCCGACATCTGTCAATGCCAATCCAAACTCACATTCTATCTTTTTTAATTTTTCAATGCTTAGGATACATTCCGTGCAGCCTTAATAAAATTACGGTCGAATTTCGACCACTGGGCGACCACTAGTTATTGTAAAATGTTGACGAAAGGACAAAGCTTAGATACTTAAGTTACAAGAAACTGTCATTCTTATAATGGAATAATTCAAAAATATTGTTGTATTCCGCTACAATCGAGTTTATTAATGGGTGTTCCTCGACTAAAGTTTACATTCCGAAGCAAGCGGTGACATAATTGTTTTGACTAATTACTTGGACTTTTCGTTCGCACGTTACATTTTATTGTTTTTTATTTTTTATTTTACTTTTTCCTTAAATACACTCAGCGGCACGGAATCTTGGCCAGGCTCTTATCATTCGCTGGCAATAATTTTAAGTGTTTGTAACAAATGTTTCTTTTGGAGGTAGGTAAAAAAAACTTTATTTCAAGAGGAATTCATTATGTTTGAGAGTGATACGGGGTTAGTTTCTAAGTTTTAGTCGAATCGGGACTTTGAGCAAATTAGTTCAAGTTTTAAATTCGGTATTGTGAAAAGTGTATTAGCTTTGTGTTAGTTAACTTTTGTGATATTGTGGGTTTAATTTAAGTTTCATCAGTGGTTTAAAGTTAAAAAGATGCCTTTAACACCAGCCCAAGTTGCACAAGCCGTAGCTTTGATCAACCAAGGAGTGACACAACGAGAGGTGGCTATTGCAATTAATGTTACGCGCTCATCGATGCAGTACGCCTTGAAACGATACCAGGAGACAGGCAGCTACTCCCGCAGGCCAGGTAGTGGAGGTGTAAGACGCACTTCAGCTCGGGATGATCGGTTCATTATCCGCCAGCGGCTCCAAATCACAAGAGGTGTGAATGTAAGCGAGCGTACGATCAGAAGACGCATGGAGAAGGTAAATTTAGAGGCACGCAGACCAGCACGCGGTCCAGAACTGCTCAGACAGTACCGAGTAGCTTGACTTAGGTTCGCACATGAACACACCGACTGGACTCCCCAACAATGGGCTAGAGTTCTATTCACTAACGAGTGCAGAATTGCTTTGCGTGCACCAGATGGTCGAGAACGTGTGTGGAGAAGAAGAGGAGAGCGGTTTCCGCCCATCACAACAACAGAAACCGTCAGTTTTCATGGAAGCTCCATAATGGTGTGGGGAGGAATAAGTTCCGATGGTCGTACAAAATTGGTTGTCGTTGACAATCGATTAACAACGGCTCGGTACATCGGAGAGATCCTTCAGGAACATGTTGTGCCCTATATGGGATTCATTGGATATGACGAATTTCTTTTGATGCACGATAATGCCCACCCGCACATGCGGCGCAACGTACTACATAGTTCGTTGCGTAGACGAATGCCTTCAAAAATTGCAGTGGCCTGCTCGAAGTCCCGATTTAAACTCTATCGATGCATGTCACAGATGTGCATCTGGGACATGCTGAAAATAAGAATTAAAACCTCTCATGCCATGCTGCCCGTCGTCTTATCTTCTTATGCGTATATCCAGCAAAGATCAATCCTTTACTGGTGTATATTTGGTGGGCAACACGTTAAGGACCCAAGGCAATAACCTAACCGAATAATTTGCTATGCAATCATCTGTCAATAGAGTCCGATTTAGAGTAAGATTGAGAGTTGGAGTGCAAGCTAGATTCAATATTCGTTATTAGAAAGCTTAATTGGTGCGATGTCAACGGTTTCGGCAAGGAGCCGGCACATTGCGCTCTAAGCACCCGTGTGATTGGAATTCCCGTTTTCCATATCGTATAATCGCTATTTGCAATTCAATTCTGTTTGATGTTAGTGGTTACAGTGTGATATATATCTAATATCTGATCTAGCTGTAGGGAATTTACAAGGAGTTAATTTTCGTAAGTCACTGCATGTCGGTGTTGAGAAATTTGAGCTCCATTTAAGATAATTTTCAGAGGATGCGGCCGGCGTAGTTTTCTTGTTATGTTAGGCTAACGAAGCCTTTTCCTGATCTCTTCATTAAGTATACGGCTTTTTATGTTTAAATCTTACTTAATATTTTCTTCGGATATCTTCAATTCCTCTTATAATGAGGACCGAAAATTCTCGGGTTCCATTTCCAACGGGGGCTGCATTTTATTGTACTCTGTTTGAGTGGTGGTAAGGTTTAGCACCACTTTAGATAAGTCTATTGCTACAACCACAATGTTAGTAGCATAGTTGTGTTCCGACAGAAGTGCCGGCGTGACTGTATCGAGTGAAGTGCACTTCCACCTTCAGTCACATCACCTCACTTACTTACAATCACTTACTATTAGTTGAGAAGAATCAGCAAAGATGAAGGACAAGCGTTTCAACACTTTCGAGTAAAAAAATGTTTGAACCCTACTTATTTAAAAGCAATATCAACACTCCGCAAATACTCGTACTTTCCACAGATCTCTGTAATTCCACTGATTATTTGAGAGATGGATCACTCATAAACAGCCGTAATCAAACCCCAAGTTAGCTATATCGGTTTAACTGAACGGGCGCGGGGTCGATTATCCGCGTCCCTTTCTTTTTCAATCTTCGCCGTTCCGGCTGCGTTTTCACCACTCCCCCCAGCCCGTTCGGTAAACGAACTCCAAAATTCTGAATCAGACTTGATTGAATCGCAGTCGTGCCCGCGGGAATGGAGTTATTTTCTGACCTATTTGGTGACACTGTACGTACGAGGCGACGGACGGCTCACAACAGCCATGCACTCCTAAGCAGGGTAGATACTCACTTAGAGGTGTAGCGTGTAATGTATCTCATACTTCTCTTCTTTTTAGGGTGCCTTTCCAACTAGTAAAGGTTGGCTGTCAGCTTTGCTTGGTATTGTCCTTGACAAGGCGACAGAAGACCAAGAAGTACTACTCGCTATCCCCGTCCACTCCCGAATGTCTCTAAGTGTATCTGATATTGTACCAACCTTTAAGTGTGCACGTCTCGTCCACAAGTTAATGAATATCTAGGTACGACCTTTTGAATCCACACTGCTTCCCCCTTTGTGTTCGCACAAAATCCGTGACACGCTAAATTCCTCTTACGAACAGCTTGAAGCCGCTTCGAGCCGTCTCGTCGGGTACGTACTCACTTGAAACATTATCAGAAACATTACATGCTACACCTACAAGTGGATACCTAGCTTTATGCTAACACGTCGTCGTGCCCTTTCCAGATATTATTTCCAGTTCATTTATCTGTTTGTGTACAATGTTGTTTGGCAACCCTACACTTGTGTTAGCGTGCGCTTGTTTACAGAACTCTTTTATCATAGTTTTTCGAAAGAGTTTTATTAAACTAAGTAACTTGATTACTTTTAAATTGTTGTGATCGCTGTTGCGTGTTGACCGATTGTTAAATATTTGTAAAATTATTTCGTTCGCATATTCAAGTTGTAAGTTGTAACTGAACATGAACTGAAGATGAAAACGCCGGTATTAATAAAATATAAGTACTTGATTAAATAAAAAAAATAAAAATTAATTCGCCAAGAAAAGCAATGTCCCATTTGAAAGATCTGTTGCCTGAATTGTATCAAATGCTATTTCCAGATAAGAAAGATAAAAAAATATTTCAAATAGTTGTATCTTCTGAAAGGTCTATCACGAAAAAATAGAATAAAATGTTTTAATACGTTGCCGGTGGACGAAGAGAGCGTGACTGCATTGCAGTAAATAAAATTTAAACAACAATTTTCTGAATGCCCGTATATTTTTCTACAGGCGTGGCGTAGGAACAAGTTGGATTGTGTTTGCTAAAATAAAAGCTACTATGACTCGGAGAATAGCGGGCGACATTATTTGGCTTGCACCTGGCAAGCCACGGCTTCCGTACATAATAGCTTGTTCGTAATAACTCTTATATAAAAGCATGAGTATTGTATGGATGTGCGGACAGAGAGATCTTAATAAGCCAGAGATCGTGCGTAGGTACGGTTCCCGAAGGATAATCTTGAGTAACGTAGCTGAGCAGCTCATTTACGTGGCTCATCCAGTTGTTTCGATTCACGTCGGTCGGACAATGGCTGAGGCACAATGCGGCCTGAGCGTCATCAATCACAGCCCCCGCTAGCCCCTCGCCGGCCACCCTCGCTGATTTACCCCTACATTACAGGTAACGTCTACACAAATATAACCCCATCGGGCTAGCCACGCAAGGGTCGGTCCAACTACTGAAACAAAATGCAAACTGAATGGCGCTACGTTTATTGCAGTCGATACTTGGCAAACATTACGAGTGTATGCGGAATCGGCTTTGCAGACGGATTTTGTAATGCAAATCCGTTTAGTTCTACCATCGAGAGATCGCCAAAAAACTCGTGATTCGTTGTTGGTACATATTGAATTTATATATTTGGTGATGTGAGTAATCAAAAAACCTCCTTTGTTAAATATTTGGTGAGTGAAGTAGGTATTGGGAAAACCAAACAGAACATACATTGTAAGCGGCCATTATTGTTTTCCTGCTGATTTGGCTGCATACCTACTAGAATTAACATTAAAACTACTATAATGTCTTTTGTTGTCAGTATCTGATAATTATTTTGGCACTCCTTCAAAGACTAAAAAAGAATGGTAGGTAGCATATCGTTAATATTACTTGTATTGCTTTAATCTGATGAAAGAGCATATTATTTTTATTTAAGATACTTTTATATTCAGTATCAAAATCGTAAATCCGTAAAACGTTGTCAGCACAATATCCCAACAATTACGCAAAACAAACGATAAACGAACACAAATATGTGTCGTCCACAAATGGCGGTGGATTTAGAATTAAGTGGTAAAGCATCACTGAAATGAACATTTACAAAACCATACCGCAACAATGCAACAATGCGATGTCAAATGAAACTTCGGCGAGCATCCCCACGAGGCTTCTGCCGTTGACAATGGGTAGTTTACATACTAACAGCCTCAACTATAGATAGATGAGCATCAATAAGCGCGTAGAGCTTCGGCAGTGTTGTTAAATCGTCATTTGTCTTTTTTTCGTGTCTGCTTATACAAATTGCCTTTTTAAAAATCTCGCAGTGAGCTATAAAATATTTACTACCGCTTTGATTATCTGTAACTGCAGCGCTCCTGTTGTATCTTCGGAGGCATTGTATAATTTTTTGTGGTTCACTAATTTTATTGGTGCCTTACAAAGTTGAATTGTTGTTTGTGTACTTTTGTTGGTTTGTTTTGTTTTTTTTTTGGATTGGTTATACTGTTTTATTAGATATTACGATAATTAATTTAATTAGATAATGTTTTTAATTTATACCTAAGTCTTTCCCCTGGTTTATCTACATGATTTTCATAAAAGCTATGTTTTTAAAGTAGTTTAAAAAATACTTTTTAACGTTAACCGGGTTTTACATTAAGTAAATAGGTACTTACCTACTTTGAATAATAAAAATACTAAATATCATAAAATTTTCAACTTATTATTTTTTAATAAAATTTTCTTAATACCTACTATATATTAACTTCGTTAATGATTATTCGCGCTAATTAGTTTCTAATTGTATTCGGACCGATTTGTTCAAGTGAATTCATAATTTTTTTTCGTATATATTAGGAAAACTTGCCCCACAAATTATGGTCACGTTATGTTTCTTCAAAGGCCCCCCCATTAGTCACAACTTCGTTCGCGATAAGAATCTTTGCATTAGTTTGAAGGCTTATTTCCATTACTAAGAGCTTGCTCAGATGTCTAATAGGCAGGTTCGCGTGACTCAATAAGCTACTGCACTGCTTGGAATAATGAAATAAACTTCTGTGGAAATTTACCGATCACAAAGGCAAGTTATTCATAAAACCTTGTTGGTAAAATCTGGAATACAGTCCAACCGATTGGCTTAAGGGGGTGCAGCGCGGAATTTGAAAATTTACGTGTTTTTAAGTCACTGGTGCTAGGCGCTGAATAGGTCTTATACATTAAAAGGACTAGTGTAGGTTAGCTTGATCCTTTCACAAGGTCGTGGTTGTCTTGGAATTTGAAACAAATACCCAGAAACTGCATAAACAATACGTAAAAACTTAAAAAACTTATTTCTTCAGAAACTTTGTAAATATAGCACAAATGAAACAATGATCCGACATCAAAATGTTTGTATTGATATTCCGCAGGTCACTGTTGTCTTATTTTTCAATTAAAAAACATGAATATGAAAATATTAAGACTTTTATTATTTTTTACCCAAACGCCTATGATTTTACGAAAGTAAACATTGCTCTAATTAAATCACCAGCCTACTCTGTACAGATATTAGTGTGCGTGCGTATTCGTAGTCGTGCGCCGTTGTCACACCACTGCCACGCGCCGCTCGCTCGCTATCATAAAGAAACTTGAAACTCGCAGTTTTGCGTCCGCGCTGCACCCCCTTAACAGTCCTGAAATTTAAGGATGACTTAAATGCGATGGGACAGGTTGGTTAACTGTGTGATGATGATGATGATATGTGATAAGAATAATATCTCTTTTTGCTATCTTAAACGTGACTCTTTTTACCATTTAGTATTTCTATGTACAAAAGAACTTTGCTTTTTCATTAAGGTTGGTTTTAGTGTCACGCGGACCGTCAGTATGGATCGCTCTGCACAGACGGATCTGAATTAAGCTTAAGGAGCGTTTTAGAGTAATGGGGACAGCTCCGATCGGTCTGTGCGGAGCGATCCGTACTGACGGTCAGCGTGACAATAAAACCAGCCTAATAAGTAGATGTCACGTAGAATGCCACGTAGCAGTAAAATTGTATGATATCCGCGATATTTGTTGTGATAACATCATCGCTTAATTTTACATGGCTTTTTTGCCGGTACATAAAAGGTGCCTAAGGAAGAGATTAGGTATGTGCTTTGTTTTCCATTTTTATTCATTCTTTATCTGTTGCATGTTCGTATGACGTGTCCGGATAGCAAGCTGTCATGTTAAGATTCATTGTTAGACATAACGAAACTGGGGAAAAGTATGCAGAAACTGCTAGAAACAATAGTGCAGAATTCAGTAGAATTAATGCGCCTTCCGCTAATGCAATAAAAAAGACAACAATTAAAAAAGGAAAAAAACTTACCTAGTGTAGGTACATTGATATCATTATTAAAAATATCCATATAAAAGTATAATTTACTCACACTCAACTCAGCCGGAACCGACCGACGGCTTTACGCTCATTCAGAAGCACGGGGGAGCTCGAGATGATACATTTATTGTTCCCCTATCCGATGACCGGCCTTTTTAAAAGTTGCTTTACTTCAGCAATCGTAGTTCGAGCGCGTTTACCAATGTTTTATCAAGCTCCTACCTCCCTGTATCGAAATGATAGTTTCAATATCTGAAACAAAAAAGTGTGCCCTAACAAAGTGTAGAATTACACGAAAGGTGTCCAATAACGGAGCTGGATACATACGGATGCCGCACAGTGTAACGAATGAATGAAAGTTGTATCCAAAAATCGTAAGTCCTATTTAATGGGGTATATTTGATATGAAAACTATACTTCTTTTCTACAACGATACTGCTCTGCACTGTCATAGTCATAGATATTTAGTGTTTTTTAGAACCTTTGTTAAAGTTACTTTGTTATTTTTCAGACCGTACATTCTTAACGTTATGTTATGTACTCACACGGCCATTGTAAAAGCTTTCTTCTTAACAATTGTATTGTATTGTCGAACAAACTCTCAAAATGCGACACTTATAATAATGTCAGCCAAAGAATGCACGATCATTCGTATCTCAAAGCGGATTAACTTTGGGGTATTTTTTCAAAAGTATCCAATTTGTTGTGAATGTTTTGAATACCAATCAAGTAAGTAGATTTACTCAATGTTTGCCATTAGGTAGTCCGATTACTGCTTAACGATATACCATGTCTAAAATACTTATGTGTAATAATCCACTTAAGCACTTTTTGAGCAAAAGATTGGTTGACGCATACAATAAACTGCCTATGAGAAACTATTACAGCACAAAGTGTCAACCAATTTAAAATAGACTAGACCTATACTAGAACAAAATTATATGAAAACACACAATTGAGTGTATAACCAACTGCCTGCCTAAATTACTTATAATAATAACAATAATATGGACCTCGTGCTCTAACACCGGCCGACTGTATTATTGCCGGACTTAACCGCCTTAAGTGAGAAGTTTGTTACCGATATGTCCTTTTATGATAGAGCATTTTCCAATATTTTTGACGCTGTAAGGGAGAAAAGAGCTTGACACTTGCTGAGTTTTTTGCCGATTCTTCTTAGTACAGTCCGGGGTAGACTTACGAACCGATGGCATAATGACGTTCACAAGAGCTATTTGTAGCCTAAACTGAATAAATCATTTTAATTTTTTTTTTGATAATAAAATAATAATACTGACTAGAGATATTTTTATTACTTATATGAATTTTTGCATTCACAATGCTAAATGTAGTTGCAAGATGAAATTTAACTAGAAAAATTAATCAGTCTCAGGAAGCTCGAGTGGAAATCGAATCCTTGTATTACCGGTCCAATGCTTTGACCGCTGAGCTACCGAGACCCCAGAAGACGCGTTGAATTCAGAAGAATTCATCATCATCATCAGCTCTTTTTATGTCCCCACTGCTGGGGCACGAGCCTTCCCTATAGATGGATAGGGAGAACGGGCCATAAACCACCACGCGGGCCCAGTCGGATTGGTGGTTGTTAACGACTGCTATAATGCAGCCGGGACCAACGGCTTTACGTGCCTTCCGAAGCATGGGGGAGCTCGAGATGATACATTTTTGGTCACCCATCCGATGACCGGCCTTTGCGAAAGTTGCTTAACCTCAACACTCGCAGACCGGGCGCGTTAACCACTGCGCCATCTAGCTCCTCCTAGAAGAATTCATCATCATCAGCTCATTTTATGTCCCCATTGCTGGGGCACGAGCCTTCCCTATGGATAAATAGGGAGAACGGGCCATAAACCACCACGAGGGCGCAGTGCGGATTGGTGGTTGTTAACGACTGCTAATGCAGCCAGGACCAACGGCTTTACTTGCCTTCTGAAGCACGGAGGAGCTCGAGATGATACATTTTTGGTCACCCATCCGATGACCGACCTTTGCGAAAGTTGCTTAACCTCAGCACTCGCAGACCGGGCGCGTTAACCACTGCGCCATCGAGCTCCTCCTAGAAGAATTACGAGAAAGTAATTTGTGGTTTATTTTGTATTTTTTTTATTTTGTTTACGAGACGTTACACTGTGCGCCAGCCGCCGCAGTCCGGGGGCATAGGTACTATGATTAGAAATCGATAACCATGCGTCACATTATGCGTTACGTACGTATTGTTGTTGGAGCTATTGTGATGTGGCCATGTGTTGTCCGTTGTGCCATTTGCTCTGGTATTTAATCCCGATCGACGTGGATTACGCCTGCCCGTCCGTGCTGCAGGGAATGGTTTTTGTACATTTTTAATAAGCTAACCAGATGTTTTTGCGAATAGTTTTGCATTGTTATTCGAACGGAGCGAGTTGTCACGTTGTCAGCTAACAGATTGCGGTTTGAAATGAGTTTTTGTTTTTTTTTTTGTTTTTGAGATACTATAAAGCCACCAAAGAGCACGCATGACTAAAGAGTACCTTAGTGCTACTAATTGAATAATATTAAAACTGTTAGCAACTGCTTGCCTGTGACATATTAACGTGTGCATGGAGTCAATATGGTACTTAGTAATTATCAATCCCTTGTGTGTTTGTCTATAGGAAAAATAGAATTGCGTATAGGAATACGTACTCTTTGGTAGTGCGTACTCTTTGGTGGCTTTACCCTTATGTTTGTGTAAATAAAAGCAGTATTATTCTTAATATAGGTTTTTCTTACAATTCGTTAAAATATTATATACACCTATGCTCGAAGTAAATAGTATACAACGAAAACGAAACAAAAAGTGATCAGCGTGTTCATAGACAGCTATACGAATACTACCTATATTTGAGACTAGTTGACCCGGCCTATGTTATTCAGCGCTAACGTATCATTCTAACGGTGAAAGAATTTTTTAAATCGGTCCAGTAGTTTTTGAGTTTATTCGTTGCAAACATACATACAAAAATACAAAGGTTTCCTCTTTATAATATTAGTATAGATTTAGTAAAAAAATATGAGCGTCGACGAAATGTTTTGCAAATAATATTATTACATTCCTATCAATAGTTACACATAACTTGAGTTCAACGTATGATTGTTCGGCGAGCTCCATTAAAATGGTTGTTTGTTCGACAATGCACGTTACGAGAGCGTCCGCATGCACTATGGCGTGTTTATAAAGAATTTATAGTTCATAAAAGCAGTGAGTAAACAAACTGTCTAACAGCTATGTAATTAATGGTGAATCACTGCACATGCGGCGGTGCAGCGGACGCTCCGCCATTTAGGGCTGAGTGCTAATGTGTTACGAAATCGAGTATCGAGATATGAGTGGTTATATGTTGGGATGTGATGAAATGTGTCGGTCGAACGATTAGTCTACGAGAAGAACGGTCGTTTTAGAAATATAGGTAAGTATATAGTAATTTTACGCAATTTTGTTGCATAAAATTACAAATTAAAATTAACAAAAAATTTTGAAAAGTTTACCACGGATTTGATGGTCTAGTTGCTGACATTGAATAAGGCTCCTTTGGCTTACAAAAAAAGATAAGATGGGTTTAGCGCTAAATGCTTTGTCAAGGTTTTCATTTTTATGTATCCTTTAAAGGTGCTGCAATTTTAATTTTGTTAAGACTATAAACTATACATCGCGAAAGTTTGTAAGTATGGATAGATGGATCTTTGTTACTCTTTAACGTAAAAACTACTGAATGGATTTGGATGAAATTCGGCATACACATAGTTTATAACCTGGATTAACACATAGGATAGTTTTTATCCCGATATTCCCACGGGAATGAATGGAAACTGTCAAAGCGGTACGAAGTCCGCCGGGTCCACTAGTATATTACTAATAAACTTTTTACAATTTAGTAAAAACTGGCTGCTTGGCTTATCAAATTAAATACAGTAACTTATATCCCCTTGAGCGTCAAGCGACCAGCAGGTGGCCGATAACAATTAAAATTTTATTGTGTCTGGGTATTCGACGCTTAAGCGAATATGCTTTGTGACTTAAATTTCATACTAAGTTATAGTCATACAACAATATATTTTTAATCTTCGATGTAGTTAATTTTCACACATTTCGTTTTTATCCTATTCTAGCTATCTTCAATTCACTAATAAATTAAAATGAGACCATAAATGGAACAGTTAAAAGAAGTTATTACTTCAAATTGTTATTTTTTCATTCGCAATGTCTGTCTACGTCTGTCTCGGGTTCAAAAGACACTCGTAGTGTCTCGATATATATCGATATATATATATCGATCCCGTATAACGATAGAATTCGAGTCCTACTTGAGACAGTCTCTTCGCCAAGTGTTATTTTATTCTTAAACAATATATAACTTACTATGAAACTCATTTTTACAGATCTACTCGCGTTTATAAATACTATGTTTTGCATTTTGTATCGTTTAGATAGAAATTTAGGTTCTTAAATCAATATTTTTACTGCTCACACGCAGACAAAAAAAACAGTTACACGTAACCTTAAAGCTAGTATGGGGAAAGGCGGTCTTGTCGCTACAAGCTGTCTCTTCCAGACAACCTTTGGTTTAAGAATTCAAGAAGGAAATAGAGTAAATGCGGAAGAAGACTATTAGGTACAATTTTATGTACACACGCGTGCACATCAACCTACTTTCCCACCCACTTCTTCAGTAGACTATAAACTTTATGCCCTAAGAATATGGTTGAAAATACATTGAAGAAATTTGACAGTTTTGAATAGGTTGATGTGCTGGCGTCTGTACAAGAAGAAGCATAAACTCAAGTTATAAAGTGTTGGCATTTCAACCTGTTGTGTTCGCGTTAACTTTGGGAAAAGCTTTATAACTTTTTAGTACTTTACGACGAGTTAAAGAAGATTCATTATTATGTCCTATTCATTATGTGGCACACTAAGGAATACGCACGTTTATTAACAGCCAGAGCTGATGTCCGCCAACCATTAATAAGTGCGAACTCGCGATTAAGAAGTTGAAAGTGTTTGTAACAGACTCCAACAAGATTTAAAGAGGCTTACCCACTCTGTACTTAGCTTTTTTTTTTCTTTTAGTTGATGGCTTCGAGCGATTAGCACATTTAGCCAGTGTCAAAGTAATTATTCTTACAAGTAATACATAAACAAACAATACTTATTTCTTTCCTGTATGATGATGATGAATGATAATAGAAATGAGAAGTGAGAAATGATATAGCCCCCAACCCCTCGAGTATCTCATTAAAGATGTGGGGCTTTACTAAGTCCTCGGGAGGACTTGAAAAGTGACGTTGCGCTATTTTGTTTCATTTGCCAACTCTCATGCACACTCACGAACACTTAACGGTTAATAATCCACTATTATTTCACATTAATATTCAACATAACACATATTTTAGAAAATAAAACAAAACCGCGGACATGACTCTCCCGCCAAGCTGTTAGCTTACAGATGCTATGAAATAAAATAAAAAGTTTATTATCACTTAAGTATCAGTGTCGTCAGAAACATTTGTATCTGGAACAACAACAAATGAACAAGTTTACGAATATAATTTCTCTTTCAGTTGTCACTTGTTTGTGACAGACTTACAAGCTGTAGCAATTGTGTAGTTAGAAATAGTTGAATAATTTTCTAACGCATTTTATCTTTAGCAATATTACTCGTATAATGCTTTTAATGACTGTACATACTATAATGTTATGAGGTGCGTGAGATGAAAATTCTTTTTATATTTATTTTTTGTTTTTATTTGAACAGGTTTCTTTGTTATCCTTTAGACTAGCTAGCCAACCCTAGCTGTGATGCCGAAAGAGTCAGTCAGTCAGCGAGACTAAATCTATGTCATCATTATTATACTTACTTAAACTTTATTAAAGTAATTAAATAATAACTGACTGACTGATAACTGATGTTAGCGAATCGCTATCAAAAGAAGTTAAGTATTCGAACCCAAGAGGTAACTCATAGGGCTAGCATTGGTTGTCTCTGAAGATTTGCATAGCTTTTTCTTTTCTTATACTAACTACACAAGGTTAATCCCCCCCCCCCCTCCGCTCACTCGAAATTATAACTCAACTTTTAAATTTTACATGTACACGAACATGAACACCCAAGGTAACTATGTTTGTTAGCAAAGTCAGGGAAGACAATGTGGCCTGTAACACAGTTTTACTTTCACAGGCTGCAGGGAATTCACTTTAATGTGTACATTGTTGTTGTGATGAATAAAGATATTATTATTATTATTATATTAATAAACACCTTCAAACATTTATTCTTTTTATAATCTAATAAACAACTCTTCTTGACCGACGTGTGGTGGAAGAATTCGCCAAGAATTGGACTACAAATTTCTGTCACCTAGCAGCATGGTTTTGCATTGAATCGATTTAATGCTAATAGTAATTAGTGTATAGAGATCCGAGCTTAATAAATAACTGAGTCACTAACTTATTAATTTCATTCTAACACCTTCCCACGTACACCATGTTTAAAACGAAATTGCCACTTAAGTGCTCGTTCCAGCACCGCCGAACTCATAAAGTCCCCGAACAATTTTTATGGCCATTACCAAACAACATTCATATTTGGGCGGGCAATGTTCTTGCATAGTTCGGCCACAAAATAAGGAGACTGCAGAAGTTAAGCTTCATACAATCGCGCTCGAGCAACGCACCGATAGACAATATGTCACGGACACGGACTCTCGCAACCGCTGCGCTCGGACTGTCCCGAGGTGGGTGCCTAGTGTGAGTTTTGTTTACTATCCGTATTCTTTCGATTACGTTTACGAAAACGAAAATTAGTATGGCAAAGAATTAGCGCCTTCTGGCGACATACGTTAAGAGTTACTATTTTGCTTTACAAATTCTAGTTTTCGTTATGGTGATCGAATGGCGAATGAAACTCGCACATGGCACTCGGTACCGAGATCCGTGTCCTTGCAAGCGGTCTATGTGTGCGTTGCTCGAGCGCGGTATGTATTAAGCTTATATATTTATCAATTTAAAACTTTTGCAACATATATTACATGGCGGATTTAATTAATGAGTCATTCTCTACCAGTCAACCATAGGGTGGTGCAGAAATAACATGGTAGGTGCAATCGGGTGAAGACAACAATTTAGAAATAAAATAATATATTATAAAACGCACAGTATACAGGGTCACTTTTTTATCACCGTCCAAACCTGAGATGACGCCCTTGATACAAACGAACAACTCTTACTATTGGACCAACTCCCTAACTCAAAAATAATATTCAGCTGTTCCATACAAAACATTTATATTCATTCCACCAAAATGTATGGAACAGCATATATACAATTTATATAAATATAATGTATATTATTACATAAACTAATTTTACAAATATAGTACAAAAATAAACGTATAATACATAATTTATAAATAGGACGTTACTGAGATGATTCTGCCAAGGTGTTATCAAAAAAGAGCATACGGACTTTCTTTTTAAAAGTGTCACGACTCGTAGCCATCCTGACTTACAGTACGATTCAAATAGGATGGCGGCTGTGAAGTTAGTCACAAGTTGCGTCGCTGTAGCGAATTTAAGTTGTCAGCGAGACGTTACAGGGCGAGTTTTGACTGCAACCTGCGCGCACCGGCGCTCGCAGCATACTTCAGAGCCGCCATCCTATTTGAATCACACTGTACCTTCTGCATTCTTCTTATTTTGTGGTCCGGCGACGCCACTACGGTATTCTGCACACGGGCGCATTATAAATCTCCTGGCGCGCCGCAATGTAGTCTGCATTGGGGTGCTAGTGCTGCTACCTTAGCTCTTTCGGAGCTAGATTATGCGCTTTTTTGAGCAATTAGCGCTCAAATTGTCACAACAACTGCTGCATGCTGCGGAAAATGTAACGGTTTAAAAAAAAATCTGGCAACATTGTTTTAATTGTGAGACGACAATAACCTCGGTCCTGTGATCACGGACCCTGCAAAGCGTTCGAAATGTCAGGATTAAACCAAATTGTAAAATAGATGCGAGTAGATCCGTAAAAATGGTTTTAATACAACAATTTTTCTCCAACTAACCTTACCTTTTCTGTGTATGACAGTGCGTATTTTTTTTTTTTTTTTTTTAATGCTTCCTCCTCCAACATAATCGGAGCCAGTCTTAGCTATATCTCTTTCATGCTAGTTCTCTCATTTTTTCCTCTCGCACTTTCATTCCTCATACTTCACATCCATACATCATCTTTCATTCCATGTCAGTGGGTGTTCTGCCTATTCTAAGCCTATTCTGAACTTAAATATATAGGGTAGCGGGTAAATAATTTTTTTCAGTTTTTCTATATTTAAAATGGGAGATATTTCAACAGTGTTTTTAGTTAATTCTAACTTATTTTCTATTTCATTTTTACATTTACTTCCCGACAATACGTATTGGTTAGTATTCCTGCTGTAAAAAACTACACCAATACCTGCTTGACCTCCTCCTATGCGCTGGATTGGTGAAAGGCCATTTTGGGTATTCTCCGACCAATGTGACTTAACTTGTCCTTTCTGTCTATCCGTAGTCTAATTCAGAAAAATACAGTTGAGTTAAAAATGGCATATTATTTACAAACACTTTTTTAATGTTAATAATATTTAAAGAAAATCTTATTATCGTCCATTTAGCGGAATCTAGCGCTTTTATGGCCGAAGAGAGCTGGCAGCACTAGGGACAGCGCTTCCTGCCGTGGCTAGCCGTTGGAACTTTACCTAGGGCACTTTAAAGTTAGTAAAATACTTGCGGCAAAAGGCTGATTAAGTGCTCTTTGACTTACAGCGGTTGTTGCCTTGATATGTTGCCTGTTCGGGGGGCTTAGAGCTCGCTAAATGTGGGCCCGGTAAGACAACTGGTTTGTGAACTTTCGTTACATTGGAAAGATGGCAATTAGACTGTTCTTACTGAAAGAGTTAGTTTAGTTAGAGTCGAAACTAACTCTAGTAACATACGGTTTTTATTCACGATGCAGTTCTTAACTATAGACAAGACGAAGTCTAAACTTGAGACTATTCGTCGGTAAAAACCGTTAGTAACTAGATTGTTGTCTGTAGTCTATCTGTTTTTTATTTATTTTACTTTATGAAAGAAACAAACAATATTGTTTATAAAGGTCAAGGTTTCAAACAAATTTTAAAATTGTTCATCTATACTAATATTATAAAGAGGAAACCTTTGTATTCTTGTATGTTTGCGACTGGACTGATTTATACAATTCTTTCACCATTAGAATGCTACATTAGCGCTGAGTAACATAGGCTATATTAAAAAATATATATTAATAAAATACAAAAAACGACAATCTAATTTTCCAATACAAAATGATTTGTTTGTTTTGTTGTCATGGAAACCATTGATATATATTTAACTCAATGATGGAGACTGTCAAAGCGGTACGAAGTCCGCCGGGTCAGCTAGTCATTAATATACTTGTTTTTCTCCAATCGTGTTAACTTTAATGTGTTAGTCAATTAGATGTTATGGCCATGCATGATACTTAATGTAATATTAAAACTAATAAAAGCCACATGTATTACAAGTAACACAGGATTTGGCAAACTTATAGTTCCGCAGCTGAGCTAACGCAAACAGAAAGCCTCCATCCATATTACCTTACAACATAAACACAACAAGTACACAATGCGGCGCGGCAATAACATGTATTTGGCAAGCACCGTTCGGAAACGTTTACTACCAAGGATTGGCAGAGTTCTAAGCAAGTTCGATAAAAGTCGACATCTAAATGATAATTGGGAAGCAATAAAACGTCTGGATGGAGTGGTGGGGCGCGCCTGTGTGCAAATGGACCGGCGCGTACGCCGAAGGACGCGGCCGCATTCCGCCGTGGCCGACGCGGCACACATACCGTTGTGTGTGTGCGACGCAGGGTTGTCAGCGTCCAGTACGATTTAGTAATAACTTTCAATGACAAAGTCTAAGTAAAAATATATCTAAAAGCTAAGTTTGAATAAGAAGCTGCAAAGCTTTTAAAGAGTAACTGTGTTAACAAAACAAAACAAATATATGTCGTTGCCAAATTATGCAATATACCTACATTCACTTCCAATAAAAAACAATAAATTATTTTTCTTCTTTTTAAAATATAATTTAATTTTGATTCTGTAACTACGATTATACCCTTCCTCTTTGCTAAAAGCTGTTTTTTCTCGTAAAGTGAAGGAATAAAGTCTAGAAATCCGCAATTATACACACCCGTTGTGTGTGTGCAGCGCCGGGTTGCCAGCCTTCTTTAACGCTTTTCAATACTTTTCATTCTGTATTTATACACTTCCTCTTTGCGAAAGCTGTTTTTTCTCGTCAAACTAAGGGAAATGCCACTCCACTATCCAACACGGCTGAAATGCATTGCAGAATTTAAAGCCACCTTGTACCCGTATCGCGTTGTTATACCTGTAATTCTGTAACTATACTCTTCCTCTTTACTTAAGCTGTTTTTTATCGTTAAACTAAGGGAACAAGTCTAGGAATCGACAATTATCCGTTGCGGAACACATACTACTGTGTGTGAAGCCTAGGGTTGCCTAGGTACTTGTACTCGCACCCTTTCGTAATTCCGTTATTGTAAACTATTTTAAGTAAAGAAGCTAGACATCTTAACTCAGAATCGTCCGACTAAACAACTGTGAGTAGGTACAAGAATATAGAATATAGTAAGTTCAACGGCTTTAATGATCATGTTATAACTGAAAGACTTGATGACCAAAATCAGAAATGAAATCAGTTGCGAGAAAAATATTGCAGGTACATTGGTCCTACAACATAAACAGACGAATTTTTAAACCGGCCTACGAGTATTTTTTATATAAAATACCGTTAGGTGCTTGCGATAGTTTATTAACTTGAAGTGTAGATTCTCAAGAATATACTAATTATTTTTATGCCGTTATCAAAAAGTGTTATGATGACCAAACCAGTTTGCCAATTAGATACAATTCTTGTCTAACAACAATATGTAAAGGCACGTACTTGACTCCGCCAACCCTATATAAGTAAGCATTAATGCCAAGTACATAAAGGCACTTTTGCTAGGGCGTTTGCGCTTGTGAAATTCCTTATTACGATGCAACGCGGTGCAATAGCGAAATGTTCATGCGGTTTCCTGCATAATGACTTACTGTCCTAGCTTTTGATTGGAATTCCGAATTCATCAAATTGGAATTCGGTCAGACGGTCCCGTTCGTCTCCGGCACGTAGACAGGCTTTTAATGCCGTGAAATAATTAAAGGCAATATTCTGGTGGGAGACACTCTGCAATTAAGTTTTCATACAAATACCTTGAATACGTTACGAGACATTTCTCTTTCTCATTTCGCTGTCTTCATTTGTTTTGTGATCACGAAACTGGCGGCTCGCATTCCGCGTAACACTCGGCAGATATCAGCCTCCGGCCACAATAATGGAGAAGGCAAGCTTTATACAGGCGCACTCAAGCAACGCACGCATAGGTAGACAATTTCTCACTGACACGGAACCTTTCAACAGCTGCGCCGGACTGTTCCAAGCTGTTCCTAAATCCGTGACCGTGTGAGGGTCTGTGTGCGTTGCTCAAGCGCGGTATGTGTTAAGCATACCTTCTGGTCTCCTTATTATGTGCTCCGGTACACGTATCCTACCCGGCCGAACTCGACAACGGGAGGTGGAACGGAATATCTGTGGGGCGGAAACTGTTTAATCACGCAGCGTGCAGCAGCCGCTAATCTTGCGGCCGCCGCCGGAGCGGATCGCATACAAATGCGGCGCGACCCGAACAAAAACTGCTGAATAATGATTCTGTACGCTAGAGCTTTATGCGCGCGTAATCATACACTGACTCACTGGTTGTGCGTTCGCAATCTCAACAAGCCAGTGTTGCCACCTTAGCGCTTTCGGAGTTGGATCTAGTTCTTTTATAAAGCTCCTAGCGCTTTAAAACTTACAACAACTCTTAACGAGAAATAGTGGATTTACAGAAAAGGGGATATGATCACATCTGACACAGCTGATTCAAGTTTTACCAATTACAGCTAGTACTTTTCTAGGTTGTTATCACTGCTGTAATAATCTACACCAATACCTGCACGTCAATATTATTATGATTGTACTCATAAAGTAACATCCAATCGTTGTACCTTTTATTCATTCACTTCGGAGGATCGGCCTTTTAGCGCTTTTTCAAGCACTTTTGGCGCTAATTGAAAGGAGAGAGGATGGCACTGCAGCACTGTAACAAGACGGCTGTAAGCACAGACCAATACCAATAGTTTTCCTTTCTGTTTTTCACTTAGGAGATTCGACTTTTTGGCGACTCTAGCGCTTTATCAAGCACTTGGCGCTAATTGACCGGAGAGAGGAAGCATCACTGTTACAAGACGACTGTTAGCACAGACCGTTGTTGTAAGCATTGTAAGCCGCTAATTCTCTTTTCGTACGGCCGCTGTGTTTTTGCATTGCGCCGACGCGACGGATACGTGTCGCGATCGTGTTACCGGCATGTGCCAACTGCGTCATGAGTACCGCTAAGTATCGGGTGATATCATTCTAAGGACACTAACAGTTAATACTATTCACTGCCTGCGAACTTTAAAAGGCAAACGGCCGGCGATGCATTGCCGTTTTCATAGAACGTGTTTAAAGTATTTTTACTTAGACTACAGCGACGTACCTGAACTATAAAAATGACATTGAAGAAAATACTTTTTCGCTCGCGGGAAGCCGCTGGATGCGAGCAGCACAAAACCGGTCGTTGTGGAGATCCTTGGGGGAGGCCTTTGTCCAGCAGTGGACGTCTTTTGACTGAGATGATGATGATGATGATGATAATGATGACGAACCATGCAATGGTTACAAGTTATAATACCATCTATAGCTAAACAATAGACAGTATTGTTATTATATTGTAGAACTATTGCAGTTTCCCTATTCATTAATAAAGATTGCCTACAACATTAAGGCGTAAGTATATATGTGTTAATGTAGGTATATTGGTGGTATTCAACTCCGAGCAATTTGTACAGTAACAAAAAATATCTCTACTTACAAGGGTAAAATCGTAATTATTAGGAAGGTAACAAAAAAATGGATACGTACTGTACGAACGAACTAAATGTAGCAAGTATCAGATTTGGCCTTATATCAATGTCTCTCTAATTAACTGACAGTCTTACATACATACCTAATGAAGTATATGTTACCGGCATACTCAAATTCTGGTTTTAAATTGATTTAAATCGTATAGTGTAGTTCACTCAGTACACCTTTCATCATCATCAGCCTATAGGTAGGTACATACTGATTTTTAGGGTTCCGTACCCAAAGGGTAAAACGGGACCCTATTACTAAGAGTCCGCCGTCCGTCCGTCTGTCACCAGGCTGTATCTCATGAACCGTGATAGTTAGACAGTTGAAATTTTCACAGATGATGTATTTCTGTTGCCGCTATAACAACAAATACTAAAAAACAGAATAAAATAAATATTTAAAGGGGCTCTCATACAACAAACGTGATTTTTTTGCTCGTTTTTGCTCGATATTGATAACGGCAACAGGTAGACGCTTGAAATATTGGGTTATTCCCTAAGGATCCTATTCCACGAGGATCCTGTCCCGGAGGATCCCGAATGCGATGAATGACAGAATGTTGAGTTATATTATTCACTTTAAAAATATATAATTAAATAAAAATAAAAATAATATTTATAGGCAATATGCCACAGCATGTCATATTAATAAGTGTATACAGAAGTATTCACAGTGACTAATCAGCTGTTTAACTTTCATATTATTGGTTTCTCGGAAATAAAATTACCCAGACACTCCGTGACTAATGCTTTGTTTACGTTAAGTATCCTGATTCAATGAACTTATAAAATAATGTCCATTTAATAGATTTATGGAGTCTATGCAATTATTCGATAGCTAGAAATGTATTATATTCTAGCTGACCCGGCGGACTTCGTACCGCATTTCTTTTTTTTTTTAATGTAGCCTATGTTACTCAGCGCTAATGTAGCATTTGAATGGTGAAAGAATTTTTTAAATCGGTCCAGTAGTTTTTGAGTTTAAACGTTGCAAGCATACATACAAAAATACAAAGCTTTCCTCTTTATAATATTAATACGAGTAGCTGACCCGGCAGACTTCGTACCGCTTTGACAGTTTCCATCGTTGAGTTAAATATATATCAATGGTTTCCATGACAACAAAACAAACAAATCATTTTGTATTGGAAAATTTAATTGTCGTTTTTATATTTTATTTAATATATTTTTTTTAATATAGCCTATGTTACTCAGCGCTAATGTAGCATTTTAATGGTGAAAGAATTTTTCAAATCGGTACAGTAGTTTTTCAGTTTAAACGTTGCAAACATACATACAAAAATACAAAGCTTTCCTCTTTATAATATTAGTATAGATCTAACTGTGCCTTAATCAGGTACGTTGCAGCAACGATGATTATATATATTCGGGGTCACTTCTTACATAATATTAAATAGATTTAGATAATAATTTATTACAGAACAATACATAAAACAAAAAAAAGAACTTAACACAACTTAACTGAACTTAAAAAAAACCAAAGAAATAAAAATAGCAAATTAAAAACTAAATGCCTATATATAAAAGATGTCTTCCAACTGTTCACAATTTTTGTATTGATACTATGTATATCTGGGGGCACGGCCGTGCCCCCACCAAGTCGAGCAAAAAAGCGTCACGGCCGTACCATCCTTTTCTCGAAGCAATTCAGACCATTTTCGACCCCCTGTAACTTCGTTGTGGATAAAACTAGAAGACTGAAATTTTCAGTAACCATGCAGGCATTGTAAAGACACGTAACATCGCCTGAAAACACGTGTAAATTCAATCGCCTGAAAACACATGTAAATTCAATTATTTAGTGCGATGGCCAAGTCTCAATATATTTATATAAAACATTAAAGAATGTTATGGACCACGATCGTGGTCTTAGAGACTGGACGTATTAAGACAGAAAGTCGCTTAAGTAGAGACTGAATAAATTAATAACCGACTTGGTATTACATGGATCTCACAACTTTTTACCGCAGAACAACTGAGTTGCGAGACTTGGTTTTTTTTGACAAGTATTGTTTTTGATGGGATGATACTATCATCATCATCATCTTCAGCCTACAACACGTCCACTGCTGGACATAGGCCTCTCCAAGTGAACGCCACCGAGCACGATCCGCGGCTACTCTCATCCATCTCTTGCCAGCCACCTTGCGAAGATCGTAAGATACTATGTATACTTTAAAATAAATTGTTTTTATAAATAGTTTTCCAAAGATATACAATAAAATATTGGTATAATGGAAGTAATGTGTGCTTACTGAAAGACGCACTTTCTCTACACATTACCTACCTACATAAATATTCAACTAGCACGTCGCATTTTCTAAACGTTGAGAAGCATTATTGAAACAACGTTTTATTATTTATTGGTGTTTCGTGAGGTACCAATTGTGGCAATCCGAATGGAAATCGCAATTCCCGTTAACACAATTCGATGCTCATTTCCTAGTAGTGCTAAATGTTTCAGAGGAAATTGTACGGATTACACCGAAGACTATCGCGCTTGTCGCCCTGTTTACTTGCCTCGGCTTGCTTAGTTGATTATACATACATAGTTACATAGTTATCGTGCTGCGAAGTGGCCGACAGTAAATTTCACTGCAAATTACTCGATGTGGAGCTCAATGGAGCAGTGGTTAAGAGCGTATACGCCGCACGCTAGCGCCGCCAATGAAAAAAAAAACATTTCTAGTAATTAGAGATAGAAAATCTAATTATGCTCAACAAACTATTTGAATGAAGTAATTTAGCATTTTTACGTCACCTAATGAACAGGAGCTCGATGGCGCAGTGATTAACGCGCCCGGTCTGCGAGTGCTGAGGTTAAGCAACTTTCGCAAAGGCCGGTCATCGGATGGGTGACCAAAAATTTATCATCTCGAGCTCCATCGTGCTTCGAAAGGCACGTTAAGCCGTTGGTCCCGGCTGCTTTAGCAGTCGTTAACAACCACCAATCCGCACTGGGCCCGCGTGGTGGTTCATGGCCCGTTCTCCCTATCCATCTATAGGGAAGGCTCGTGCCCCAGCAGTGATGAGTGCATGATGATGATGAATGAACATCTGACATGTTATGGTTTAGTTAAATACGGTGCTATAGTTAAAATTGAGCGTAAACGCTCTTAACGCACCCGGTCTATGATTGCTGAAGTTCCGCAACTTTTACAAAGGCCGGTCATCGGATGTGTAACTAAATATGTTTTATCTCGAGCTCCTTCGTGCTTTGGAAGGCACGTAAAACTGTTGGTCCATGCAGCACTAGCAGTCGTTAACAAACACCAATCCACACTGGGCCCGTGTAGTGGTCTATGGCCCGTTCTTCCTATCCATCCATAGTGATGTGATGGTGAAGTGACTGTAAATAACTGAAACGATATTACAGAAGCTACGGCTTTTTCGTCCCCTAAAACACAATCCGATATCAAATTTAATGATCAGCCTTAATTGTAATTAATATCTTCCATCGTCAGTTTTAAGTCTATTAGAGCTCATCCGCTTACTTGTAAAATGATTTAGCCGTGTAATCCCTATAAAGGTCCAACCAGAACCGCTACCTTCTAATTGGGTCACCAATATTGACTTTCGAAATCTCGTTATATACGTAAATTGCACATGAACAATAAAATTCAATGTCGTGCTCGCATTCAATTAAGTTACGGCGAATGTTTTACAAAATGCAAACAAAGTGTGACGCGTTAGATTCTTGTCGCGATATATGTAATGAAACTGTTGAACGCACTTGCGGTTAAATAGCCGGCATATGAAATAATGTTCGCGAACTACTCGCTTGAGATAAAATAAAAGCGCATACGAGTATAACCTACGTAGTCACTTGTTCCTCCCCATAAATCTTCACTTACTCAAGCTCACTTGTTTAAGTGTGGCATGGTCTGGGATCGAGTTTATTGCCTCCTATTGGCTAGCCTCTAAAGTGTCAACATTATCTCGTATACGGAGTCCATGGAACTCAAATAAACCGAGCACAGAGTCTCCGAAACAGCGATTTCTAAATTGGTAGACTTTCTTCGAGGCACCGATGTAAGTACACGTAGATCGAAATAAGACACTGTTTGATAAGAATCGAGCTCGATTCGTAGTCGTATCGAATTGACGTTCATCGAAGTTTTGAATGGACAATAACTTTGTTAGTTCGCAGCAACGGAGAGTAATTCCGCGGAATGATATTACTGACCAGAAGTTGTATATTCGTCGTAACTGCTGAAGCGAGTTTCAGTTTCAATTTAATGCAGATAGACTTCTAGACATTCAAGGGGGCACTTAGCTTTGGTATCTAAATATGCGAGGGACTTATGTTAACTTAAGTGATTACCAAACGTACTAATTATGATTTAATAAAAAATCATCGCAGCATTAAAAATGTTCGGCCAATTAATTATCAGACTAATAAAAAATCAATGCAATTGATTATATACGTGCTAACTAACATTTCCATTTGAGTTCAATTTTGTATGGGCTTCAAGATTTAATTGTGTGGTAGGAATGGTTATGTTAACATTAAAAGAATTCCAAACATACAAATAAAAAAGGAACCTATGCAGCATCAAAAATATTCGACCAATCATAAGACATCAGTCGTAGGTACGCTAGAAAGGCGTTGTAAGCCTTCGCAATTTCCTATATATGTGCTAACTGACATTTCCAGTGGAGTTTAATTTTGTGTGGGCTTTTAGGGTTAGATTGTGTGGTGGGAACGGGTGGGGGGCGGGTGGGGGGGTCAGCAACAAGCAGACGCCGCCGCCGCGTCGCGCCGCCGCTGATCCCACTCCACATAAAACTAAATCTCCTCCTACTGCGATAGCTCTCGACACCAGACGAGACAACATGCCAACAGCCTCTATTACTCGGCCCATTAGGCGCTACGCAGACAGAGCAACTTTGATCTCCGTGTTAAAAGAAAGGACATTTATTTGAGACAAAACACATTAAATCATTACATAGAAAGAAAAGAAGACAACAGTTTAAAATTTTATCCCAAAACGGTCCAGCCCGACCCAGCATTATGCTGCTGCAACAGGCAATTCGAAATTAGCTGTTTCCATGTAACCTAAAGAAAGTAACGGCAAGTCTTGTTGCGAGTTTCGGTAATCGACATTAAATTCAGTTGGTGCAATCGATGATTGAATCCAGTTTTAAATTGCCGCAACTAGCAACTGTCAATTTTGTACTTGTTGTATCAAGTTGGTGGTTTCCCCAACTGGCAAATCCTGATTGTTGACTATAGATTTGATTGTTTATTTAAAACTGCGGCAACCGTAAGCTGTTGCTGCAGCTGGTAACCTTTGGTATACACGAGTTGCTCGAGCAGTTAGCCAGTGATCAAAATACACGGACCGCAAGCGGTCAAGAGCAGTCGTAGCGAAGCTGTCATTTCACCGAGCTGCTGACCGCCCGGAGCAGTCGCAATTGCTTGAGCCATGTATGTTTGTTAATAGAAGACTATAGTTCACTATGCAGTCGCAGCTTGAAGCAGTCTCATCCTGACTGCTTCAAGCTGTCCGTGTATGGCCGTCCTTAAACGAGAACTTCTAAATTGTTAGTTTCTACAACTAAGTTTAGAGCTACTACAACAGAAATTGCTCTGTCTGCGGCGCGCCTATATCTCCCGCAACTGCGATAGTTCTCGACACCAGACGAGACAACATGCCAACAGCCTCTATTATTCGGCCCCTTAATCGCCCGCGTGCCTTTTTTTGGCAGTCGCAAAGAAGTTTTTCAAGAGTTAGTGGCGACTTCCCGAAGTTAAGCTGGTGAAAACAAAACCGTTTGAAATTATTATGACGTGGGGTGGAAATAAGGGTTTTACTCGACAGTCGCATCTAAACGCTGTCTTAAAATTCAATATCAAAATCGATTAAAAAAATCATAGATTTTTCTAACATTTTCAAAACAGTTCGAAAAATTATTATTGAAAATAGTAAATGTCAGTTATTAAAAAGTTGTGGCTGATCAGAAAGTCGAGGTTCTGAGGTTCCGAATAGTTAAACAAAAAAGGTCTCAAATAGCCACTGCGTGCAAAGCCAGGATAGAATGTCAGTGAATACCGTATCGTCTCAAATTCCACGGTCTCATTTAGGTGGTAGCGTCGATCGTGCCCAGATTAATATATTATTATTTAATCCCTGTCATCAGGCTCTATAAACGGTGAATCGGACACCGGCACGGTCGTTACGGACATATTTTTGCCTAATTCCCTGACACCGTCGTCACTCCCACGTACCCAATGCGTAAGTGGATTGGCAGCTTATCGCCTTACGGCTACACTCACATATTTCTCGACAATAGCCAAAAAAAATAGTCTTAAAAAAATAAGGACGCTACTTACCGAGAAAAAAAACGACAACAAAGCCGTGATCCCTCAAGCTTTCCTACACGGTTTTTCGAATTCCGTGACTCAAATAATTAAGTCCGAAGACGGGGATCGCCGGGTGAAATTATACATTGTTATTGCCACTATAAATCTCATTTTCGGTGAACACGCCCGCCAGGAATAACAATTAGGTGCGTATATAACACTGAGGGAATTTCATATTGCACCATATTTTATTTTTATTTATACTTGTCACTCCTGTAAGGCTCCTTGTCCACAAGATCTGTGCGAGGCGGTACGCGAGGAAAAAATTCGACAATAGGATTACTTTATTTTCCTTGCACTGGAAAATGGAATACTTCTATTGGTGGATTTTATTTCTTTTTTTTACTTAGCTACCTCAGGGTGCTTAGTGCGAGCTTCATTCGCCGTTTGATCACGTTAACGAAAACAAAATTTTGTAAGGCATAAAAAGCAGCGCCAGCTGATGGAAAATCCTTTTTTTGTCTTTTACGAAGGCAACATAACCGACTTTAATCACATTTTAAACATTATAAATTAGCTAAACAGTTTCTTAACCAGATCAATATCCTCTGCGTGAATTATTCAGCATAAATAACAGTATTTTAAATAGTACAAAAGTTTAAGTTTAAATTTACAAAATAAAATCTAAGACATAAAATTTGAGAAAATTGGTATGCACCGTTCTCGTTAACGTGATCAATGGCGATAAAAACTCGCACAGTCGCACTAGACACCCTAGTGGAAAAGCAACCTAAACAATGAGCTGCGAAGGGCTACGAAATGCCTCTCTTTTCCTGAAGCACACTCAACTAACACGTGCCAAATAAAGGGAGAAAGAAACCTTCCGACGTAACAGTTAATGTTATTATTACAGACCGAACTGTGATAATAAAATCGATTTGCTTGCGTGCTTACGTCACTGTCTGCGATGCGTATTCACGAGTGTATGATAGATTGTTTCGGCAAATAGAAACGGCTTACGTAGTGATTATACGGATCTGTCGGTAATAGCACACATGCAGGCTAGACGCTTGTCAAATCTAGGGTTGCTACCATCATCATCATCATCTCATTTTATGTCCCCACTGCTGGGGCACGAGCCTTCCCTATGGATGGATAGGGAGAACGGGCCATAAACCACCACGCGGGCCCAGTGCGGATTGGTAGTTGTTAACGACTGCTAATGCAGCCGGGACCAACGGCTTAACGTGCCTTCCGAAGCACGGAGAAGCTCGAGATGATAATTTTTGGTCACCTATCCGATGACCGGCCTTTGCGAAAGTTGCTTAACCTTAGCACTCGCAGACCTGGCGCGTTAACCACTGCGCCATCGAGCTCCTCCTACTAGGGTACTAGTAACTAGGGTTGCTACCAACGGCACACATTTGATAGATAGATAGATAAATACTTTTTGTCTCACACAAATAAAAACAAAAAACAAGTACACATAATCTTAAAGCTAGCATGGGCAAAGGCGGTCTTATCGCTTTAAACGATCTCTTCCAGACAACCTTTGATTTAGAAACCCAAGAAGGAGATAGAGGAAGTGCGCAAATACAGTAGAATATAATAGAATCATATAACAGTACATAAAAAGACATACATATATATATATATATATATATATATACTTACATACATAACACATACATACATATATACAATATATACATACTTAAATAAATACACATACATACATAAACATACATACATATATATAAAACCAACAATAAAAACCTAAAACATGTTACTAGCACGTGACTGATTTATTAATGACTGTGCAGTTTAGACTAAAAGGCGGAAAGAGTCTTGGAGTGTCGCACATTATGTCTATATAAAACTAATACTTTGTAGGTAATTAGTGAGTAATTAGCTTTTACTCTGACACACTGCTAGGCAAAGGCTTTCATGACTGAAATCACGTTAATCGTGAACGCTTTGCACTTGGCCACTGTTCTTATTATAGGTAAAGAACACCTGCAAACATGTTTGATTTCCGTTCTGCTTTATTATTTGTATCTATTAATTTATAGATTTACATTAAATTTAAATTGTAAATGATAAAACAGTCATCCATGATATACAAAACGTTTTGCTTTCCTGCCTTGTATTCCTAGTTTGAACCAGTAAAATTTCAAAAAACTCTACATTATTTTTGGCGACGAAAACTGTGTCGCACACTGGTGCACCAGTACAATAATTTAATTACATTTTAATCTATTTTTAAGTACTATAATGAAAAAATCTTGAATCACTTGAAATATAAATAATATCCACCAAATAGTTAACGAATACCTAGACTCTCGGTATTTTTTTATAGTAAACAACTTAGTATATAACAGTATATATATATATATATATATATATATATATACTAAGTATTATATAAATTTACTGTAGCCCGCAACATGGTCGGCGTGATGACGTTTACGAAAATCTAGCCTGAGATCACAAAATAAGGAGGACCCAGAAGGCAAGCTCAATATATACCGCGCTTGAACAAAAGACACATAGACATACCTCTTGCACGAACACGGATCTCGGAACAAAAATTTTATAAATAAATTTTAATTATTATTATTTAAATTCAAATTCAATTCAATTCTTACTTCAATTCCTCCCCCAATTCTTACTTCCTCCTCGAGATCCAACTCTTTCCTCAAGGCCGGCAACGCATCTGCGATTACTTTGGTTTTGCGGGTGGGTGTCCATGGGCGACAGCAATTACTTTACATCAAGTGACCCGCCTGCTCGTTTGCCTCCTTTTAAAAAAACAGCTTACATTTTACTTTACATTTAAAAAAAACAGCTCCCCCAGAAAACACATAAAGCCCTTGCACGGACACGGATCTCGGAACAGCCCCCCCAGACAAGTGGCAAAACGCTAATTGAATAGAATACAAATAGAATGATTATTGTATGGGATTGACATAAACGTCATTTATACGTATCGTTGACTTATGTCAATCCCGTACAATAATCATCATCATCATCATCATCATCTCAACCAAAAAGACGTCCACTGGTGGACAAAGGCCTCCCTCAAGGATAAATCATTTTGAGGGGAATTTGCCATAATCGCCACGCTTGGCAGGCGGGTTGGCGATCGCAGTAAGGTGAGAATGATCACAGAGAGACGCTGCTGCCCCATCCTCTGGAATGGTCCCATCCATAGTCGCCTTCTACGACATCCACGGAAAGAGATGGGGTGGTGCAATTCTTTACCCCCGGTACCACACGGGGTTACAATAATCATTCTATTTGAATTCTATTCTATTAGCGTTTTGCCACTCGTCTAGGACAAGGGGGGCTGCTCGGTTCGGTCCGAGCTACTGTTGCGAGATTGCGTACCCGTGAGAGGTTGTCTGTGTGCGTTGCTCGACCTCGCCCGATCCTCTAAATGTCACTACACATTTACAGAATACACTAAACATGCACACTAGCTTAAGTCCAAGACACCGTACTCGTAGAACAAGGGTACGAAGAATCGGCTCACACGCGCTCTATCCCAGGTACAGACATGTACCTGGGCGCTTCTCTTCTCCTCCACGGCCCGGTCTACCCGAGCCGAGGTCCGAGCCTTTAGAGGCGCCCTCGGGTGGTTCCACCCCCCGATCCGATCCGAACCCTTCGGAGAATCTAGTAGGGCACGGGAACGCGAACTAGTGCGCGATGCCGTTCCCTCTAGAAAACTTCCGAAGGTGATTCGTTTTACACGGCTTGAGGGACCCTTTACGTTCCTCGCCGCCCCCAAAAAAGCCCGGTGCCGTCCGAGGCAATCAGCAAACTCTCTCAAAAAAAAAAAGCATTGCTCGAGCGCGTTTTTTTTTCAAGCTCGGGTAGCTCAAGCCCGGTGAAGCTCAAGCTCGGTGAAGCTGAAAATGCCGCCTGAGGCAATCAGCAATCTCTCTCCAAAAAAAAAGCGTTTGTTTGAAGCTTGCTTTCTGCAGTCTCCTTATTTTGTGCCGAGAAACGCTCCGTCATGGCTTTGCACAGTAGATGCCAATCTGCCGTGGTCATATGTCTACGTCAATGTCGTGAGCGAACGACTGTTGCGTCCTTACTACCAGGGTGGGTAGTATAAGTTTTGTTTACTATCCGTATTCATTAGATTACGATGACGAAAACGAAAATTAGTATGGCATTGGAGCAGCGCCTCCTGGCGACATACGAGGAGAGTTAACATTTTGCCATACAAGGTCTCGTTTGGCGAATGAAACGCACACTAGGCACCCAGATGTCTTTACACTTCTTATAGACAGTGAGGAAAATTGCAATCTTAAAATGGGGACAAGACAAGCTCTTCTTTTGTGAGCCTTTAGCTGTGATTGGATTTTTTATGTACTTACAACTAACGT